>QJPP01006967.1:0-416663 GCA_003996215.1 Jaltomata sinuosa | reverse complement strand
TTATCAGGAATGGCAGTTGAGAGAATGGGATCTCGGAGAATACCACCCAGGGCCTTATTTGGACATATATGATGATAGTGATGACGGTCCTACATGGCCCTAGGTTATCCTTTCCCATTGTACCTTTCATATTCCCTAAAGGTGCCTCATGGCCCATCCCTTTGTACGCCCTAGTGGCCATCCCATGTCTTTCATTTTTCAGGCTCCCATCAGCCTATCTATTGTAAACTTTCAAAGCCACATTTTGCTTAATGAAAAGTCATGTTTATCTCAAATCCTAAATGTGTTCAAAATGGATCATTTATATCAAATTGTATGCAGCGTAGGCCTACCTCTGGCAAAACGAGGCTCCATATTAGGACGCATTTTTGTGTGAATATCGCCAACTTGGCGTATATATTTGTTATATATTCCAACATTTCCCAAACTAACATAGTTTCCTTTTTTCTTTCCTTTCTTTTCTTTATGTTTATTATAAACCCCCCAAAGAAGTTGATTTGTGTCGATTTGCAAACTGGCGGAATCGCAATACAACCTCCGATCTAAGGGAAAAATGAGCGAAGAATCTAACAACGCCTCGATGGTACCAGTAGATGGCGCCGAAAGTTCTCGAAAACCAATGGACACTCAAAATGACGAACAAATGGCCAACATGGCACAAGAAATCGAAATCTTGAAAGAAGAACTACGCCAAGTACGGGATTTGACTAAGCTTACAGCTGCTACCTTCCCCGCTCAATTCCAATTTCCAAATGCTGAGTTGCGGCCGGTCACTCCCGCCGACTTAACAAACGCGCCTAAGCAAACACCACTTGTTCCCGCTTATGCTCAAGATCTACTTGCTCATCCGCCAGCTGCTAGGGCTGCACCTAATCTTTCCTTGCCTACGCAGAACTTCACTGTTCCAATTCACCCAACAATGCAACACATACCGGAGGCACATATCACTTGTGAAATGCCTGTTCCACCGGTATATGCTACTGAAGCCCCTACTTTTGCAACATCCACGGCTGTCAAAGTACCATACGAGGGCGATCAATACGTAGGATTGGAGAGGGATGTCCGGTCAAATGAAGATAGGTCGATAGCAGCTCAACTTGAAAGCTTGAAAAGGGCTTTTAAAAGCATGCAAGTTACCAGGGGAACCGAGAGTCTGGACTATGAGGACCTATGCATCCACCCAGACATCGATATGCCGGTCGGGTACAAACCACTAAAATTTGATGTATTTGATGGGAAGGGCGATCCCCACGCACACCTAAGGGCCTATTGCGACAAGCTGGTCGGCGTAGGAAGGAACGAGAAATTGAGGATGAAACTGTTCATTCGCAGTCTGTCAGGAGAAGCTCTGACTTGGTACACTCGCCAAGACCCTCGCAAATGGCGTGATTGGCAAGAAATGGCCGAAGATTTCATGAGTCGCTTCAGGTTTAATACCGAAATCACTCCGGACAGATTCTCACTTGCTAACATACAAAAGAAGCCATCTGAATCATTTCAAGAATATTCATGGAGATGGAGGACCGAGGCTGCTCGAATCCAGCCCCCACTTGACGAAAATGAGCTCTCTAAGTACTTTATCCGAGCTCAGGAAGGCGTCTACTTCGATAAAATGATGTCAATGATGGGCCAAAAGTTCGCCGACTTGGTCAAGATGGGAGACTTTATTGAGGAAGGTATTAAGTCCGGGAAAATTCAGTCTATGGTCGCACTGCAAGCCGCAAGCAAGGCCATACAGTCAGGTTCCATTGGTGGTATCAATAAGAAGAAGGAAGACGTCTCAGCCGTCACACCTTACTACCAGCACGGAGGACCATCCCACTGATACCCTAACAACTCCCAAATTATCGCACATGTTCCAGTATATAGTACCCAGCCACACTATAATCCACCTCGAGCTCCAGCACACCAAAATCCACCGAAGCCGTATGCCCCTGTCCAAGCTCCCGTTCACCAAAATAGGCCAGCATATGCACCAAGACCACGTCCTAATTTTGAAGCCAGAAATACCCGCACCTACACTCCTATTGCCGAGCCTTTGGCTCAATTGTTTGAAAGGTTGAGGGTAGCAGGTTTGTTGCAGCCGATTGAGGGAAGAATCCCTGATCCGATACCACGAAGCTTTGATGGAAATAAGCGATGTGCATACCACTCGGGAATCCAAGTACATGACACGGAGGAGTGTTTTGGCTTGAAGAACCAGATCGAGTCTCTTATCACAAAGGGAGTAATCAAATGCACCGACACTCCTTCGAATGTGAACAACAACCCTCTACCAGATCATGAGAATCGAGGAGTCAACATGATTACCCTGGAGGAAGAGTATGACCTGGAAGGGGATATCATGCCTATCTGGAACACAGAAGAAGTTGCCGCCACATCTCCAGCACAACCTTTTATGACAGTTCAGCTGAGAGAGCTTTTGACTATTCAAACCTACCTGCCGAGAGTTGTGGTAACCACTATAGCCACTGGAAAACCTGACTATGACACTAAAGCAGTCCCATGGGACTATTGGACAGAAGCCAAGGGCAAGATGATAGACGCTGTTGTGGCTCACGGAATGACCAGGTCAGGAAGGTGTTATGCCCCGGAGGATCTAAATCGAGGGGTTCCCGGGAAAGATCAAAATCCAAAGAAGAATGTTACTGATGCAGAAGCCATAAAATTTTGGAAGAAGATGCAATCTAAAGATTACTCAGTCGAGGAACAACTAATGAAGACACCAGCCCACATTTCCATTATGTCCTTGCTAATGAGTTCTGAAGCCCATAGGAACGCTTTGGTATAAGTTCTGAGCGGAGTTAGCATACCAAAAGAAACTACGAGTGACACATTGGCGGCAACAATTGGGAAAATGGTGGAAGTGAACAAAATCTCTTTCCATGATGATGAATTACCAGCAGAAGGTGTTGGCCACAACAAAGCACTTCACATTGCGGTCAAGTGCTGTGATAAGATCGTGACTAGAGTTTTGATCGACGGCGGTTCTGGATGCAACATTTGTCCTTTCACCACATTGAGAGATTTAGGTGTGAATATGGGAGAGATAAGGGAAACTCGTGTGAAGGTGAGAGCTTTTGATGGCGCGCAGAGAAGTGTCATTGGAGAAATTTATCTCATATTGCAAGTGGGTCCAGCTGAATTCCCCATCTTATTTCAAGTAATGGATGTTACGTCCAACTACAACTTGTTACTAGGAAGGCCATGGGTCCATATGGCAAGAGCAGTTCCCTCCACGCTCCATCAGTGTGTGAAGTTCGAGTGGGGTCGCGCCGCAGTTACCATTCACGGAGAGCTCAGTCACCCCATCTATTCCGTGAATTCTGTTCCAGTCACCGAAGAATTGGATGGAGTCGCTTTCCATGCTCTGGAGATCATGCAAGCCGTAAAAATTGATGAGAAGGTAGAGCCTGGAAAGATGGAGATGTCGAGAGCAGCGAAGATGGTTGCGTCAGAGATGTTGAAATATGGGTATAAACCAAAGACAGGGCTCGGACCTAAGGCTGACGGTATAATTGAACCAATCCAGCTAAAACATCATAAAGGTACCGCCGGGCTAGGGTATAAGCCTGCTTCAGGAGGAGTCCACAGTGCAAAGTTTGGGGCAATAGTGTTCGTGCCAGGACAAGTCCTAATCCCAGATGAAGCAGTTGATGAAGACGTCATTGAGGGAATAGGAAATCTATTCGTGGCCATGACCGACGATGGACTGGAGAAAGACATCAAGAAGCTGACCATCCGTGATGCCGAGCCTGGAGAAGTCTTGCAGAACTGGACCATCAGCCCGTCCCTATTTCGACAGGAGTCCTGGTAGTGTGGAAACGTAGTTTTATTTCAAAATGTTTTTGCATGATCAATTGAGGCTTGAATCATGCCTAAGCCTTTTTTGCTACTTGCCTCTTCTGAAAAGCTAGACTGCTTTTAATAAAAAGTCTTTATTTTTCTTAAAATTTAAAATAACTATTTATTTTTTACTCACCTTTCATACTTTTCAGCGCTAATATTAGTAAAAATCATCGTACAACGGTTATGACATGTAACGAATCCATTGAGCAAAGTGCGAGTCATGAGCAGGACTATGAAGAATACGATGAAAGCATGATGCCTGAAAATCTACCTCAGGAGATCGAACAACTTGAAAGTCAGAAAAAGCCCAACATGGAGGAAACCGAGGTTGTCAACTTGGGAAATGAAGAAATGGTGAAAGAAGTACGAGTCAGCATACATTTGGAAGACGAAAGAAAGCGAGAATTGATTGAATTGGTCAAACAATATGTTGATGTGTTTGCTTGGTCCTACGATGACATGCCAGGATTAAGCACCGATATCGTCTCACACAAGTTGCCGACTGATCCTTCTTGCCCGCCTGTGAAGCAAAAGACTAGGAAGTTCAAGCCTGATTTAAGTTTAAGAATCAAGGAGGAGGTAACTAAGCAGATCCAGGCAAATGTTGTGAGGGTTACTAATTACCCCACATGGTTGGCTAATATCGTGCCAGTGCCAAAAAAGGACGGGAAAATCAGGATATGTGTAGACTATCGGGATCTAAATAAAGCTAGTCCCAAGGATAATTTTCCTCTCCCAAACATTCACATACTCATCGACAATTGTGCAAAGCATGAGTTGCAATCGTTTGTCGATTGCTTTGCAGGATATCACCAAGTACTGATGAATGAAGATGATGCGGAGAAAACAACATTTATCACTCCATGGGGGGTGTATTGCTATAGAGTGATGCCATTTGGACTCAAAAACGCTGGCGCAACCTATATGAGGGCCATGACTACCCTCTTCCATAATATGATTCACAAGGAGATTGAAGTGTACGTAGATGATGTCGTTAGAAAGTCCAAAAGGAGTTCGGACCACCTAGGGGATTTACAGAAGTTCTTTGAGAGGTTGCGGAGGTACAATTTGAAATTGAATCCAGCAAAATGCGCATTTGGATTTCCTGCCGGAAAGCTACTAGGGTTTATCGTCAGCAGGAAAGGCATAGAGTTGGATCCATCAAAGATCAAAGCGATTCAAGAGTTACCTCCCCCAAGGACCAAGAAGGATGTGATGAGCTTCTTGGGAAGACTCAATTACATCAGTCGTTTCATAGCTCAGTCTACAGTAATCTGTGAACCCATATTCAAGTTACTGAAGAAGGATGCCGCCAGAGAATGGACGGAGGAATGTCAAAGAGCTTTTGATAGAATCAAGGAGTACTTGTCCAACCCGCCAGTATTGGTTCCACCAGAGCCCGGAAAACCATTGCTGCTGTATCTATCCGTCATGGATGGAGCATTTGGATGTGTGTTAGGACAACACGATGACACGGGAAAGAAAGAGTAAGCTATTTACTACTTGAGCAAGAAGTTTACACCATACGAGGCAAGATATACCTTGTTAGAACGAACGTGTTGCGCCTTGACTTGGATTGCACAAAAGTTGAGACATTACCTGTCGGTATACACCACGTACTTGATCTCAAGAATGGATCCACTCAAGTACATCTTTCAGAAACCGATGCCTACGGGGAAATTAGCAAAGTGGCAAATTTTGCTGAGTGAGTTTGATATTGTGTACGTGACACAGAAGGCCGTCAAAGGACAAGCTTTGGCCGATCACCTCGCAGAAAATCCGGTGGACAAAGATTATGAACCGCTCATGACTTACTTCCCCGATGAAGAAGTATTTTTTACAGGAGAGGATATCTCAGAGTCGTATGATGGATGGAGATTGTTCTTCGATGGGGCATCAAATTTCAAAGGAGTCGGAATCGGAGCAGTCTTGGTTTCAAGAACGGGTCAGCACTACCCAATCTCAGCCAAGATTAGATTCCCTTGCACAAACAACATGGCAGAATATGAAGCATGCATTCTCGGACTTAGGATGGCTGTGGACATGAACATCAAAGAGCTTTTGGTAATAGGTGATTCTGACCTATTGGTTCATCAGGTACAAGGAGAATGGGCCACCAAGAATGTCAAGATCCTTCCTTATCTGGAATGTGTAAAGGAGCTGAGCAAAAGGTTTACAAAGATTGAGTTTAAACATGTCCCCCGGGCTCAAAATGAGTTCGCGGATGCTTTGGCTACTCTTTCCTCAATGATCCAACACCCGGATAAGAATTACATCGACCCTATTGAAGTGGAGATACGTGACCAGCACACATACTGTTTTCACGTAAATGAAGAGTTTGATAGAAAGCCATGGTACCATGATATTAGAAGGTTGCTCGAAGCAGGAGAATATCCGAAAAATGCCGGTAGCAAACAGAAGCGGACTTTAAGGAGAATGGCCAATCATTTCTTCCTTAACGGCGAAATCCTGTATAGGAGAACCCCGGATTTGGGATTACTAAGGTGTGTCGATGCAACAGAAGCGACAAGACTGTTAGAGGAAGTTCACGCAGGGACGTGTGGACCCCACATGAATGGATTCACTTTGGCAAAAAAGATTTTAAGAGCTGGATACTTTTGGATGACTATGGAGAGGGATAGCATCCGATATGTACAAAAGTGTTATCAGTGTCAAGTTCATGGCGACTTCATACGAGTTCCGCCAAACGAGCTCAATGTGATGGGGTCCCCATGGCCATTTGCTGCTTGGGGCATGGATGTAATTGGACCCATAGAGCCTCCCGCATCAAATGGACACCGTTTTATCCTGGTAGCTATCGACTATTTCACAAAATGGGTTGAGGCTTCAACGCACAAGGCAGTGACTAAGAAGGTGGTAGCAGATTTCGTCCGAAATAACATAGTTTGTCGTTTTGGAATTCCGGAATCAATCATAACAGACAACGGAACCAATCTAAATAGTGATCTCATGAGAGAGACTTGTGAAACGTTTAAGATCTCCCACCGGAACTCCACAGCATATCGACCACAAATGAATGGAGCAGTCGAGGCCGCAAACAAGAATATCAAGAGGATCCTGAGAAAAATAATAGATAGTAACAGAGAATGGCATGAGAAGCTGCCATATGCTTTGCTCGGCTATCGCACCACAATCAGAACATCCACTGGTGCAACCCCCTACATGTTGGTCTACGGTTCAGAAGCAGTAATACCCGCTGAAGTGGAAATACCTTCTCTAAGAATCATCCAAGAGGTTGGTCTGGAAGACGCAGAATGGGTTCGTAGCAGGATTGAACAGTTGATGCTCATTGATGAGAAGAGACTGGATGCGGTATGTCACGGCCAACTCTATCAAAACAGAATGATGAGAGCGTTCAACAAGAAAGTCAAGCCTCGACGATTCACACCAGGGCAATTAGTATTGAAGAAAATATTCCCTCACCAAATTGAAGCTAAGGGGAAATTTGCGCCAAACTGGCAAGGTCCTTACATGGTTCACCGAGTGCTCTCAGGCGGAGCAGTAATCCTCGCAGAAATGGATGGCGTCGTGAGCACAAAGCCGATCAATTCAGACGCTATCAAGAAGTACTACATTTGAAGACAGAGGGACTAGTTGTTGTTTCCTTGTACTTTTTGCATTTTTCTCTAATGTAACAGAACTACGTATTAGCCTGACTTCCCACGGCGGGATACGTAGGCAACCCATATCGGGTCCGGTTTCCCTTAGAAAAACCAAAAACATCATCTTTTATGTATTTGAACTACGTTCTGACCTGATTCCGTTTTGGATACGTAGGCAGCCTGAGTCAGGCTCGGTCATTGCATTTCATGTCTTTACTCTTCCTAATGTATTTGAACTACGTCCTGACCTGATTCCGTTTTGGATACGTAGGCAGCCTGAGTCAGGCTCGGTCATTGCACTTCATATTTTTCATTATCCCAATGTATTTGAACTACGTTCTGACCTGATTCCATTTGGATACGTAGGCAGCCTGAGTCAGGCTCGGTCAATGCATTACATATTTTCATCTTTCTTTGATATCCCCGAACTACGTACAGACCTGATTCCCATTCGGGGATACGTAGGCAACCCTAAAGGTTCGGTCACACCCTTAGGATAAACCTTCCCCCTTTTATTTATACCTTCAGAGTGATCACAACATCTACAGAGAGATAGAAAAGCGTCATCAAAAGCCGGAGCCACGAGAAAAGTACATTTGGACGTCCTCAACAAAGGGGAAAACTCGATTGGATTTCGGAACATGTCATAATCTAAGGAACGATGAATAATCACTATATATATGCGCCTAGTATACACAAAATATACTTATTTTCTAAAAAATATATATACATATTTTCAAAATATTTCACTGCCTTTCCACCTACCGAGCCTTCGAAATAGGAAGTCGCGAGCAACCAAGGAGGTTTTGAAGGGATCCACCATACCAAGTCTCTGGGACAGGAAATCACGAGCGGCTGATGAGATTTTGTAGAAATCTAGTGGCAAGGCCAGGGTCCGCAAGCTGACACAAATCAACACCCCTCCCAAAACTAAGAATTTTCCTTTGAGCGCAGGGAAACAGGAATCAAGACAAGAGGATGTCAAGTCAAGATCATGGACATGATCAGAGAAATCTTTCGGCTATCCCGACACCATAAGCCGAATATTCTTCCCCTACTCTTTTTTTTTAAAAAAAATAAAAAAATACTTTATCCCGATTCTTACAATTCTTAAAGAGTTTTCATCTATGTTTTTGCAGGTGCGTACGAGATCCGGATCAAGTATCGAAGACAGAGAGCTCTCATAGGAAAATAGGATAGTTTATCTCTTTCCAAATAACTCCGCCAATTGGAGATTGCCATCTAATTGCGTCAAATAACTCCGCCGATCGGAGAATGCGGACTGACTTCATCAAACCCTGCCGATTGGAGTTAGTACATAAGCAAACAAAACGACGCTCCGCCGATTGGAGTTTGTACATAGGCAAACAAAACGACGCTCTGCCGATTGGAGTTTGTACATAAGCAAACAAAACGACGCTCTGCCGTTTGGAGTTTGTACATAGGCAAACAAAACGACGCTCTGCCGATTGGAGCTTGTATATAAGCAAACAAAACGACGCTCTGACGATTGAAGTTTGTACATAGGCAAACAAAACGATGCTCTGGCGATTGGAGCTTGTATATAAGCAAACAAAACGACGCTCTGACGAGTGAAGTTTGTACATAGGCAAACAAAACGATGCTCTGCCGATTGGAGCTTGTATATAAGCAAACAAAACGATGCTCCGCCGATTGGAGTTTGTACATAAGCAAACAAAACGACGCTCTGACGATTGGAGCCTGTACATAAACAAGCAAGCGACGCTCTGCCAAATCAGAGAAATGCATATTAGCAAGCAAAACATACTCCGCCAATCGGAGGCTGCATCATAGCAAGCATCATCATAACTCCATCAATCATAAGCATGCATGCCATCAACATCCTCATTCTGCATTAAAAATCACGCCCACCATTTACATTCAAGTACATTTTACAGGCGCCCACCTTCTAATGCGGGTATTTACATTCAAGTACATTTTACAGGCGCCCACCTTCTAATGCGGGTATTTACATTCAAGTACATTTTACAGGCGCCCACCTTCTAATGCGGGTATTTACATTCAAGTACATTTTACAGGCGCCCACCTTCTAATGCGGGTACATTTTACAGGCGCCCACCTTCTAATGCGGGTATTTACATTTTACAGGCGCCCACCTTCTAATGCGGGTATTCATTCAAAGCTCCGGCACACAAACCGGAGCATGCATTGAGATCTTGGTACACAACCCAAGACTCCATTTCATTCAAAGCTCCGGCACACAAACCGGAGCATGCATTGAGATCTTGGTACACAACCCAAGACTCAATTTCATTCAAAGCTTCGGCACACAAACCGGAGCATGCATTAGGATCTTGGTACACAACACAAGATTCCATTTCATTTAAAGCTCCGGCACACAAATCGGAGCAGGCATCATAATCTTTCTTTTCCAGCAAATACACGATTTTGCATCCCCAGCATCTTACAGCATTGCCCCGCCAGCCGGAGGCTTTATTACACAAGATTATCTCACCTACAGTACATCCACTCCGCAAAATGGAGACGTCGACAATCGTTTGGATATCTACACTCTACTCTTTACATTACAATTTTAATTTACATTTTTGAGCCTCAACAGGTACTTTGTAACCCCTTTTTACCTGTTTTGCAGGATGACACACTACAACGTGGAACTACCTCTAAGCAGCGATTGAGGCAATGCTTGATGAGGAATACCAAACTCACAAGCCAGAGTTTCAAGACTAGCACTCCGACTCCAATTCCTACAATCAGTTGTCCATATTTCTAAATCAGAGTACACTTGCTCTCGCAAGCATCGATACCCCTTTCTTTATCTCCTAGAGTTCTCACCAGAGGATTTTAAAGGGACTACCTCCATCCGGCAATTCGACGTGATCTTATAGGGATGCGAGATGCGCCTAGTAGAGTCTCGTTTATGGGTGTGTTGTGCACCACATTTATAATCGGGAGGCTGTGAAAGTGCACCCATTTTGAAAAGATTATTGTCATCTAGCAAATGATCTACCGACAATTCCATAAAACTCTTTCCAAGCTCAACTCAGAGACCAGTGTCAACCATAAATCGTACACTGGGGCAAACTTTGAGGACTGCCTCAAAAATTACCATAATCCTCTATTCAGAAATACGACCGGCCTAATTCCCATTTCCTTAGGGATACATAGGCAGCTCGACTTCGAGCATGGCCGTACCCACTCCATCCATGCCAAATCATCTTCCCCTTTTACCGCAAAAAATACCAGTGTCGACATAAAACCAACACTGGGGCAAAATTTTGAGGACCTCTCAAAATTTTTTGAACTACATTGGCTTGATTCTCGTGAAACCCGAGATATGTAGGCAACTCGGAGATCAGAGTTCGGTCAAATTCATAATGACAATAACCTTTCTCTTTCTAGGTACGACCTTTCCAAAAATTTGATTTTTTCCAGTCGAGACAAAATTGGTTTTACGTCAACATCTTCGCCCAAAGACTCTTTCATCATCTTTGTTCGAAGAGGGGCAAGTTGTTGACACCCAATTTTGGCCCTCCTTTTTCCCATAATTAATTTTTATATGCTTCTTAATCCCGAGGACTTTTCCAAAATAATTTTCTTATTTTTATATTAATTTTTATAAATTTTGGCACCAATAATCATTTTTTAAAATGATTTCCTTTACTTTTTATAATAATAATTACTAAAAATATTGTATCTTATAAAATCACCCCAAAATATTTTATAATTCATTCTCTTTAACAAAATATTGGTATAGTAACTTTTATTTCAAACTCTAAATGAAATTTTGTCGTATCGCTATAGTATTTCCTAAATACAGTTCTATCAATTGAGGATTGCGATTACGCGTATCAAAATTATTTCTTAGTCGACTATATACGTATTGAAAATTAATTGGGATGAAAGAAGCATCGTTAAATTAATTTAGTGAGAAAACGACTAGGGAAAATTATTTCTTTTTCTACAAACTAATTTATTTACCAAATTTTGGGCCAAACCCTTATTTGTTTCAACCTAATTACCTAGCCCACTACCCAACCGCCCGACCCGGCCCAAATCCCCCACCAGCCCAATTACTCTCAACTAAACCCACCCCTAATTCACTCATCACCCCCCCCCCACTTCGTCCAAAACCAAACAGACCCCTCCTCCTTCAACTTCAGCCGACAAACACCCCCCAAACCCTGCTGCCTCATCACCTCACCGCCAAGACCCGCCGGTTTTTGCTTCGTACCGGCGGGCAAACGGCAGCGGTGCCCTCTCCATCACCTCGACGTCCTTTCCCCCTTTTTCGGAGACTTTTTGCAGCATCGAAAAAGACCCCCGCCGCCGGTTGCAACCTTTGCCCGATGGTCCGAGCTCCACACCTCCGACCCGTCACCGTCTCTTTCAAATCAGCCTGAAAAAGGTAGGCATCTCTCCTTTCTTTCTCAGATTTCATCATTTCCTTTTTGCAACTTGGCTTTCCAAGAATTCAAATTTTGAATTCTTGGAAAGAGCCGTTTGAACCTTCAACTTTGGCTATAAAAGGAACCCTTGGGTTTCAAAACGAAAAAAAAAGAGGACACACACACACACACAGAGAGACACGGACCAAAAAGAAGGAAAAAGGAATTAATTTGACGGATTTTGGCATCCATTGAAGGCCGAAAATCAGAAAAACTACCGAAACAGCTCATCAAAAAATTGTTCTCTAGTTTGTTCACTGTCGATTTGCATACACTCACTTTCGTTTTTCCTCTTGTTGTCTCGTTTGCTATTCGGATAACCGGAGTCGGAGTCGAAAGTCGCTAGTTTGAAACTCAACACTTGACGGCCTCAATCGCTGCCCAACACAAGGTAAATTCTATCCCGTCTTAGTTACATTGCTCTTAGTTTTGAAAATTTTTTATTTGTGTGCTTAGTCGGGATGTTGGCCGTTTAGCTGACTGATTTTTGGCGTAAAAGATGTGAAATGAAAAGTAGTTTTTCTGGCCGTTTGGTTATCTTCATCGAATAAGTGTCTATGAAGTTTGATGTTTTACTTTAAGTGTGGTTGGCTATCTATTTAACGTCACTATGATGTCGATTTGAATATTGAAATGTGGCAGTAGTTGTTTAGTTATGTAGTTGTTTGGTTGTGTGCAAGCAAGGTGTTGACAACCTTCATTTTGGCATGAAAGAGGCTTGAAACTTGATGTATGTTTAGCCGGCTATTACAGGATCATTGTAACTTCTTTTGGGGGTTGGAATACTTGTACATGGCAGTAGTTATTTTGATATGTTCTAGGCTTGCATGAAAATCAGCTTTTGGCTTAGCTTAAAAGCGCTTCACAAGTTTTAAACTTTAAAGGAGGATTAACTGTGCGCTTTGAAAACATTATTGTGTTGCCTTTCGGGATGTTTGAATGCAAGTTTAGAAGTTAACTGGAAGATTTTTTTTTCCAAGGATATGTCAACCATTTGATTTAAGTTTGAATTTTGTTTTCCATTCATGTTTTCTGTTGAATAGTAATTTGCTGATTTAGTCGTGAAATGCGGAATACAAAACAGTTTCTGTTGGTTTGCTTTCATCTATGGTTGATCGTGTGCTCATAAGGAAGTGACAGCCCCGAATTAGTTCGAAATAGATTCCATGAAGTTCTCCGTTTTAAGTGTATGGATAGTTGTCTATTAGTTTCAGTTCAAAGGTGTTCAGCTATCCGTTATAAGACCATTGTGATATCAACCTAAAATGTCTAAACATGGCCATATACCTTTAGTTATCTCCCTGCCTGGCGGTGTCTTTTTTTTGTTACAAGATTTTCTTTTGTTTCTTATTTAGCATGGAAAAAGCTTTATTTTAAATTTTGAAATGATTCATTGTATGTTTCCAGTTCAGTTTTTTTTTGGTTGATTCTATAACATGGAAATGGAGTTAGTCACTTGAGTCTCTATGTGTTTAAATAAGTATAAAGCCTCACTTCTAGATTAAACTTAGTTTAGAGGTTAGTGTTCGCCCTCTTCGTTCTCACTTGTTTCAATTATAATTTCGAACATGTGAGTGAGTATTTAAATGTTTGTGGAAAATTCTATTTAGCTTACTTTACCATGTTTATAATTTGATTAATAAATCAGTCTCATATGAATAATAGAGGAAGTGCTTTTGCTCGAGTAACTAAGTCGCTTACCTAAAACTCTGCCTTGACGTATTTTGCTAGTGTTTCCACCAAAATCAGCATGTAAAATGGTTTAAAGTGTTGCATCACTTAAAAGATAGATTGCGAATCGGTTTAAGGAGAATAAAAGGTGTGGTGCTTGTTGTTCCTGATGTGTTTCGGTCATATCCTTAGTAACAAATATGGATCGAGGTTTATTCTCAAATAATAGCTAGCATAAGGCTGTATATGTTCTTTACTTCATGGTTTGAATTCATGTGTTTAGTTTGTTGGATATATCCTCGGTTCCCTTGAGGGAACATCCATTTATAGGATCGATACCATGCTGGTACCAAAATCTCTCCCTTTGTTTATAAAAATATAAAAAATGAAACAAAAAAAAAAGATTACATGTCGTCTTTTATATATGCTTGTGTATTTACCGAATTGCATGTTTGTTTTCCTTATCACTTTATTGTTAAGCTTGGCATATTTCTACATTTTGTAAACTTTGTTATGCAAGTTACTAATCCTTATCATTTTTTTTGATACATGAAACAACCGGAGAGCTGGAGTTCTCACTTGAAACTCAACCTCGGCCCAATATGTTTTTGGGTCGAACAGCTATTAGGAATCATCGCAATGCTCGGAGTCACCCATTAGGAGACTAGTTCCTCCAAAGGAACTTAACATAATTAGTTCCTTTATTTATTGCTTTCTTTTATGCTTACTTTAAATGTTTTAACTAACTTTGTATATTTGGATATGTGTTTTTCTTTGTGTTTTGATTAACGTTTATTCTTTGGCTTATAGTTTCGTGGGTTATCTTTATTTAGTTTAAAAATTTCGAAAGTAAGTTTCCTTCACTTTTTCAGTTTAGGCAAAAGTTTCGGATCTCCCTTTTAAAATACTTTAAAATTAGTGGTTAAACACTTTCAAAAAATAGTAATAATAAATAGTGAATAGTGCAGATTTTTTTAGGATTAATTAATGTTAGGCTTGTTTCAAGAAAAAACTTGTTCCAAATAACTCGCGGTAGATTTTCAAAAAAATATTAAGTAGCGATTCAATATATTTCAAACAAATGTTTAGTCATTCTTAGGCTTTAAACTATAGAATGCTTTATCTAATTTAGGCAAGCCTTCTTTATATATATTAATAATTTATGTATTCTTTTATTCTAACCCCAATATTCTATAACTATTTTGCTATATTCTATACATATATATATTTTGAGATTTTCAGATTTTTTAAGGCCTCAATGCAAGGTATATATATGTCATATATTATCTACTACAAGGTACATATATTTATATTTTACTTACACTTCTTCCTATTTAAATTATACATATATTATTTTATCACAATTACATTTACGTACATAATACTTTCTTTCATATTCAATGCATGTTCATTTTTTACCTTACGAATAAAAGTCTCCTTTACTTGAAAACAAATAATTCTCGTTCTCTACTCAAGTTTTCAAAATTGTTCTTTTACATGAAATATATTTATCAAAACAAATATGATTTTTCTCTTATATCTTTTTCTCTATTACCGGTATACCTATTTCTTTATATACTTTTACTTATCCAAATCTTTTAAATAATAAACTTTCGCATGATTTCCTATATATATTTTAAAATATACATACGTCATCTTTATTTTTATTTTTTTAACAAACATGTCATAAACTTTCTCAAACTTTAAGAACTACATATTTTTTACTTTACAAAAAGTATTTGTATAAATAAATGTTTTCATTTTGTTTACATAGCTTTTAAGTATATATTCTTATAAATCTTAAAGTTCTACATACTTTAATTATAATTACGATAAAAATATTGCTATTAAACTTTCATATATTTTGGCATGTACGTACATATGTTTCATCTTTTTACCACAAGTATATTTTATATTTTTGCCTATTGTAGTGGCATGTGTCATATACTTTGAGTTTTTTTTTTTCTTTAAATTAATAAAACATGTTTTTATCACCTTTTAGCAAATAATGAGCAAAGAACTTTTCCCAAATATTATTTTCTAAACTGAGTTTAAGGACTATCTTCGGATAGGCTCTGAAGGGTGCCTAACACCTTCCCTTCGAGTAACCAAAACACTTACTCAGAATCTCAAACGTTTCGCAGACTAAAAACAGAGTTTTACATACAAAATGGTTTTCCTAAGTTTTTTTTCCTAAAATTTAGGTGGCGACTCTAAACCCTTTTCCAAAACAAAGGCAGAAAGAGCCGGATGTTGCAAGCATATTTTGGCCAGTCCGAAATAGGGCGCGACAGGTAGACCGGGTGAATATAAGAATACTCAATCATCCAAAGCTCTGATACCACTTGATAACAATACAAATAACAGAAGACTCTAAGATTAGAAGATTAAAAAAGGGGGAGGAATTGATTCTTAAAAAAGGAGACACAAGCTTAAGTATTTGATACTTGAAACCTTGTTTAACAGAGAAGTAGTAAAATAATTAAGAAGAAGAATAAAGAGAAATCTTAACATTAAAGAAATCTAAGTTATTGTTCAAGATAAGAAAAAAAGCGAATAACCCTAAAAATAACTTTAAAAGGTCTCCAGAAGCCACAAGGCTACTAATACTAATATTCAAATTTAGTTACAGTGATAAAGAAAAAACTCCTTTATATAGAAGCCTCGAAGGGGGTTGTCATTCCCTCTTGAAATTATCAAAGGAGTAGTCAAACTAAATTAGATAAACTAGTAAAATCTCTAGGTGCATAAAAGACTATCAAAACTTTGTTCAATAAAGCTATAAAAGAAGTCAACATAGTATTAAATAAGCTTATAGAAAATAACTTTGGACCGCTGAACTTGCTCCTTTTTTGGACAGATTTTGGAACATAATTCAACTCCTTTTGGTCTTCAATTTGGGCCTTCAAATAGTTATAAGATTTTTTCTATTCTTCCATCATAGCACATTTTTCATTGCTACTTGAAGCCTATTAAAATGTCTTCATATTCTCTGTCTTAAGATTTCTTGAATGCTATTAGAGGTCTAACAATTGAGTCATACTCATCCCATAAATCTTTTAACTTAGAGAAATAGATAGACATCAACAATATTTCCTGTGTCAATATAAAAATCTCTTTGTGCAATTGAAATTTTTTGAACATGTTCACTTTGTAAAAAAATTTCCTCAAATCATTTCAAATTAAACATCCATTAGACTAAAACATAATTCTACTCAACAAATTCTTACTTACATTGAAAGTAATCATGAAACCACCAACGCATTGCACCTTTTTGAACATGTTCACTTTGTGAAATTTTTTCCTCAAATCATTTCAAATTACACTACTAAAAAAACTGTGAATACCGACCTCAAAATTACCGACCTCCTATGGAAGTCGGTAATTTCCGACCTCCGGAAGTCGGTATTGTTAAAAACAAAAAATTAATTTATTTTCTTAAGAAAACCGACTTCAAGATGTCGGTTTATTTGGAAAAAAAATGCGGGAAAACCAAATACCGACCTCCGATGGTCGGAAACTTTCCCAGAAAAAAATAAAATAAAGAAAAACCGACCTCTTGTAGTCGGTATCGAATTAGTAAATAAAAAATAAAATTTAAATTTATCTCAATTAAATATAAAAAAATGAAAAAAAGAAATATTTTTAATAACTTTTAAATAAATCGACCTCCGGATGTCGGTTTTTTGAAAGATAAAAAACAAAAAAACAAATTAATACCGACTTCCTGATGTCGGTAATATTAAATTTACATAATTAATTTTATTTACCTTAAATTATTCTCATAGTGACTTCCCGAAGTCGGTATTTATTTTTTATTTTTTATTTAATTATTTTATTTATATTATAAAATAAAAATAATATTAATACCGACATTCGGAGGTCGGTATTATTTATTTAACATAATTAATTTTATTTTCATTAAAATTAAAGGTAATACCGACCTCCGGAGGTCGGTATTTTACTTTTATTTTCATTAAAATTAAAGGTAATACCGACCTCCGGAGGTCGGTATTTTACTTTTATTTAATTATTTTGAATAAAATCGACCTCCGGATGTCGGTATTACCTTTAAAATATTTGTAATAATCACTATTTTTCTATTGTGTATAACACTAAGGGGTCGTTTGGTAGCTAGTTAAAGTTATATAGGTATTAGTAATGTAGATATTAGTTATGAGGTAATCTATATATTATTTATACATGTATTAGTTATGTAGAGATTAGTTATTCATGTATTAATTATACAAGTATTACTTATTCCACCTTCTATATCCTGTATAAGATAATACATAGATTCCCTCATAACTTATACATCGTCTTGAATATACATATGTCTCGTCTAGTGATGTATATACGTATATATATATATATATAGTACGTATTCAAAAGCTAATTAACCGATCGATAATACATATCCAAATACGTAGTATGGATACGTCATATATTACGTACATATGAGTTAATATACGATCATTGAGAAATGTAATTAACCAAGTCCTATATATTATATATAATAATGATCCATCGTTTTGAATATATGTCTCGTCTAGTGATGTACGTATCTACATAGTACATATTCAAAAGCTAATTAACCAATCGATATATAATCCATAACCAAATAGTATGGAATATGTTGTATATTACGTACATATGAGTTAATATACGATCATTGAATATAATTAACCAAGTTATTCTATGTACTATAATGATCCGTCGTCTTGAATATATGTTTTTTTGTTGCGATATTGTACGTATATATATAGTACGTATTCAAAAGCTAATTAACTAATCGATAATCCATCCAAGCAGTGGAATACCATTGTATTACGTACACACGAGGTAATATACGATTGTTGAGTAATGTAAATAAGCAAGTCCTATATATATAGTAATGATCTGTCGTCTTGAATATATGTTTTTTTGTGGCGATATTGTACGTATATATATTGTACGTATTCAAAAGCTAATTAACCAATCGATAATCCATCCAAGTAGTATGGAATACATTGTATTACGTACATATATGAGGTAATATACGATCATAGAGTAATATAATTAATCAAGTCCTGTATATTAAATGGTCCATCATCTTGAATATATATGTCTCGTCTTTAGTGATGTATGTTTATATATATAGTACATATTCAAAAGCTAATTAACTAATCGACAATTCATCCAAGTAGCTAGTGGAATACATTGTATTACGTACATATGAGGTACTATACGATGACGATCGTTGAGTAATATAATTAACCAAGTCCTATATATTACTGGTCTGTCGTCTTAAATATATGTCTCGTCTAGTCATGATGTACATATATAGTACGTATTCAAAAGCTAATTAATTAATCGATTGATAATCCATTCAAGTAGTATGAAATACATTGTATAGTAGCATAATCATTGAGTAATGTAACGAATCAATAATGTATCCGAGTTTATGAAATATGTTGATGATTAAATAATTTTTATTAATTACTTTTAGTTTTTTTAAAAAACCGACCTCAAGTGGTCGGTTTTATCAAAAAATACTTTATTTTTAAAAAAACCGACCTCAAGTGGTCGGTTTTATCAAAAAATACTTTATTTTTTAAAAATACCGACCTCAAGTGGTCGGTTTTTTTTTTTTTTTAATTTTATTACCTAAAAACCCTAACACCCTAACACTAACACTCACACTCACACCACCCTCACCTCCGACGCCCCCTCCCTCCGAAAATATTCCCTCCGGCATCCCCCCCTCCTCCACCTTCCACCGCTGCCGCTGCTGCTGCTGAAGGTTGTTGGTGCCTTCCACCGCTGTCGCTGCTGCTGCTGAAGGTTGCTGCCGCTGCTGCTGCTGCTGAAGGTTGTTGCCGCTGCTCCTGCCGCTGCTGCTGCCGCTGCTGCTGCTGAAGGTTGTTGTCGCTGCCGCTGCCGCTGCTGCTGCACATTGCTGCCGCTGCTGCTGCTAAAGGTAGTTCTCGCCTGCCGCTGCCGCTGCTGTTGCTGAAGTTTGTTGTCGCCTGCCGCTGCCGCCTATCGCCGTCTCTGTTGCTGCTCCGGTGGGGGTCCATCAAGGTAAGTAATTTTAATTTTCTTGTTAATTAATTATAGTTATTAAATTAGGGTTTATCTCAAAGCAGTGATTATTTCCATATCTAAAAGATTATTTTTTTGTCTGAGAGGGTTTATTCTGTTCCTTGCAGTGTCCATTTGGTGGAACTGAAAGGTACAGGAGATGTTTTTGCTATGAAGGCGATGGACAAATCCATAATGCTCAACCGTAATAAGGTCTGGATGCCCAAGATTTTTTACTTCATCAGTATATTGAGCATATAGTGTTTCCTGGCAGGAATTGATTTAGAGACTGTGCTGTTTCATTCAAATCCTTGATGACCTTTGGATTTGCATTCCAAACCCATGACTTCACATTCCTTTCCTACATTAGGATATTCCATATTTTCTGTTAATCCTTATACGAAGACAAATTCATTTTGCATAATGTACAGGTACATCGAGCATGTGTTGAAAGGGAAATCATAGCTCTCCTTGATCATCCTTTCCTTCCAACACTATATTCATCATTCCAGGTAACTGTTAGCTCAGACCATCATCCTAATGCAGGTTTAATTTAAGATTATTTGTTAATATGCATGCCAGTCTTGTAGCAAGGCCACAGTGAAAACATTGAAATATACTTGCGTGTCCATAAATACAACCCCACTAAGTCCTTTTTTCACAATATATTTGGCACATACAAGATTTAGTATATTATTATGTTTCAGGCTAGGTTAATCAACTGAATATCCTTTTTCTTTCTTTTTTATTGGGAATTTTTGCATCAGTAAATTATCGACTTGTACTAGCTCGACCTTTTTCTCTTAATGAGTTTTAGGTCATATTTTCTTTCAAAGTTCATAATCGGTTAAGAAGACACTCTGTAACATTCTACATTCGTCCATCAACTGAGCCAAAAAACCTTATAGTGCCTGCTGAAAACACATTCCTGCATCGCCTTCGAGTTTCTGACAAATAACATTATTTGGCGGTGTCTAAGAAGTGTTATACTAATTTATGTACTTTATGAACTGAAATGTCCAAACGAGCTAAAATGCACATCTTTTTTTTTTAAAATCAGACAGAAACACATGTTTGCCTAATAACAGATTTCTGTCCTGGAGGAGAGTTATTTGCTTTGCTTGACAGACAGCCTATGAAAATATTTAAAGAGGAATCTGCAAGGTACTTCTCTTTTAATTGCACTTACTCCACACTTGAGTAGACTAAGCAATATAACGTCTTACATGGTTCAAGATGCTTTTAGATTCGGTGTTCCAACCTGACAAAGCTTCTTCATATTCATTTGTCTTTTGTTCAGTAATATTTCTAGTTCTTTCCTTGTTGTTTATCTCCTCGTTCTCCTAGAATAGACCCACTCATGAGACAAGGTCGTCACATATGAGTATTTCATTTTTATTTTTGTAGGAACACTGCTATGCTTGAAAAAGGAAAGAGAATCTTATATATATTTAAGCAGCTTTTTTAAGGACTATAAATTATACACATTAGATATCTGTATAGACTTTGTACTATTATCTGTACTTTAAGCCAGTTCAGTTGCCTTCTATTCTGCTTATGCTCGAACTGGTCAAAATTTTTCATATGATGGATTACCTCCCTTTTTGAAGGCAGAGATCAAATAGGTGAATTTTTTTTATTCACAGAAT
The DNA here is from genome assembly GCA_003996215.1 of Jaltomata sinuosa. Lineage (NCBI taxonomy): Eukaryota > Viridiplantae > Streptophyta > Magnoliopsida > Solanales > Solanaceae > Jaltomata > Jaltomata sinuosa. The sequence continues at coordinate 395,360 of QJPP01006967.1, read as the reverse complement.
GTGCCTTCCCCGGAATGTTTGTACAAATAATCATTCAAATTATGCTTTTCGTTGGCATAAAGCTATTAGAAAAGAAATCACAGTTCTTCCATAAAACTTTTGAGTTAAGTCATAGAGAGCAGGAAAATTTTGAGAGATTCTCTCAAATTTGTATCAAATAAGAAACGCGATCATGTTATATGAACTCATGTATTACCAACAATATTTCCAGGTTTTATGCAGCAGAGGTCCTAATTGGCTTGGAGTATCTCCATTGTTTGGGTATTCCATCTACCTTTTGAGTCAAACCTTAATGTTTCATCAAGAGAGACATAGTACTAGGAGCTTCCATTTCTATCTTATATGATTAATGGTTGATGTTCATTTGTTTTGTCTATTCTCATGTTACAGGAATAATATACCGGGATTTGAAGCCAGAAAATATCCTACTTCAGGCTGATGGGCATGTCGTGCTAACTGATTTTGATCTTTCTTTCAAGACATCCTGTAAACCTCAAGTACGTTTCAGTTTCGACAGTTCTCTTTACTATTCATCTTAATTTCCCACTTAATGAACTTCTGCGTCTGAAGAATCATGATATCTCACTTAGTATGTTACATTTTCAGGTTAAAGTTACATTATAACATACATTCAAAGTATTAAGTAGTAAATGGATGGTAAACAGAAGAAAAGAGAAAAAGGGAAACCTATGAACTATTTATCAATTTGATTAAAGCAAACTGTTGTTTTTGATATCGTATAATATTTATTTCCGGTGATTTCTTTATAAAGTGACAATTTTTCCAGGTTATAAAGCATCCTCCCTCAAAGAGAAGATCTAGGAGTACTCCACCACCAACATTTGTCGCAGAACCAATTTCACAGTCAAATTCATTTGTTGGAACTGAAGAATACATAGCACCAGTAAAGTAAACTATCATAGAAACGGACTTTTGTGCGATATCTACCCCATCCATGTTATAAGTTGCGTTATCTTGTTCCATATATGGAGTAAAAATATGGATCTTCCGTAGAATTTGTTTCTTTTGGAGAACTAAACATAATCAAGAATTACGTACAAGCTGTTTTCTTTTCTGTTTCTAAATCACATATGCCAATTGCAAATCCTTCTAATGGCACCTACCAATTGCAAGTTCGACTAATGAAACTTCTCAGAAATTTGTTATACTATAGAATTGCTTCTTGATTCCTAATTCTCAAATATTTTTTCCTTATGTTAACATTTGCAGCTTCTTTCTTTGCTTTTGTGAAACAAAATAACCTCTACCAGCGAGGGAAATCATAATTATCTGATGTACTTCTAAATGACTTGATCTCAGGAAATCATCACAGGAGCTGGCCACAGTAGTGCGATAGAGAACAAGAGGTATGCGGAGCTTCAGTCCCAGTTAAAATCTCTTTTTGAGTCGGGAAATATTATTCCTCATTGTGCTAGTGATAAACGTCGATGCCTAGTGGATGAGTCTGATATCGAGGGTGAGGAGGGTGAGGAGGGTGAAGAGGATGAGGATGATGATGCTAATGATGAGTAGTTGTGTTGTACCTAACTAGTAGACATTTTGAACTTATTATATATAGTTTGTACACTTTTTAGATTGTTTGATCGTATTTTAAGTTTAATTTGAAGTAGTGAAACGTAAATATAGAAAAATATCGTCTTGACAGCTATTTGAGCTGGTTTTGGTTGAATATGTGCATTATTAAATATGCAGGTGGGCAATTCAAATTGCAGCAATTTACTGCCAATTTTATGGCAAAATATCGACAACAAACCGACCTCCTGAGGTCGGTATTTTTGGTAAATTTTCCAGAAAACCGACATCAGGAAGTCGGTTTTTTGAATAAAATTTTCCAAAAAACCGACCTCAATTAGTCGGAATCAAGTGAAATAGGAAAATGAAATTTAAATAATACCGACCTCAAGAGGTCGGAATATCAGAAAAATAATAAATTAAAATTTCAGTAATACTGACTTCCGGAGGTCGGAATATCAAAAAAATAATAAATTAAAAATTCAGTAATACCGACTTCCGGAGGTCGGAAAACCAAAAAAATAATAAATTAAAAATTCAGTAATACCGATTTCCGGAGGTCGGAAAATCAAAAAAATAATAAATTAAAAATTCAGTAATACCGACTTCCGGAGGTCGGAACACCCAAAAGATAATAAATTAGAAATTAAACAATACCGACCTCCGGAGGTCAGTATATTATATTTTTAATAATATTTTTTTAAAAAGAAACTGACTTCAGGAAGTCGGAAATAAAAGAAAATAAAATATATATTAAATTCTTAATTTTTGGATTTAAAATTAAAACCGACATCCGGAGGTCGGTATTTACCGACCTCACGATGTCGGTATACAAAACCAACCAAGCCTTTTCCGACTTGATCTTGTGAGTCGGTTTTGAGTCGGTATTTCAGGGAATACCGACCTCCGGATGTCGGTTTTTTGAGGTCGATTTTCCCTGTTTTTCTAGTAGTGTTAAACATTCATTAGACTAAAACAGGATTCTACTCAACAAATTCTTACTTACATTGAGAGTAATCATGAAACCACCAACGCATTGCACCTTTTCCATTGCATGTTCAGATTTGATTCAAAATCACTATTCATGAAGGTACTGTCAACTGATCCAAGATTATTTCTAATCAACAAAGCTACTCTCATGGCTCTACTTCAAAGCTATAATTCTTTATTCCTACAAGCTGAACTCCACCAGGATCATCATCGGCTGATAAATGTAATGGATGATTGTGATCAATGATTTTCATCCCTACATATTGTGATGTTATTACAACTTTTACTATTTTATTGTTCGTCAATATTGTAGATAACCTAGGTCTCTCGATTTTCTTTTGTTCCTTTGAGAAAACCCCTAGATCCTTGTTGATTACTGTTAACCCTTTCTCTGATACTAGGCAAACTGGACTGAATTACGACATGCAATGAAACTTCATCATTGTTATCAAGGTATTTGTACACGAGAGAGAAGGAAAAAAAGAGAAAAAGTATATTGAAGGATACTGTTTGATTGCAATTAGTGAAATAATATCTGGCTATCAAAGAGTATATATACTAACTCTAATTAAGCGAACTGCTAATGACTAACTAATGACTAACTAATGACTAACTACAACTGTCATTGTAACAAACTCCACCGTCCTATTCTAACTGCCTTATTATAACCAATAAATAATACTTAGCCAGTATGTATAACCTGACACTGCAAACATAATAGATCAGGGTACATCAACACATTTAAACAACTCCTTTACACAACTCGTAATGATTTTTTCGTATTCAATGCGTTTAATTAATTGTCTTAGTTTCATTCTTAGTGTTAATCATTCGTAATAATCAAAATCAACCTTAATTTAAAAAATGATCTAGGATACTTTGGTATTCACACATTGTTGCATACGTAATATCATTTAATTTTATAATGATCGAGTCACTACATTTATAGTGATCGTTCTATATTTTAAATAGAGATGTATTTTAAATGTATCAGTTGTCTCAATATATGCTTCAGCTTGCAGGCTTGAATCACACGCGTGATAAATTAGTGCACTTTTTTATTTATTTCCTTGGAGATGGAGTAATTTGTTTTGATTTATTTCCTTGGAGATAGAGTAATTTCTAGTCAATATGGTATTGAGAGTAACACTTTTGAAAATTGAATAGGCACGAAATGTACAGTAAACATACTGTAGTAAAGGAAAAGGGGAAATTTGATTAGCAAAAAGTGAGAGGAGGCAATCAGAGTTTGGTGCACTTTATTATATATGGAAATGGGAATGCCTCATCTTCATGCTATTCAAGATAAGCATGTTTACACTTGCTTAACATGTCTTTGCTATTGCTATGGTGGGTTCTCTTAATTGGCAAAAAGAAAAAGAAGGAAAAGGGGCTAGCCACTAATTTCCGTTTCATTTTTTAACTTTTCCTATTGGTTTTTACATTGAGCATTATGATGAGATGATGGTTTAGCTTATTTTGTCAAAAAAATTCCTAATTATTCTGAGCTATAGAGTAGTAGTAGCATATAGGTAATTAATGTCTTAGATATACACATAAACTAAACTAACTTTTTTGACAATTCTCTATATATAGCTGGTGTCCTAGTTTCATAATTAATTTTTCTGTACAATTAAATTTTAGTGATTGAATGTATGCATGGTTGGTCACTAGTTCTCAACAAAAGATCACGAGGGAGCTAAATCTTACTCTCAGTCAACTAAATAAATATTTCTTTGTATCAAATTCATCTTATGCATAACTACTACTGTCCTATTTTCTTGCCATTTCCCTATTTTTGATTATAATCCCTTTCTCAAGTCTTGCCAATAATCTTCCCTTCTTTCGTTAACCTGCTTTCTTTTTTATGTCCTATTTATCTCTCACTTTAGCTGAAAAGAAAGATCTAAAATATGGACACTTTCTAAAACGCATAATGTCATTAATTATTAGATTAAAGAAGAGATAAGAGACATTTAATCAAGTAACTCTTATGATTTATTTGGTGAGTATGGCAAAATCTGAAGTGTAGTAATTTCTGATTTTTTTAAAAAAAATAAAATTAAAAAGGAATACTAATTAATCAGTGAAAGTGAAGGAAGTCCTATATATATGTAACGTAGATTTCCCTCATTTTCATGGACGTATTAGTTTTATCAGATTAATAATAAAGAAAAGAGGATTAGTTGGATTTGGGATTCGTGAGAATTTAGCGTAACGAACCATAAATGGGAGATTGATAATGTATGGTTGCTTAACGCATTTGGCTTCTCTATTTAAGCCTTAAGCATAGGACACATTTCTACTTAAAAGAGAAGAGGAAAAAAACCAAAAAGAACACCAAATATAAATATAATACCCCACCTCGTGGATTGTGTAAAGAATCCTAGTGAAGAAGAGATCTTAGGCATTGAGTAATAATGAAGCAAAATATGAGGGGATATTCTTTTGTTCCTTAATCTTCCTTTCTCTACTTTCCAATTTAATCAAACTCTATTATTTTAATGTGTTAAAGAAAGTCCATATGCAAATGCATGATTGGCCTCATTAATTTCACCTTTACTACAGTAGTCATATTCTGGTCAAATGTATTTTAATATGATATCAAACTAAGCTCCATTTTGGGAGTCCGGAACTTAAATGACAAAACAAAAATTTAAAAGTGATTAAATTAGAATACTATATAAAAGTTGACAACACTATCTTACTTATAAAAGCGAATAAGCAGACAATTGATCGACATGTTTGCTTGTGCTGTCTGTTTAGATATTTTTTTTATGCTTTTTTATTTAGCTTATTTTTCTTTTTAATCGGTTATATATTTAAAAATTAGGTAAAAAATAGTATAAATAACAATATTAACAATTTAAAATATTTTAAAAAAATTAAAAAATTGATTGACTGTCAAAATTTTATCAGTGCCACATAAATTGCGACAGAAGAAAAAGTGCTATAAATCACAATAATTAACGACTTAAAATATTTAAATTACCTTACTTATAAAAGCGAATAAGCAGACAACTGGTCGACATGTATGCTTGTGCTGCCTGCTTAGATATTTCCTTTTATACTTTTTCCGTTTTTATTTGCTTATCTTATTTTTCTTTTTAATCGGTTATATATTTGAAAATTATGTAAAAAATAGTACAAATCACAATAATAACAACTTAAAATATTTAAAAAACATAAAAAAATTGGTTGACTATCAAAATTTTATCTGTGCCACATAAATTGCGACAGAAGAGAAAGTGCTATAAATCAAAATAATTAACGACTTAAAATATTTAAAAAATATATAAAAAATTCAGTTGACTTTCGAAATTGTATCGATGCCACATAAATTGGAAAAGAGGGAGTAACATATATTATTTGAAAATTACGTAAAAGATATTATAAATTACAATAGTTACCAACTTAAAATGTCAAAAAATCATATATAAAAAAAAATCTAAAAATCATTATAAAAGCGAATAAGCAGACAACTGGTCGACATGCCTACTTGTGCTGCCTGCTTAGATATTTTCTTTTATATTTTTTTCATTTTTATTTGTTTATCTTATTTTTCTTTTTAATCGGTTATATATTTGAAAATTAGGTAAAAAAATAATACAAATCACAATAATAACAACTTAAAATATTTAAAAGGCATAAAAAATTTGGTTGACTGTCAAAATTTTATTAGTGCCACATAAATTACAACAGAAGAAAAAAAAAGTGATATAAATCACAATAATTAACGACTTAAGATATTTAAAAGATATATAGAAAATTCAGCTGACTTTCAAAATTGTATTGATTCCACATAAATTGAAAAAAAGGGAGTAACATATATTATTTGAAAATTATGTAAAAGATATTATAAATTACAATAGTTACCAACTTAAAATATCTAAAAACCATATAATTTTTTTAATAATATCTAAAAGTCATATAAATTTAATTGACTATCTAAATTTTATCTGCATCACATAAATTGAGACAAAAAAGTAATATATATTGAGCATGTGCAACAGACAACTGGTCGACATGTCTGTCATGCTGCCTGCTTGGATATTTTCTTTTATACTCTCCTCATTTTTATTTGTTTATCTTACTTTTCTTTTTAATATGTTATATATTTAAAATTAGGTAAAAACAAATAGTAAAAATCACAATAATAACAACTTAAAATATTTAAACAACATAGAAAATTTGGTTAACTTTCAAAATTTTATCAGTGCCACATAAATTGCGACAGAAGAAAAAGTGCTATAAATCACAATAATTAACAACTTAAAATATTTAAAAAACATATAGAAAATTCAGTTGACTTTCAAAATTGTATCGTGCCACATAAATTGCGAAAGAGGGAGTAACATGTATTATTTAAAAATTACGTAAAAGATATTATAAATTACAATAGTTACCAACTTCAAATATCTAAAAATCATATAAAAAATAATAATATCTAAAAATCATATAAAAATTTAATTGACTATCTAAATTTTATCCGTGTCACATAAATTGAGAAAAAAATAATATATATTGGGCCCATGCTAGCACGGGCTCCTCTATATCTAGTCTAATAATAACGTACTAATTTATTATGCTATATGAGGCTTTACACGGACCTGGCCTTAGCGATCGTCAACGTGTAATTAGGGATGACAATGGAGCGGGAAGGGTGCCGGGAGGATTTTAGGCTATGCGGGGGGGGGGGGGGGGGAGTTTAAGACTATGCGGGGCGGTGGGGGTACGGGGTGGTGCGGATACGGGGCGGGTTGAAATTATTTTTTTTAAAATAATGCGGGGCGGGGCGGGTTATGGGTCTATGCGGGTCTGAATAATTTTTATTAATTGACCCATTGATATTTTGCAAATTATATATCAAGCAACCAAAAGCCTAATTGCAACAATATTTTGAACTGTAATTTTTTATATTCCTCGGTAAGTACTGTCTTTTTATTTTAAATTAACAGTTTATCAAATATTTTTATGATAATATTTTAAACTGTTTATTTCATTGAAAATGTTAATGTGTGAATTTTAATGTATGACAATACTATGTATGCAGGAAAATAAGGAAAGCAACACAAAGACCAATTAAGGATCCTCTTACTAAGGAAAGAAGATATCACCTGAGGTGAAGGAGTAAAATCAGCACGAATCAAAATTGGGATAAAAATATCAAGCAATCAATCAAGACCATCGATATGGAGAGAAAATATTCAGACAAGTCCTGATGGAATATCAAGCAATCAATCAAGGCCATCGTTATGGAAAGAAGATATCCAGACAAGTCCTGATGAAATACTCCCAATACTATTCATGGAAAAAATCAAAGCTACTCGTTCAATAAAGGAAGGGTTTCTGAAAATCAATAGAGTCAAATCTTGACTCAACCTTATTCTTGGAAAAGAGATATTTCACATCCCTTTTCTAAGGATCAAAACCTTTGGGTTGCTCTCTCCTTCTCCAACGGCTCCTGCATCTCTCCTATTTAAAGTTGTCTGAAGAAAGGAAGAAATTATACACTTAGTCTAAACCTTCTCAACTTCTTTGCTCTACTTTTATCAAGTATTGTATTTCCTTGTGATCTACTGTGTACTCAAAAAAGAGAGGAGAGAAAAATATTGCTGGTGAGGCTATTGTATCAAAAAGAAAAAAAAGAGAAAAAGAATCGAGTGTAGTCATAGGAATTACATTCAACTCTTGTTACCCAAAAGCATCAAAGAATTTAGTAGAAAATTCCTTGCAACCCAAGGGGACTGGAGTAAGATCCGTTCTAGATCCAAACCAGTATAAAAACATCGTGTGTCTACTTTTACTTTCCAGTTCTGCTTATTTTAGTAATTGATGTGTGCACAAGTCGACTAACTAAAGAAAGCAGTCAACTGATAATCAAAAAAGTAGGCAAATCACCCCCTCTCTAGCACTTTCAATTGGTATCAGAGCAAGATCTCACAAATATTTGCTTAACAACAAGTGATAAAAGATCACGGCACATCAAATTACTGCTAGAGCCCTATTTCAAGAAGGAACCTCCCAAACAAGACCACCTTACTTTAATGGAAAGCATTTCTCACACTGGAAGATCAGAATGAAAACATTCATCAAGTCCTATGATGTAAAAGTATGGAGAGTCATCAAGCTTGGTGACATCCCCATTACAAAGATAAAAAAAGGATAATAAAAATGATGAAAGTGGTGGAACTTCAACTGAAGTAATTCCAACTCTGGAGAATTACATTGATGAACAGATGGAGATCATTCAGGTAAACTCTAAAGCAAAAAATGTTCTTTACAATGCTATCAGTGGAGAAGAATATGAAAAAATCTCCTGCTGTAAAACAGCCAAAAAAATGTGGGATAAGCTAGAAGTAACTTATGAAGGAACTGAAAAAGTCAAACAAACCATCATAAGTCTTCTAGTATACGAATATGAGCTCTTCTCGATGAAGGAAGGTGAATCAGTTGAGAGTATGTCCGGCAGATTCAACAAGATCATCGGAGAACTCAAGGCATCCGGGAAAACCTATCCTATGAGTGATCAAATAACCAGGATTCTCAGAAGTCTCCCTACTAAATGGCATGTCAAAGTGATCGCTATTGAAAGCATGAATCTCAACACTCTAACATACGATGAACTAAGAGGAGATCTCATCACTTTTGAGAAAACTCATCTGATAAAAACTCATCACTTGGTCATGCTAGCATGCGTCTCATAGAGAAACTTGTTAAACATGAACTGGTTCTTGGACTCCCAAAGTTGGACTATACAAAAGATCACATTTGTGATGCGTGTCAATTGGGTAAGCAAACCAGAAACTCTTTTAAAGCTAAAGAATTTGTAACTACTTCCAAACCCCTACAACTTCTTCACAAGGACCTCTTTGGTCCATCAAGAACAGCAAGCATTGGTGGAAAAAGGTATGCATTCGTAATTATTGATGATTACTCACGATTCACTTGGGTCATATTTTTAGCTCATAAAGATGATACTTTAAAATTTTTTGAGTTTTTCTGTGAAAGAGTTCAAAGAGACAGAGGATACTACATCACTGTCATCAGAAGCGATTATGGACGAGAATTTGAAAATAATTCATTTGAAAAATTCTTCAATGAGAAAGGCTACTCCCATCATTTTTCAGCACCAAGATCCCCTCAACAAAATGGAGTAGTGAAATGAAAAAATAGAACTCTCCAAGACATGGCAAGAACTATGATTATCAAACATTCATTGCCACACCACTTCTGGGAAGAAGCTATAAGAACAGCTTGTCATATACTCAACAGATGTCTCATAAGGCCTATTTTGAACAAGACTCCATATGAGCTATGGAACGGAAGAAAACCTAACATCAACTACTTTCACTCATTCGGATGCAAATGCTTTGTGCACAATAATGGTAAGGAAAATATAGGTAAATTCGACCCAAGAAGTGATGAAGGTATTTTCCTTGGTTACTCAAACTCTAGTAAATCCTACAGAATTTTCAATAAACGTACATTAAATGTTGAATAATTTGTTCATGTTATTTTTGAGGACTCTAATCACTTGGCCGAGAAAAGTAGAGTTGCAGATGATGAAGACGCACATGGGAACCAAACAAGCAAGGGCCCAACCGTGGAACAAACTGCTATTGTCAAGTCAACTGGAACTCAAGAGGAGTCAACTGAACAAACAATTGAAGTGGTTCCAAATGAATGGAGATGTGAGCCAGACTATCCAAAAAAGTTCATCATTGGAGATCCAAAGGAAGGAATGAGAACAAGAGCATCGACCAAAAATAAAGCAAACATTGCTCTCATATCTCAACTTGAACTCAAGGAGGTAAATAAAGCATTAAAAGATGACCATTTGATCAAAGCAATGCAAGAAAAACTGGATCAATTTGAGAAAAACAAAGTTTGGACTCTTGTTCCCATACTTGAAAAGGTGTCTGTCATTGGCACAAAATGGGTCTTCAGGAATAAACTAAATGAAGCTGGAGAAGTAGTAAGAAATAAAGCTCGACTGGTAGCCCAAGGCTACTCTCAACAAGAAGGAGTCGACTATGATGAAACATTCACACCTGTTGCCCGGTTAGAATCAATAAGATTACTACTTGCTTATGCTTCGTTCAAAGATTTTAAATTATTTCAAATGGATGTTAAAAGTGCTTTCTTAAATGTATTTATTGAAAAAGAAGTTTTTGTAAAACAACACCCCGGGTTTGAACATCCAAATTTTCTATATCATATTTTCAAATTATTAAAAGCTCTCTATGGTCTCAAACAGGCTCTCCGAGCTTGGTATGATCGATTGAGCACCTTTCTGACAGTTCATGGTTTTTCAAGAGGAAAAATTTATACCACTTTTTTCATAAAAAGGACAGCCTCTGAAAACTTGATTATTCAAATTTATGTTGATGACATTTTGTTTGGTAGTACTAACGCTCTGCTGTGCAAGGAATTCTCTAAACTTATGAAAGGAGAATTTGAGATGAGTATGATGGGAGAACTAACATTCTTCCTTGGTCTGCAAATCATCCAATCTGACAAGGGAATTTTTATCTGCCAAAGTAAATATACAAAGGAACTCATTCAAAAGTTTGGCATGAGTGATTCCAAAGCAATGGGAACCCCCATGAGCCCTACATGCTGGCTCGACAAGGACGATGAAGGTAAATCAGTAGATGAAACTAAATACAGAGGTATGGTAGGCTCTCTTTTGTACTTAACTGCCAGTCGACCAGACATTATATTTAATGTGTGTAAATGTGCTCGACTTCAGTCAGCTCCTAAAGAATCACATCTGACTATTGTAAAACACATCATCAGATATCTTGTTGGAACAATTCATCATGGATTATGGTATGCTAAATGTAAAGAATTTATTCTTGAAGAGTTTTCTGATGCTGACTATGCAGGTGATAAAGATGATTGTAAGAGCACTAGTGACACTTGTCAACTTCTAGGAAAATCTCTTATTTCGTGGAACAACAAAAAGCAAGGATATGTCTCTCTCTCTCTACCACTGAGGCAGGATATATCGCCATTGAGAAATGTTGTGCTCAAATTCTATGGATAGTTAATCAATTGAGTGATTATGATCTTTCTTTTAAGCCTGTTAAAATTTTCTGTGATAATTCCAGTGCTATATGTCTCTCAAAAAATTTTGTGCATCATTCTAGAGCTAAGCATATTGATATTAAGCATCATTTTATTCGTGATCATGTATTAAATGGTGATATTGAATTCAAATTTGTGGGAACTGATTTTCAACTAGCAGACTTCTTTACGAAACCTCTATTGGAAGAAAGATTCTATTTTTTAAAGAACTCTCTTGTCATTGTTCAAAATCTTTTTTTACCTTAATTAAAAATCATTTTTTTCAGTGTGTACTAGTGTACGTGCTTGCAAAATCCTTTTCCAAAATTAAATTTTTTTCTTTCCATGTCTAAATGTCTTTACTATTTGGTGTGTATGTGTCGTTTAGTCTTCTCCCCCCTCATTAATGCACCGCCTCATTTCTCCCCTTCACGTCTTCTCATGTCAGTCGCGTCTCCTCTTTTCCCGTTCCATCTTTTAACTTCTCCTTCTTATTCTCTCTATAATTATCTGTTTCTTCTGTTCTCTCTTTCCCTCACATCTCACATCCTCACCATGGCTAAATCTCCTAAAAGCCCTTCCACTCCCACTCGAAAAATCTCCAGGAACAAATGCAAAGGAAAGATTTCATCTCCCGTCCCAGTCGATTCTGATGACTCTGATACCTCTTTTTCCTCTCACTCATCTTTTTCAAAACCCTATTTCAAGAATCCTGGAGAAGACGTTGACGGCGATGAATCCAAGAAAAAGTGTAAATTCGAGTTTGAGAGTTGTTTGGACAACAAGACTGACTTTTGGGGTCCCTCTAACGAATCCCTCTTTAAATCCCTCAAGGATAAACCCTTTGCTCATGGTCGATATGTGAATCTCAATTATCTCTCCTCCATTCAATGCAATGTGAAAGAAGTCTTTGAACATCAAGGCTGTGCAAATTTCTTCACTATGACTCCGTGCTCTGTCTCTGAACCCCTCGTCTCTTTTATGCAAATCTTTTCTCCTCTAAAGCCGGTGAATTTGAAACCTCGTTCGTGGTAAATGCATTTTTCTTGACTGTGCTATTTTGATCATATATTTAGTATTAAATGCTCTGGTTTTTCTATTCCTGTGAAAAGTGTGTGGCCCTCTGAGTTTGATATATCCCTGGAACAAGCAAGGAAGGCTATCTCTCTTGAATCTCCAAATCCTCTTCCCTCTCAATTAGATCCAAAAGATCTATCCTTTGAAACAAGAATCATTGCCCATATTGTTGCTACTACCCTGGTTCCTCGCTCTAGATCTCTATCCACCTTGTCTTTTCGAGACACTTTGCTCACTTACTGCCTTATCTCCAAGACAAAGTTCAAGCTTTCATCCCTAATTCTCAATAACATGATTAAAGCATCTGCAGATCCTCTCATTGTCCCTTAGGGAATGGTCATCTCTCACATCTTGGAAGCCAACAACATCAGTATTCTTGATGTCCCTACCTACTATATCAAGCAATGCTATACCTCTAAGGCATTTGGCTGCATGAGGTATACTCGCTCTGGTAATTCTTGGGTACTTAAGAATGACTCTGATGTTCCTTTTCCCGCCTCCCTCCCTGCTGATGTGCCAGCCTCTTCTAACTCGTCTCCTCCTATCTCTGTTGATCTCTCGAAAGTTCTGGCTAAGTTGCAGGCCATGGATGAAAAGCTTGAGTCTCTCAAGGATGTTCTCTTATCCACCCAGTTTCAGGCAGAAAAGATTCAGGCATGCTCTAAAGAAACTGGTAGTGATGTGGCCAAAATTCATCTTCAGCTTGATAAGGTGATCCAAGAAGCTATCAAAGTTGCCAACATGATCCAAGAAAGTGGAGACAAAGTTGCTGCCAACCTTACAACACGCTTCGACAAATTGAAGGAAGCCACTGTCAACACTATCTGCTATCTTCTGCGAAAATAGCTTCCCTTATCTATGTTTTTTTGCGACCTTTGAACAATTTGATCTTGGTTTTGTTTTGGTATGTAATAGACTAACTCTCTTACTTCCTTAGTAGTAATTTTATCATGATCTTTTCTGCTATGTGTGAGTCTATTACCTTTTATTCCTTTTTGATTGATGCCAAAGGGGGAGATAACATGCAGAGTCAACTTGGCAGAGCCAACCCCTCAGGGGGAGCAGTCGAGTCGACCGTGCATCAAGTCAACTGCTAAGGGGGAGCAAAAGCAAAAGGAAAGTTAACTACAACTCCTTATTTATTATTGTCATCCATCAAAAAGGAGGAGATTGTTAATGTGTGAATTTTAATGTATGACAATACTATGTATGCAAGAAAATAAGAAAAGCAACACAAAGACCAATTAAGGATCCTCTTACTAAGGAAAGAAGATATCACCTGAGGTGAAGGAGTAAAATCTGCACGAATCTAAATTGGGATAAAATTTCAAGCAATCAATCAAGACCCTCGATATGGAGAGAAAATATTCAGACAAGTCCTGATGGAATATCAAGCAACCAATCAAGGCCATCGTTATGGAAAGAAGATATCCAGACAAGACCTGATGAAATACTCCCAATACTATTCATGGAAAAAATCAAAGCTACTCGTTCAATAAAGGAAGGGTTTCTGGAAATCAATAGAGTCAAATCTTGACTCAACCTTATTCTTGGAAAAGAGATATTTCACATCCCTTTTCCAAGGATCAAAACTCTTGGGTTGCTCTCTCCTTCTCCAACGGCTCCTACATCTCTCCTATTTAAAGTCGTCTGAAGAAAGGAAGAATTCATACACTTAGTCTAAACCTTCTCAACTTCTTTGCTCTACTTTTATCAAGCATTGTATTTCCTTGTGATCTACTGTGTACTCAAAAAATAGAGGAGAGAAAAATATTGCTGGTGATGCTACTGTATCAAAAAGAAAAAAAGAGAGAAAAAGAATCGAGTGTAGTCGTAGGAATTACATTCAACTCTTCTTACCCAAAAGCATCAAAGAATTTAGTAGAAAATCCCTTGCAACCCAAGGGGACTGGAGTAAGATCCGTTCTGGATTTGAACCAGTATAAAAACATCGTGTGTCTACTTTTACTTTTCAGTTCTGCTTATTTTAGTATTTGCTGTGTGTACAAGTCGACTAACTAAAGAGGCAGTCAACTGATAATTGAAAAAGTAGGCAAATCACCCTCCCTCTTGCACTTTCAGAAAAGAGTAATAGCTTCTTGTTTGCTGTAAGTGTAAGATTCTGTTATTTTTTTTTAAATTAACTCAAAAGATTGATTAGTAACCTATTTAGCAAAATAAATATCATTACGAGATAAAAAATTTGTGACATAACAATTCGTTAACTCTTTTTAGAATTTGTTGGTGAAATTACAATAACAATTACAATTGAAAAACAAATAAAGAAAATATTATCTTCTTGACTAAGACGCGAATATCTCGCTCTCTTTAAGGAGATTCAAGCGCACTGCAACAAATATTTTCACCGGTCCAGCACTAGTCTTCTTGACTTGTTCCCTCCAGGATACAACAGCCCACACACAAAATATAACTCAACAAACTCTGGACAAGAGTTGAGTCCAAAGCTCCAACACAAGAACACCTTCCTTCAACTAATAAAACTCTCTTTTTTACTAACTCTTTTGCACTCTATATTTTCTCGTACTTAGAAAAATATGCAAGATCACCTCTATTTATAGGTGAGGTATTCATCCTAGTATTGAATAGAAATGAATCTGGAGTAGTAAAGTTGAAGATAAATGACTTAGGATTTACATGGGTTACAAAACATAAATAGGCAGAATAAAGGAGAAATAATATGTGTTAGTGGCAAAAGGAGTTTCAAG
The DNA here is from genome assembly GCA_003996215.1 of Jaltomata sinuosa. Classification (NCBI taxonomy): domain Eukaryota; kingdom Viridiplantae; phylum Streptophyta; class Magnoliopsida; order Solanales; family Solanaceae; genus Jaltomata; species Jaltomata sinuosa. The sequence goes on along the minus strand of QJPP01006967.1, from coordinate 379,962 downwards.
AAGAAGAATAGTTGACCACCATCACTTCTGCCACTAATGACAATGAACAATTACTCCTTTGCTAACGTTTCTACCCATAAAGGATAAATGCAATTAAGCCAATTGAACAACTAATACCACCAAAGACTAAGATAGCTGCTACACTAAGTGCCAATACAACGGATAGGAGAATGACACTTAATGCCACCATGCACGTTCGACCGCTACACTTAGACAATATTAGAAAATATATTAAAATGCTCAATATGAACTAGCAATCCCCCACTCATTTTAATATTAATCTAAGAGAGTTTATAAGCTGAAGGAAGATTACTATGCATAATGAAGGTGTGCTCTGCATTGAATCTCCACTTAGTAAAACAGTAATTTTTACTCCAGAGTCGTAGTTGTCTCAGACTTGAACTATGACTGCTTAAGGAAAATAAGAAGTCACTGCTTACACATAATAATCAAGTTGTTACCATGAGATTTATAGCCAGCGCATTACGACCTTGTGCTATCTCGATTTTCATGAGCGCTTTTGAGAATAAGCCCAATTCTCATAGGAAGCGGCCTACTTTCACACTCACATAGGTGAAATCTGTCAAGGGTGCTCCTGTAAGTTAACACCCCACTCATACGAGCTACAAATTTTCATTAATAGTTTTTTAAAACTCAACCTCCACTAACTATTACAGGTAAATATGCACTCACATCATAGAGAGGGAAAAAATAATAGTGCATTTTCACAGTAAGTCATCATGTGATTCGTTTTCCCTTTGAACCTGGTTATAGGATCTCTAGTCCCCAGGTTGGGTTTCCTCACATATGATTCAGGTATTTGTAGGCTTCAATCCCGTCCCTCTCGATGTACTCCAGACCTTTTCTCTTGCTAAGGCCTTAGTCAGTGGATCTGCAAGATTATCACCAGATTTGACATAATCAACATTAATAGTACTATTTATAAAATATGATCTCACATTACTGTGTTTTCTCCTTGTAGGTCTGGATTTATCATTATAATAACGATTTTGAACTATATCAATTGCAGCGGTGCTATCACAATGAATTAAAATAGGAGGAATTGATTTTTCAAAATAAGGTATTTAAAATAATAAATCTCTCAACCAATTCGCTTCCTCACTAGCTGAAGCTAAAGTAATTAGTTCAGCCTCCATGGTAGAGTTAGCAATAATAGTTTGCTTTTTTGATTTCCAATAAATAGTACCACCTCCCAAAGTAAATATAAAACTAGTAGTCGATAAAGAATCACCTGATAAGGTATTTCAATTCGCATCACAAAAGTCTTCAAGTACAACAAGATATTTTTTATAGAAACCACAAATGTTTGTTCCAATTAAATATCTCATAACTCTTGTTATAACATGTCAATGTTCATTGCCTGGCTTGCAAGTAAACTTGCTAAGCACTCCTACTGCATATGCAATATCAGGCCTACTGCAATCAGTCACATATCTCAAACTTTCAATTATGCTAGCATATTACTTTTGATTTATTACATCATTTTCACTTTGAACATGAAACAAGTGAACACTAGAATCAAAAGGAGTTACAACATGCTTGCAATCAAGGAAATTATATTTTTTAAAAATTTTCTCAACATAATATGACTGGTCAAGAAAAATTTCATCACTTGTTCTAGTAATTTTTATTCCTAGAATAATATTTACCTCACCAAGATATTTCATATCAAAATGGATTCTAAGAATATTTGTAGTCTCTCCAATAACATTCATGTTAGAGCCAAAGATCAATAAATCATCAACACATAAAAAAATAATAACATGTGAATTATTCCAAGACTTATGATATATGCACTTATCACACTCATTTATTTTAAAACCATTTTCAATCATGCAGGAATTAAATTTTTTATGTCATTGCTTTGGTGCCTGTTTCAAGCCATATAGGAATTTAGTAAGTTTACACACTTCATTTTCTTGGCCTGCTTCAATAAAACACTCGGGTTGTTTCATATAAATTTCCTCATTAAGGTCTTCATTTTAAAAATCAGTTTTTACATCCATTTGATGAATTTATAAATAAAAAATTACAGCAATAACAATCAAAAGTCTAATGGATGTAATTCTAGTTACCGGAGAAAAAGTATCAAAAATTCTAGGCCTTCTAGTTGCTTAAAATCTTTTGCAACTAGTCTAGCCTTATATTTATCAACAGATCCATTCGATTTTAACTTTTTTCTTAAGACCCATTTGCACCAAATAGTTTTATAACCCGGTGGTAAATCAACTAACTTCCAAGTTTTATTGGATATTAGTGATTTCATTTAATCATTTATAGCCTCTTTCCAAAATATAGCATCATGTGAAGATAAAACTTCTTTTAAAGTGAGAGGGTCATTTTCAACATTAAAAATATGAAAATCAGGACCATTTTTTTTCTACTCTAGCTCTTTTACTTCTTCTTAATTCAAAATCATCATTTTCTCTGTTTCACAAAAGAGAAGTAGAAGAACTAGGTAGTGACAAAATATTTTCTTCAATCCTTTGACCCCCACTATTTTTAGAATCAAATGGAAATTTATTTTCATGAAAAAAAACGTCACCAGATTCTATTATTACATTATCTTCAAGATTAAAATTTTTATAGGCTACAGTACTATTTGAAGCATAACAAAGAAAAGCACAAGAAGTAACCTTTTTACCCAACTTAGTAATTTCGGGATCCATTAGCCTTACAAAAGCTAAACAACCCCAAACTCTAAGATATCCCAAATTTGACTTATGACCTTTCCACAACTCAAAAGGTGTTAATTTAGTCTTTTTATGAGGCATACGATTCAACAAATAACAAGCAGTCAATATAGCTTCACCCCAAAAATTTAAAGGTGCATTTGACTCAATAAACATGGCATTAGTCAATTCAACCAAAGTTCTATTTTTTATTTCTGCTATACCGTTAGTTGAAGGAGAATAAGGAGGAGTAGTTTCATGAATTATTCCCAATGATCTAACAAAAGAATTAAACTCATTAGACTCATATTCACGGCCTCTATCACTTCTAATTCTTTTTATTTTTTTACCAAACTTATTTTCAACTTCATGGAGAAAAACTTTAAAATTTTCAAAAGCATCACTTTTATTTTTCATTAAGTAAACATACGTAAATTTTGAAAAATCATCAATGAAAGTGATAAAATATCTATTTCCTCCACGAATTAAAATTTCTCCAAGTTCACAAATATCAGTATGAACTAACTCTAGTAAATCAATTTTTCTTTCAACTTGAAAATGAGGCCTTTTAGTGATTTTGGCTTTACTACAAGCCTCACATTTTTTTTAATCACTGGAATTAACTCTAAATTACTCATGATTCCCCCATAACGATCATTTATATGACACAAACGAGCATGTCAAAAATTAGTAGAAGAAAACATATAAACAGAAGTAGAAGTTTTATTCATTTTAACATTTAACTTGACCATCCCATCACATGCATACCCCTTTCTCACAAAAATACCCTTTTTCACTATTACATATTGATCAGATTCAATAATCTGTTTGAAGCCTGCTTTATTATGAAGAAAACTAGACATCAAATTTTTTCTCATGGAAGGAGTATAAAGTACATTTTTTAAAGTAAGTACCCTTCCAGAGGTAAAACACAATTCGACATCTCCCTTTTCAAGAATTCGAGTGGTATAAGAATCACCAAGCATGATGATTTTGGGCTCTTCAAAAGGAGTATATATTTTAAATCAATCTTTGTCATAGCAGACATGACGGTATGAACCAGAATCAACCCACCATCCATCAACATTCTCCACCATGTTTATGTCTGTTATCACCGCCACAAATGGTTCTTCGGTAACGTTTGCCTGAGGTATAGGCCCACATTTTTGAAATTTATAAAATCGAGCAATATACCCACTATTGCCACAGATAAAGCATGGTCTCTTATCTTAAACATGCTATATTTGTTCTTGGTTATTTCCACCATTATTATTTTTGGGAGGTCTACCATTATTTTTCTTGAATTTTTTCTTCTTAGGCTTCAAAGAACTATTTTTATTAGTATCCGGAGTAGCATTATTTGAAGTAACTAAATTTACCTTCGTTGTGATGTTGTTCTCTTCTGTTTGCAAAAGTGAATCTTGGTCCCTTGCTTCTTCTTCCATGTGGATTCACATTATCGATGTCTCAAGAGAGGTTTCCTTTTGTTTGTGGCGCATAGTTTTTTTGAAATTCCTTCCAAGAAGGTGAAAGTTTATCTACTATGCCACAAACAATAAGGTTATCTCCAATTTTGATCTCCTCGGACCTGAGCTCTCCGATAATCACTATAAAGTCCTGAGCTTGGTCTACCACTGATTTGTTGTCCACCATTTGAAAACGAAAAAATCTACTAGCAGCATATTTTTTCGCTCCAGCCTCCTTGGTATCATACTTACTCTGCAATACTTTCCAAATTTTCTTTGCACTAGAGTAAGTTCTATCATAATAATCAAAAAAATTATCAGATAGACAATTTAGTAGAAAATACCAATACTTTTATGAATCACCATCGTACTTTTCAACTTTCTCTTGAAGAGAAATAAGTTCTTCATCATTCATGGAAGTGTTATCTACTTTATTTGAATTTTTCTCATTTAACACATAAGAAACATTGAGAAGACTTAAGTAGAAAAGTACTTTACCCTTCCACCTCTTGAAATGGGTACCATTGAACCGAAATGACTTGTTAAGATCTCCCATCTTGACATCCGCAGATTTTTCAACTGTAGCCATTGAATCTCCTTAAAATTGTTGGTGAAATTATAATAACAATTACAATTACAATTGAAAAACAAATGAAGAAAATAAATTATCTTCTTGGCTGAGGCACGAATATCTCACTCTCTTTAAGGAGATTCAAGTCCACTGCAGCAAATATTTTCACCGATCCAGCAGTAGTCTTCTTGACTTATCCCATCCAGGATACAACAACCCACACACAAAGTATAACTCAACAAACTCTGGACAAGATTTGAGTCGAAAGCTCCAACACAAAAACACCTTCCTTCAACTAATAAAACTCTCTTTTGTACTAACTCTTTTGCACTTTATATTTTCTTGTACTTAGGAAAATATGCAAGATCACCTCTATTTATAAGTGAGGTATTCATCCTAGTATTGAATAGAAATGAATATAGGGTAGTAAAGTGGAAGATAAATGGCCTAGGAGTTACGTGTATTACAAAACATAAATAGGTAGAATAATGGAGAAATAATGTTTAGTGGCAAAAGGAGTTTTGAAGAAGAAGAATAGTTGACCACCATCACTTCTGCCACTAATGACAATGAACAATTACTCCCTTGCTAAAGTTTCTACCCATAAAGGATAAATGCAATTAAGCCAAATGAACAACTAATACCACCAAAGACAAAGATAGCTGCTGACTAAGTGCAATACAACGGATAGGAGAATGACAATGCCTCCATGCACGTTCGGCCGCTACACTTGGACAATATTAGAAAAAATATTAAAATGCTTAATATGAACTAGCAATCCTCCACTCATTTTAATATTACGCTAAGAGAGTTTATCAGTTGAAGGAAGACTACTATGCTTAATGAAGGTGTGCTCTGCATTGAACCTCCACTTAGTAAAACAATAATTTTTACTCCAGAATCGTAGTGGTCTTAGACTTGAACTATGACTTCTTAAGGGAAATAAAAAGTCACTGTTTACATATAATAATCAAGGTGTTACCATGACATTTATAGCCAGCACATTACGACCTTGTGCTATCCCGGTTTTCATGAGTGCTTTTGAGAATAAGCCCAATTCTCATAGAAAGCGGCCTACTTCCACACTCATATAGGTGAAATCTGTCAAGGGTGCTCCTGTAAGTTAACACCCCACTCATACGAGCTACAAATTTTCATTAAGAGTTTTTTAAAACTTAACCTCCACAAACTATTACAGGTAAATATGCACTCACATCATAGGAAGGGAGAAAATAATAGCGCATTTTCACAATAAGTCATCATATGATTTATTTTTCCCTTTTTGAACCTGGTTATAGGATCTCTAGTCCCCAGGTTGGGTTTCCTCACATATGATTATGTATTTGTAGGCTTCAATCCCATCCCCCTCGATGTACTCCAGACCTTTTCTCTTGGTAAGGCCTTAGTTAGTGGATCTGAAAGATTATCACCAGATTGTCACAACCCGATCTCTCGGTCATGATGGAACCTACGACCCCTCAGTAGGCGAACCAATCCATGTAGCCTGGAACAGTTAGTAATGAGCTACTATCAACCAATTAAGTGTGAGAACAGTATAAATATGTGGAAGTAAGGGAAAATAAGTAAAGAAAAGGGACAACATAAATATATATATACATATATAGAAGCTAAACCAAACCAAAAATCTGGTATCATAGTATAGAGCCAGAACTACATATAAGGAGTACAAACGATCCAAAATAATATATACAGATGTCTCAGAATGGTAATAGAGTACATAAAGCAAAGGATAAACTAAAGCTAAGCTCCGGTCGTCAAGAGCTCACCCTCAGTCTAAAGTAGTTCCCAAAAGATCTCCGATTACGAATTACTTCGATATAGCGGCGATGGCCCACACTAGGATCTGCACCAGATGAAGCAGAGTGTAGTATGAGCACCAATTGCGAAGCAACCGGTACCCAGTAGGTGTCATAGGCCGACTGGGCACATATAAGATAAAAGAACAGTAATAAGCAAAATAGAAACAATTAATCACTGAAACAACGTAGGAGCACACGAAAGCTAACACAGAAAGAATACAACCAAGATAACACACATGGCTAGCTACTAAAATACCAATCACATGTGAAAGAAAGAAATACGTACCCGGGATCCTTGCAATAACAAGTATATAAAAGGGTTTAAAAAGTAGGCGGTATACTGGTAACCTCAATGAAAAGAGAAGGAGCAGGCAAATGACAGAAGTCATGCTCGGATACAAAATACTCTCATATGAATAAGCATACTAATCTCAATCAAGATATACCAACTAGAAGCCAAAGTACAACCTTATCAAATCTAATGTCGAGTAATCATAATAGGGATAATATTACGAGTTAATAACAATAAGCCTACCTACAGTCCCACGGGAGCCCATACACCCGAGGAACACAAGCAAGTGAGGACAAATCCTCCGGCATCCATACTACCGGAGCGTACACTCAGCAAACAGAAAACAAGGATGGAACCTCAAACAATATGATAATGTGATGAACTAGGTGTAATAATATGCTACCCGCTTCCGGCGTCCTATAAGGCCCAGAAGACAAGATCCATGGAAGGTCACACCCGTATCTCCTACTACACCGTATACCCTCCCTCTGACACTCCCAGCACGTAGCCTCTGGTCCGAAATGGCGAGGTCCATGGAGGCCCCCGACCAACATACTAGATGCCCCGCAATCTAGAAAATTCCCAAGTAAAGCTGCCCGGAGGGTATCCAGATCTAAATCAGTAAACCAAATAATTCTAGTGCACAGCCCCGCCGAGCCTAATATTATCACGGAAGCTGTAGTAAAACAAGTCTAGCCCTCGGCCCCGCTGAGACTGGTATTAGTAGAAATAGTGATAAAACATCCTTTTTATTTTCTCTTACCCCAAGAAGATCCGTTAAAATGGTACTAAACCTCTTTACAATCATATTTACCAAAAAAGGGCCCCACGGCCATGCAGGTTTTAGAAATCATTCAATAGAAGGCCCGAAGCCAAAACCATAGTAAAATTATGAAGAAACCCTCTATATGCAGTATAAATGGTGTACACAATTATAACAGTGGCCCACGGCCCACAATCAACCTATCGGCCCTGCACAGGCCCCCATCATTCTAAAGCACAGATAGCCAGCTCTATAACAGTAATAACGATGTCCGGGACTCACGGACATTCCCAATAACTCACCATCTATGTTTCAGAATTAATACAAGGTCACACAGGACCACCAGAGTGATAATATCATCTATAACAAATACTACAAACATCGGAGAAAAGAAACGAATTGAACATGAAGAAGCGGTCAAGGTCTGTGGTACCAAGCTAATAAACCCAACCCAAGGATGTCCATTAGTACAATTTTATCCTATATATGCGAAGTCTAGAGGAGTTATACCGTAACCTACCTATCATCTGATAACAAGCTGCTAGAACGACGATGTCCAAGCCCGAAACGCTTCGAGAAGCTCCAAAACAAACATCAAACTCGAACTAGGACTTGAAAAACTTAACGTAGATAATCGATTTTTCTTTAGAGATTAAATAAAACGTGAAAATAGTTTCTTCCCATCAAAACTTTTCAACAATCTGTAAGTGTATATGTGCATACTTACAAAGCAAACATTTAGTCATGTTGCTGCAACGTTTCCTCCGGGTAAATGAAATAAAAAATAATGCCCAAAAGCAAGTAAACTAAAATAGATAATATATATTAATATATATAGGATGAAGATATAATTGGAAATGTTAGTGGAATGCCTAGTGGCATTATGCACTTTGCTATGCACTTTTCACAACTCTACGTGGAGATTTTGGTATAAAGTCATAATATTTTGTCCCGTTATGTGTACGCTCGAGTATTGAATAAATTCGTGGTAAAATCTACATATAAATTTTTGAATATATCATAATTAATAAAAAAATATTTCAAATAAAGCCTACTAAAAAAGGGGCAGCCCGGTGCACTAAAGCTCCCGCTATGCGCGGGGTCCGGGGAAGGGCCGGACCACAAGGGTCTATTGTACGCAGCCTCACCTTACATTTCTGCAAAGGGCTGTTTCCACGGCTTGAACCCGTGACCTCCTGGTCACATGGCAGCAACTTTACCAGTTACTCCAAGGCTCCCCTTCAAATAAAGCCTACTATATTATAATAATAATTTTTAACATAACTAAGTTTACTATCTCTGTTAAAATATTAATAATTTATAAAACTTCTTATAAAATAAATACATACACAAATATATCATAACAAAGTATTTTTTTTATTTTTCATAGTTATTTAAAATATTTTTAGAAAAAAATAAAACTTTTTACCAAATTCTGATTTAAATCAAATATTTTCAAATACGCGTGATATTAATAAAATTCTCAAATGAAAACACTGCATTCTCGGGAATGCTACGATACCACAAATCAGGATTGACCTTTTCACAAGGCTTGCTGAGGTCATATGATCGCAAATCACTATCGCATAATTTTGATAAATAATTCAACTCCTGAGACTCAGCTCTAAAATAAGGGAACGACCATAACGACCAAACGAATGGCTAGGGCACCGAACCACCGATCCCAGCAAGCCATAAATGATTTGGAGCCGCTACAGGCAAGCTCTAACAGTACAAGGAAAGCGTAAATGCAAAAATGACCGGAAGAGTCATTACACAGATTTGACATAATCAACATTAATGGTACCATTAGTCAAATATGATCTCACATTACTGTATTTTCTCCTTATAGGTCTGAATTTACCATTATAATAACAGTTTTGAACTCTACCAATTTCAGCGGTGCTATCACAATGAATTAAGGTATTTGAAATAATAAATCTCTCAACCAATTCTCTTTCTCAATAGCTAAAGCTAAAGCAATTAGTTCAGCCTCCATGGTAGAGTTAACAATAATAGTTTACTTTTTTGATTTTCAACAAATAGCACCACTTCCCAAAGTAAATATAAATCAGTAGTAGATAAAGAATCACCTGATAAGGTATTCCAATCCGCATCACAAAAGCCTTCAAGTACAATAAGATATTTTTTATAGAACAAACCATAAGTTTTTGTTCCAGTTAAATATCTCATAACTCTTGTTATAGTATGCCAATGTTCATTACCTGGCTTGCTAGTAAACCTGCTAAGTACTCCTACTGCATATGCAATATTAGGCCTAGTATAATCAGTCACATATCTCAAACTTTCAATTATGCTAGCATATTTCTTTTGATTTATTACATCATTTTCACTTTGAACAGGAAACAAGTTAACACTAGAATCAAAAGGAGTTACAACATGCTTGCAATCAAGGAAATTATATTTTTTTTATAATTTTCTCAACATAATGTGACTGGTCAAGGAAAATTTCATCACTTGTTCTAGTAATTTTTATTCCTAGAATAATATTTACCTCACCAAGATGTTAATATCAAAATGGCTTCTAAGAATATTTTTTGTCTCTCCAATAACATTCATGTTAGAGCCAAAGATCAATAAATCATCAACATATAGGCAAATAATAAAATGTGAATTATTTCAAGAATTCTGATATATGCACTTATCACACTCATTTGTTTTAAAACCATTTTCAATCATGCAGGAATCAAAATTTTCATGTCATTGGTTTGGTGCCTGTTTCAAGCCATATAGGGATTTAGTAAGTTTACATACTTTGCTTTCTTGGCCTGCTTCAATAAAACACTCGGGTTATTTTATATAAATATTCTCATTAAGGTCTTCATTTTAAAACGTTGTTTTTACATCAATTTGATGAATTTATAAATAAAAAATTACAGCAATAACAATCAAAAGTCTAATGGATGTAATTCTAGTTACCGGAGAAAAAGTATCAAAAATTCTAGGCCTTCTAGTTGCTTAAAATCTTTTGCAACTAGTCTAGCCTTGTATTTATCAACAGATCCATTTGATTTTAACTTTTTTCTTAAGACCCATTTGCACCCAATAGTTTTATAACCCGATGGTAAATCAACTAAATTCCAAGTTTTATTGGATATTAGTGATTCCATTTCATCATTTATAACCTTTTTCAAAAATATAGCATCATGTGAAGATAAAACTTCTTTTAAAGTGAGAGGGTCATTTTCAACATTAAAAATATGAAAATCAGGACCATTTTTTTTCTTTCTACTCTAGCTCTTTTACTTCTTCTTAATTCAAAATCATCATTTTCTTTGTTTCACAAAAGAGAAGTAAAAGAACTAGATAGCGACAAAATATTTTCTTCAATCCTTTGACCCCCACTATTTTTAGAATCAAATGGAAATTTATTTTCATGAAAAAAAACATCACCAAATTCTATTATTACATTATCTTCAAGATTAAAATTTTTATAGGCTGTACTATTTGAAGCATAACCAAGAAAAGCACAAGCAGTAACTTTTTTACCCAACTTAGTAATTTCGGGATCCATTAGCCTTACAAAAGCTAAACAACCCCAAACTCTAAGATATCCCAAATTTGACTTATGACCTTTCCACAAATCAGAAGGTGTTAATTTAGTCTTTTTTTGAGGCACACGATTCAACAAATAACAAGCAGTCAATATAGCTTCACTCTAAAAATTTAAAGGTGCATTTGACTCAATAAGCATGGCATTAGTCAATTCAATCAAAGTTCTATTTTTTCTTTCTGCTACACCGTTAGTTGAAGGAGAATAAGGAGGAGTAGTTTCATGAATTATTCCCAATGATCTAACAAAAGAATTAAACTCCTTAGACTCATATTTACGGCATCTATCACTTCTAATTCTTTTTATTTTTTTACCAAACTGATTTTCAACTTCATGGAGAAAAACTTTAAAATTTTCAAAAGCATCACTTTTATTTTTTATTAAGTAAACATACGTAAATTTAGAAAAATCATCAATGAAAGTGATAAAATATCTATTTCCTCCACGAGTTAAAATTCCTCCAAGTTCACAAATATCAGTATGAACTAACTCTAATAAATCAATTTTTCTTTCAACTTGAAAATGAGGCCTTTTAGTGATTTTGGCTTTACTACAAGCCTCACACATTTTTTATTTTTTTTAATAACTGGAATTAACCCTAAATTACTCATGATTCTCACATAACAATCATTTATATGACACAAACGAGCATGTCAAAAATTAGTAGAAGAAAGCATGTAAACAGAAGTAAAAGTTTTATTCATTTTAACATTTAACTTGAACATCTCATCACATGCATACCCCTTTCTCACAAAAATACTCTTTTTCACTATTACATATTGATCAGATTCAATAATTTGTTTGAAGCCTGCTTTATTAAGAAGTAAACTAGACATCAAATTTTTTCTCATGGAAGGAGTATAAAGTACATCTTTTAAAGTAAGTACCCTTCCAGAGGTAAAACACAATTCGACATCTCCCTTTTCAAGATTTCGAGTGGTATAAGAATCACCAAGCATGATGGTTTTGAGCTCTTCAAAAGGAGTATATGTTTTAAACCAATCTTTGTCATAGCAGACATGACGGTTTGCACCAGAATCAGCCCACCATCCATCAACATTCTCCAACATGTTTATGTCTGTTATCACCGCCATAAATGATTCTTCGATAACGTTTTCCTGAGGTATAGGCTCACGTTTCTGAAATTTATAAAATCGAGCAATATGCCCACCATTGCCACAAATTAAGCATGGTCTCTTATCTTAAACATGCTGATTTTGTGCTTGATTATTTCCACCATTATTATTCTTGGGAGGTCTACCATTATTTTTCTTGAATTTTTTCTTCTTAGGCTTCAAAGAAGTATTTTTATTAGTTGTGATGTTGTTCTCTTCTCTTTGCAAAAGTTCATCTTGGTCCCTTGCTTCTTCTTCCATGTGGATTCGCATTATCAATGTCTCAAGAGAGGTTTCCTTTTATTTGTGGCGCATAGTTTTTTTGAAATTCCTTCCAAGAAGGTGAAAGTTTATCGACTATGCCACAAACAATAAGGTTATCTCCAATTTTGATCTCCTCGGACCTGAGCTCTCCGATAATCACTATAAAGTCCTGAGTTTGGTCTACCACTGATTTGTTGTCCACCATTTGAAAACGAAAAAATCTACTAGCAGCATATTTTTTTGCTCCATCCTCCTTGGTATCATACTTACTCTGCAATGCTTTCCAAATTTTCTTTAAACTAGAGTAAGTTCTATCATAATAATCATAAAAATTATCAGATAGACAATTAAGGAGAAAATACCGATACTTTTATGAATCACCATCGTACTTTTCAACTTTCTCTTGAAGAGAAATAAGTTCTTCATCATTCATGGAAGTGTTATCTACTTTATTTGGATTTTTCTCAGTCAATACATAAGAAACATTGAGAAGACTTAAGTAGAAAAGTATTTTACCCTTCCACCTCTTGAAATGGGTTCCATTGAACCGGAATGGCTTGTTAAGATCTCCCATCTTGACATCCACAGATTTTTCAATTGTAGACATTGAATCTCCTTAAAATTGTTGGTGAAATTATAATAATAATTACAATTACAATTGAAAAACAAATGAAGAAAATAAATTATCTTCTTGGCTGAGGCACGAATATCTCGCTCTCTTTAAGGAGATTCAAGCCCACTGCAGCAAATATTTTCACCGATCCAGCAGTAGTCTTCTTGACTTATCCCCTCCAGGATACAACAACCCACACACATAGTATAACTCAACAAACTCTGGACAAGAGTTAAGTCCAAAGCTCCAGCACAAGAACACCTTCCTTCAACTAATAAAACTCTCTTTTTTACTAACTCTTTTGCACTCTATATTTTCTTGTACTTAGGAAAATATGCAAGATCACCTCTATTTATAGATGAGGTATTCATCCTAGTATTGAATAAAAATGAATATGGGATAGTAAAGTGGAAGATAAATGGCCTAGGAGTTACCTGAGTTACAAAACATAAATAGGTAGAATAAAGGAGAAATAATGTGTTAGTGGCAAAAGGAGTTTCAAGAAGAAGAATAGTTGACCACCATCACTTCTGCCGCTAATGACAATGAATAATTACTCCCTTGCTAAAGTTTCTACCCATAAAGGATAAATGCAATTAAGCCAAATGAACAACTAATACCACCAAAGACTAAGATAGCTGCTGCACTAAGTGCAATACAACGGATAGGAGAATAACACTTAATGCCTCCATGCACGTTCGGCCGCTACACTTAGACAATATTAGAAAAAATATTAAAATGCTTAATATGAACTAGCAATCCCCCACTCATTTTAATATTAAGCTAAGAAAGTTTATCAGCTTAAGGAAGACTACTATGCATAATGAAAGTGTGCTCTGCATTGAACCTCCACTTAGTAAAACAATAATTTTTACTTCAGAATCGTAGTGGTCTCAGACTTGAACTATGACTTCTTAAGGGAAATACAAAGTCACTGCTTATATATAATAATCAAGGTGTTACCATGAGCTTTATAGCCAGCACATTACGACCTTGTGTTATCCCGGTTTTCATGAGTTCTTTTGAGAATAAGCCCAATTCTCATAGAAAGCGGCCTACTTCCACACTCATATAGGTGAAATCTGTCAAGGGTGCTCCTGTAAGTTAACACCCCACTCATACGAGCTACAAATTTTCATTAAGAGTTTTTTAAAACTCAACCTCTACAAACTATTGCAGGTAAATATGCACTCACATCATAGGGAGGGAGAAAATAATAGCGCATTTTCACAATAAGTCATCATATGATTCGTTTTTCCCTTTGAACCTGGTTATAGGATCTCTAGTCCCCAGGTTAGGTTTCCTCACATATGACTCATGTATTTCTAGGTTTCAATCCCATCCCCCTCGATGTAATCCAGACCTTTTCTCTTGCTAAGGCCTTAGTTAGTCGATCTGCAAGATTATCACCAGATTGTCACGACTCGATCTCTCGGTCATCATGGAACCTACGACCCCTCAGTAGGCGAACCAATCCCTGTTGCCCAGAACAGTTAGTAATGGGCTACTATCAACCAATTAAGTGTGAGAACAGTATAAATATGCAGAAGTAAGGGAAAATAAGTAAAGAAAAGGGACAACATGAATATATATATACATATATAGAAGCTAAACCAAACCCAAAATCTGGTATCATAGTATAGAGCCAGTAACTATATATAAGGAGTACAAACGATCCAAAATAATATATACAGATGTCTCCGAATGGTAATAGAGTACATAAAGCAAAAGATAAACTAAAGCTAAGCTCCGGTCGCCAAGAGCTCACCCTCAGTCTGAAGTAGTTCCCAAAAGATCTCCGAGCACGAATTACTTCGATCTAGCGGCGATGGCCCACACTAGGATCTGCACCAAAAGAGGCAGAGTGTAGTATGAGCACCAATTGCGAAGCAACCGATACCCAGTAGGTGTCATAGGCCGACTAGGCACATATAAGATAAAAGAGCAGTAATAAGCAAAATAGAAACAATTAATCACTGAAAACAACGAAGGAGCACACGAAAGCTAGCACAGAAAGAATACAACCAAGATAACACACATGGCTAGCTACTAGAATACCAATCGCATGCGAAAGAAAGAAATACGTACCCGGGATCCTTGCAATAACAAGTATATAAAAGGGTTTAAAAAGTAGGAGGCATACTGGTAACCTCAATGAAAAGAAAAGGAGCAGGCGAATAACGAAAGTCATGCTCGGATACAAAATACTATCATCTGAATAAGCATACTAATCTCAATCAAGATATACCAACTAGAAGCCAAAGTACAACCTTATCAAATCTAATGTCGATTAACCATAATAGGGATAATATTACGAGTTAATAACAATAAGCCTACCTACAGTCCCACGGGCGCCCATACACCCGAGGAACACAAGCAAGTGAGGACAAACCTTCCGGCATCCATACTACCGGAGCGTACACTCAGTAAACAGAAAATAAGGATGGAACCTCAAACAATATGATAATGTGATGAACTAGGTGTAATAATATGCTACCCGCTTCCGGCGTCCTATAAGGACCAAAAGACATGATCCATGGAAGGTCACACCCGTATAACCCTACTACACCGTATACTTTCTCTCTGACACTCCCAACACGTAGCCTCTGGTCCAAAATGGCGAGGTCCATGGAGGCCCCCCACCAACATACTAGATGCCCTGCAATCTCGAAAATTCCCAAGTAAAGCTGCCCGGAGGGTATCCAGATCCAAATTATTAAACCAAATAATTCTAGTGCACGACCCCGCCGAGCCTAGTATTATCACGGAAGCTGTACTAAAACAAGTCTAGCCCTCGACCCCGCTGAGCCTAGTATTAGTAGAAATAGTGATAAAACATCCTTTTTATTTTCTCTTACCCCAAGAAGATCCGTTAAAATGGTACTAAACCTCTTTACAATCATATTTACCAAAAATGAGCCCCACGGCCATGCAGGTTTTAGAAATCATTCAATAGAAGGCCCGAAGCCAAAACCATAGTAAAATTATGAAGAAACCCTCTATATGCATGATAAATGGTGTACACAATTACAACAGTGGCCCACGGCCCACAATCAACCTATCGGCCCTGCACAGGCTCCCATCATTCTACAACACAGATAGCCAGTTCTATAACAGTAATAACGATGTCCGGGACTCACGAACATTCTCAATAACCTACCACCTATGTTTCAGAATTAATACAAGGTCACACAGGACCGCAAGAGTGATAATATCAGCTATAACAAATACTACAAACATCGGAGAAAAGAAACGAATTGAACATGAAGAAGCGGTCAAGGTCTGTGGTACCAAGCTAATAAACCCAACCCAAGGATGTCCATTAGTACAATGTTATCCTATATATGCGAAGTCTAGAGGAGTTAGACCGTAACCTACCTGTCATCCGATAACAAGCTTCTAGAACGACGATGTCCAACCCCGAAACGCTTCGAGAAGCTCCAAAACAAACATCAAACTCGAACTAGGACTTGAAAAACTTAACGTAGATAATCGATTTTTCTTTAGAGATTAAATAAAACGTGAAAATAGTTTCTTCCCATCAAAACTTTTCAACAATCTGTAAGTGTATATGTGCATACTTACAAAGCAAACATTTAGTCATGTTGCTGCAACGTTTCCTCCGGGTAAATGAAATAAAAAATAATGCCCAAAAGCAAGTAAACTAAAATAGATAATATATATTAATATATATAGGATGAAGATATAATTGGAAATGTTAGTGGAATGCCTAGTGGCATTATGCACTTTGCTATGCACTTTTCACAACTCTACGTGGAGATTTTGGTATAAAGTCATAATATTTTGTCCCGTTATGTGTACGTTCGAGTATTGAATAAATTCGTGGTAAAATCTATATATAAATTTTTGAATATATCATAATTAATAAAAAATTATTTCAAATAAAGCCTACTATATAATAATAATAATTTTTAACATAACTAAGTTTACTATATCCGTTAAAATATTAATAATTTATAAAACTTCTTATAAAATAAATACATACACAAATATATCATAACAAAGTATTTTTTTTATTTTTCATAGTTATTTAAAATATTTTTAGAAAAAAATAAAACTTTTTATCAAATTCTGATTTAAATCAAATATTTTCAAATACGCGTGATATTAATAAAATTGTCAAATGAAAACACCTCATTCTCGGGAATGCTACGATACCACAAATCAGGATTGACCTTTCCACAAGGCTTGCTGAGGTCATATGATCGCAAATCACTATCGCACGATTTCGATAATTCAACTCCTAAGACTCAGCTTTAAAATAAGGGAACGACCATAATGACCAAACGAATGGCTAGGGCACCGAACCACCGAACCCAGCAAGCCATAAATGACTTGGAGCCGCTCCAGGTAAGCTCTAATAGTACAAGGAAAACGTAAATGCAAAAATGACTGAAAGAGTCATTACACAGATTTGACATAATCAACATTAATGGTACTATTAGTCAAATATGATCTCACATTACTGTATTTTCTCCTTATAGGTCTGAATTTACCATTATAATAACAATTTTGAACTCTACCAATTTCAGCGGTGCTATCACAATGAATTAAGGTATTTGAAATAATAAATCTCTCAACCAATTCGCTTCCTCACTAGCTGAAGCTAAAGCAATTAGTTCAGCCTCCATGGTAGAGTTAACAATAATAGTTTACTTTTTTGATTTTCAACAAATAGCAGCACCTCCCAAAGTAAATATAAAACCAATAGTAGATAAAGAATCACCTGATAAGGTATTTCAATCCGCATCACAAAAGCCTTCAAGTATAACAAGATATTTTTTATAGAACAAACCACAAGTTTTTGTTCCAATTAAATATCTCATAACTCTTGTTATAGCATGCCAATGTTCATTACCTGGCTTGCTAGTAAACCTGCTAAGTACTCCTACTGCATATGCAATATCAGGCTTAGTGTAATCAGTCACAAATCTCAAACTTTCAATTATGCTAGCATATTTCTTTTGATTTATTACATCATTTTCACTTTGAACATGAAACAAGTGAACACTAGAATCAAAAGGAGTTACAACATGCTTGCAATCAAGGAAATTATATTTTTTCAAAATTTTCTCAACATAATGTTACTGGTCAAGGAAAATTTTATCACTTGTTCTAGTAATTTTTATTCCTAGAAGAATATTTACCTCACCAATATTTTTTATATCAAAATATTTCATCATTTATAGTCTCTTTTCAAAATATAGCATCATGTGAAGATAAAACTTCTTTTAAAGTGAGAGGGTCATTTTCAACATTAAAAATATGAAAATCAGGACCATTTTTTTTCCTACTCTAGCTCTTTTACTTCTTCTTAATTCAAAATCATCATTTTCTTTGTTTCACAAAAGAGAAGTAAAAGAACTAGATAGTGACAAAATATTTTCTTCAATCCTTTGACCCCCACTATTTTTAGAATCAAATGGAAATTTATTTTCATGAAAAAAAACATCACCAAATTCTATTATTACATTATCTTCAAGATTAATTTTTTTATAGGCTGTACTATTTGAAGCATAACCAAGAAAAGCACAAGCAGTAACTTTTTTACCCAACTTAGTAATTTCGGGATCCATTAGCCTTACAAAACCTAAACAACCCCAAACTCTAAGATATCCCAAATTTGGCTTATGACCTTTCCACAACTCAAAAGGTGTTAATTTAGTCTTTTTATGAGGCACACGATTCAACAAATAACAAGCAGTCAATATAGCTTCACTCTAAAAATTTAAAGGTGCATTTGACTCAATAAGCATGGCATTAGTCAATTCAATCAAAGTTCTATTTTTTTTTTCTGCTACACCGTTAGTTGAAGGAGAATAAGGAGGAGTAGTTTCATGAATTATTTTCAATGATCTAACAAAAGAATTAAACTCATTAGACTCATATACATGGCCTTTATCACTTCTAATTCTTTTTATATTTTTACCAAACTGAGTTTCAACTTCATGG
This sequence comes from Jaltomata sinuosa, assembly GCA_003996215.1. Classification (NCBI taxonomy): domain Eukaryota; kingdom Viridiplantae; phylum Streptophyta; class Magnoliopsida; order Solanales; family Solanaceae; genus Jaltomata; species Jaltomata sinuosa. The sequence continues at coordinate 360,818 of QJPP01006967.1, read as the reverse complement.
AGAAAAACTTTAAAATTTTCAAAAACATCACTTTTATTTTTAATTAAGTAAACATACCTAAATTTAGAAAAATCATCAATGAAAGTGATAAAATATCTATTTCCTCCACGAGTTAAAATTCCTCCAAGTTCACAAATATCAGTATGAACTAACTCTAATAAATCTATTTTTCTTTCAACTTGAAAATGAGGCCTTTTAGTGATTTTGGCTTTACTACAAGCCTCACACTTTTTAATTTTTTTTAATCACTGGAATTAACCCTAATTACTCATGATTCCCACATAACAATTATTTATATGACACAAATGAGCATGTCAAAAATTAGTAGAAGAAAGCATGTAAACCAAAGTAGAAGTTTTATTCATTTTAACATTTAACTTGAACATCCCATCACATGCATACCTCTTTCTCACAAAAATACCCTTTTTCACTATTACATATTGATTAGATTCAATAATCTGTTTGAAGCCTGCTTTATTAAGAAGAAAACTAGACATCAAATTTTTTCTCATGGAAGGAGTATAAAGTACATCTTTTAAAGTAAGTACCCTTCCAGAGGTAAAACACAATTCGACATCCTCCTTTCCAAGAATTTGAGTGGTATGAGAATCACCAAGCATTATGATATTGGGCTCTTCAAAAGGAGTATATGTTTTAAACCAAGCTTTGTCATAGCAGACATGACGGTTTGCACCAGAATCAGCCCACCATCCATCAACATTCTCCACCATGTTTATGTCTGTTATCACCGCCACAAATGGTTCTTCGGTAACGTTTGCCTGAGGTGTAGGCTCACGTTTTTGAAATGTGCAAAATCAAGTAATATGCCCACTCTTGTCACAGACAAAGCATGGTCCCTTATCTTGAACATGTTGATTTTGTGCTTGGTTATTTCCACCATTATTATTCTTGGGAGGTCTACCATTATTTTTCTTGAATTTTTTCTTCTTCGGCTTCAAAGAAGTATTTTTATTAGTATCCGGGGTAGCATTATTTGAACCAACTAAATTTACCTTCGTTGTGATGTTGTTCTCTTCTGTTTACAAAAGTGCATCTTGGTCCCTTGCTTCTTCTTCTAAGTGGATTCGCATTATCGATGTCTCAAGAGAGGTTTCCTTTTGTTTGTGGCGCATAGTTTTTTTGAAATTCCTTCCAAGAAGGTGAAAGTTTATCTACTATGCCACAAACAATAAGGTTATCTCCAATTTTGATCTCCTCGGACCTGAGCTCTCCGATAATCACTATAAAGTCCTAAGCTTGGTCTACCACTGATTTGTTGTCCACCATTTGAAAACGAAAAAATCTACTAGCAGCATATTTTTTCGCTCCAGCCTCCTCGGTATCATACTTAATCTGCAATGTTTTCCAAATTTTCTTTGCACTAGAGTAAGTTCTATCATAATAATCATAAAAATTATCAGATAGACAATTAAGTAAAAATACCGACACTTGTATGAATCACAATCGTACTTTTCAACTTTCTCTTGAAAAGAAATAAGTTCTTCATCATTCATGAAAGTGTTATCTACTTTATTTGGATTCTTCTCAGTTAACACATAAGAAACATTGAGAAGACTTAAGTAGAAAAGTACTATACCCTTCCACCTCTTGAAATGGGTACCGTTGAACCGGATGACTTATTAAGATCTCCCATCTTGACATCCACGAATTTTTCAATTGTAGCCATTGAATCTCCTTAAAATTGTTGGTGAAATTACAATAACAATTACAATTACAATTACAATTTAAAAACAAATGAAGAAAATAAATTATCTTCTTGGCTGAGGCGCGGATATTCTACTATCTTTAAGGAGATTCAAGCCCACTGCAACAAATGTTTTCACTGGTCCATCAGTAGTCTTCTTGACTTGTCTCCTACAGGATACAACAGCCCACACACAAAGTATAACTCACAAACTCAGGACAAGAGTTGAGTCCAAAGCTCCAACACAAGAACACTTTTCTTCAACTAATAAAACTCTCTTTTTCACTAAATCTTTTGCACTCTATATTTTCTTGTACTTAGGAAAATATGCAAGACCACCTCTATTTATAGGTGAGATATTCATTCTAGTATTGAATATGAATGGATATGAGGTAGTAAAGTGGAAGATAAATGGCCTAGGAGTTACCTGGGTTACAAAACATAAATAGATAGAATAAAGGAGACATAATGTGTTAGTGGCAAAAGGAGTTTCAAGAAGAAGAATAGTTGACCACCATCACTTCTGCCACTAATGACAATGAACAAATACTCCTTTGCTAACGTTTCTACCCATAAAGGATAAATGCAATTAAGCCAAATGAACAACTAATACCACCAAAGACTAAGATAGCTGCTGCACTAAGTGCCAATACAACGGATAGGAGAATGACACTTAATGCCTCCATGCACGTTCGGCCGCTACACTAAGACAATATTAGAAAAAATATTAAAATGCTCAATATGAACTAGCAGAGTTATTGGTACATACTACTGTAAGTATTTTAAATTTGAAAGGCCAATGATTTTCATTCAGTGAATTCCTTCGCCACATTAATATATGAAAATCTCCTATATCTTCTTTTATTATTAAAGTAATATTGTAAAGAAACTAAATATTGTATCTAAGCAATCTCAAATTAACTCGTGATATAAGAATTGTTTAAATTCATATGAGACAATAAAAGTTCATACCAAATAACAAGATTAAATTTTTTTTTTATGCGGAGCGGGGCGGAGCGAGGCGGGTTGATACAGGGCGGGATGGGGTGGGTTGAAATCACATAAAAATGAAATGTAGGGCGGGTTAAAATTTTTATGGTTTAAGGTTAAACCCGCCCAACACCCGCCCCGCCCCACCCCATTGCCATCCGTACATGTAATGCCTCATATATAGCACACTAAATTAGTGCGCTATGTGAAAACAATAAAGTGTCCCATCGTCTTCTTCCTCACCCCGATGGTCCCCCAACCAAATTTTAAAATTCAACGCGAATCCCCATTAAAGAGGTCGATCCCACCTTGAAAAGTTCATATTTCCGTTAAAAAGCTCTCGTAAAATTAAAATTCGAGGTATATTAGAGACAAGGAACAAGATTCTAGGCTCGAATCGTGGAAAAACACAACATTCACAAAGATTCAAATTTAGATTTTGGATTGAGGTATTCCCTTTTTTGCAACTTTTCTGGATTATTTGTTACATCGAAGCATGCTTATTTGTTTATTAATCTTGATTTTCAAAAACATTTGTCGTTTTTCGTTTAAATTTAGTTTGAAATTTTTTAGCTTTAAACACCAGAGCCAAATTATTATTTTAAATTAATTAATTAGTTTAATTGTATGTTTAATTATTAGTTTACTAGTTTGATTAGTTAGCTTATTTTTTCATAATTTGTTTAATTGTTAGTTTAATAGCTTGTTTAGTTAGTTTATTTTTTAATTACATGTTTAATTGTTAATTAGTTAATTTCGTTAATAATTAGTCTAATTGCTCGTTAGCTAATATTTTTGTTGGTGTTTTAGTTTAATTGTTAGTTTAATGATTAGTTTAATTGTTATAGTTAGCCATTACTTAATTTATTATTTATCTATTTAATGTTAATGTTAAGTTGTTAGATTAGTTATTGTCAATATAGTTAAACACTTGAAAACTAATTAAAGAGTTATTATCTACAAAATTAGCGTTTAAATAACAAAGCCAATAAAACTAGGGTTTACTAATAAAACTAGGGTTTCGAGAAATAAAATAACAACAAGATAAACTTAAAAAGACGTTCGCACTAATGAAATCAGAGTTTAGTTATTGAAAACTCGTACATACTAATAAAATTAGGTTTTAAGTTTTGTAATTTCAAGACATAAAATAACAACAAAATGAACTTGAAAAGACGTTCAAACTAATGAAATTAGCATTTAGTTCTTGATAAAATGTACGTACTAATAAAATTAGGGTTTGAGTACTCTTGTAATTTTGAGACATAAAATAATAACAAAATAAACTTGGAAAGAGTTTATACCATTGAAATTAGGGTGTACTTCTTGAAAAAATGTACATACTAATAAAATTAGGGTTCAAGTTTTGTAATTTTGAGACACAAAATAACAACAAAATGAACTTGAAAGATGTCCGCACTAATGAAACTAGGGTTTAGTTCTTGAAAAAAATGTATGTACTAATAAAACTAGGGTTTAAGTCTTGTAATTTCAAGACATAAAATTACACTAAAATGAACTTGAAAAGACAATTGTATCAATGAAATTAGTGTTTCGTTCTTGAAAAATGTACGTACTAATAATACTAGGGTTTAGGTCTTGTAATTTCGAGACTAACAACAAAATGAAATTGAAAAGATGTTCACACTAATAAAATTAGCGTTTAGTTCTTGGAAAAGTGTACGTACTGATAAAACTAAATTTTTAAGTCTTGTAATTTTGAGACATAAATAACAACAAAATGAACTTGAAAATACGTTCGTACCAATGAAATTAGGGTTTAGTTCTTGAAAAAATATATGTACTAATTAAAATAGGGTTTAAGTCTTGTAATATCGAGACATAAAATAATAACAAAATAAACTTGAAAAGACATTCGTACCAATAAAATTACGATTTAGTTCTTGGAAAAATATATGTACTAAACTAGGGTTTTAAGTCTTATAATTTTGAGACATAAAATAATAATTAAATGAACTTGAAAAGACGTTCGTACCAATGAAATTAAGGTTTAGTTCTTGAAAAAATGCATGTACTAATAGAACCAGGGTTTAGGTTGTAACACCCCGTTCGTTTGAACGTTTAAAGTAATCCGTACTTTCGGGGTAAGAACAAGAGTACTTAATATGTTAAAAAAGATGTTTTACAAGGTATTCCAATCATATAATGGTCATATGTTTTTGAAGTCAAGCAAGTTGTGAAATAAAAGTCGGCAAAAAGTATCGTAAGTTACTTCAATAAATTCTCTGAAATTTGGGTCATATTTCTCAGAGTTTTTCTCCCAATATATAAAGAGTTAGAGGGCTCCCAACCTACCAAATCGAAGGTCTACGAGTCTAGTTTGTAATGCACAAAATCGTTTATCTATACGACTTTAGAATAGAGGGATATTTATGCTTTTGTGAGACTGCACAAGCAGACACACACACACACACATATATATATTCACTTCTCCATCATTTTTTATTCATTTTTCATGTTCCCAGCTCAGAAAAATCAGATAAAATCCCAAAATACTCCATAGATCCTTGTGATCATATCTTGAAAGCTTCGTGGAAGTTTCTCTACGTTGTGAGCTCGTCATTTTAGTATAGTTTGCCCCGTCAATTTTATGGTATAGATTTGCGGGTGTTGTGTCAGTGTAGTATTATCCCTATAGGGTGTTATTGATGATTTTACGAGAGTGTATAGCGAGGTAAAAATGTTCTTTTATTTGCTTATAGCTACTTTACACCCCGATTAGTATTTTACGGTGAAAATCTATATCTTTTATCAGATTATTATGGTACCTTATATTCTTGTGTATTGATTGATACCCTTCCATGTTGTAGTATCACGGAGGTATAGGCAGAAGTGAATAGGCTGCTTGAAATTGTCGAAAAAGATATGTTAAGGCTATTCTCTTCTTTTGACATGTTTCCTTAAAGCTTAAGAGCAATACAATAAGATTGTTATGCTCGTAGCCATGATTGCTGGTTGTTAGCTGCTCGAGTTGTTATATTCCTCCCATGTCAAAATTTTTATTCTGTTAGTAGTGGTCCTATGTTGGACCCGACTTGGAGATTATTTGGGTAGGCCGCTTACAGTTAGATTGCTTGTCTTTGAGCTATATGATTGTTCATTGTTGCCCTCAGAGCTATTGTGGTTAGTCGCAAAAATGTGACTTTTGCCTATGGGGCTATGTACATATCTCCTTAAGGCTGTTGAGAAAGTTGAAAACCTACGGGTTATTTCAATTGCCTCCGGAGATAATAGGAAGCCAATGGGCTATTATGGTTACCTATGAAGTTATATTGAGGTGTGTTCACTTACGGGCTACTGAATTGCCTAAGAGGGATATATGTTGATGCCTACGAGGCTCTGTTGATTCCTAGGAGGTCTATCTGATTCCTACAGGGTTATTAGAAGATAGTGATTGCCTTTGGGGCTATATAAAGAATGCCTAAGTGGCTATTATGATATACAAAATGCCTAATGGGATACTGGGACAGAAAAATGGCCTTTGCGGCTATATGTAGAGTGCTTGAAGGGCTATTGAGATGTAATGACTGCCTACGAAGCTAGGGGACTACCGATAGGGGTATGTAGATTAAATTTGCACCTTCCAGGCTTATGGGGGATCGGGTAAGTGGTCTTGTTTGCTCTTTGTATCTGCCGAGCTTATAGGGGCTTGGTTAGGTTGTTGTTTGATTTTTATTGGTATGCTTAGATTCAGGAGCGGGTACGTGTTTAGCTTATCTTTGACTCTCTGATCTAGTTACCTTCAGTACTTTATAATTCTGGCATAATTATTATCTTGCCTTACATGCTCGGTACATTATCTCATACAGATACCCTTTTTCCTGGAGGCACTGCATTCATGCCTGCAAGTCCCGATAAATGACCAGACAGACCTTCTCAGTAGCATAATTGAGTTCCTACAGGTTGGATAGCCCCTTTCTTTCGGAGCTACTAGAGTTTGGTTCGTTGGCTTTTGTTGTAGATAGCTTTAGGGTAGGCCGAGGCTCTATCCCAACCAAGATTTACTACTTTTAGAGGCTTGCAGACTTTGGGTTGTATAGATGTGTGTTGTCATCCATGTTGGCCTTGTTGTATTGTTCTTTTAGCACAACTGCTTGTTGGCCTTTATCGTATATGTACATATATGCTTAGTTTATATATTTCTAGATAGCATGGTGGACTTGGTGGCCTGTGACAGGTGTTTGTTTCTTTTCTATATGAATTTCTAGAGTTTGCTGAGGTTATTATTGGTTTTGTTGACATGGGCCTTATCTGCCGAGGGCTTATTATTAAGCCGAGATATACTTATTTGTTTCTTTGATTTTATGGCTAATATTCTGCTGGTAGCGTATTTGTCTAGCAAGGGCCAACTCAGGTCTAAGTTAGCATTAGGTGCCAGTTATGTCCCTAAGTTGGGGCATGACAAACTTAGTATCAGAGCAACATCGTATCCTAGGGAGTCTCTAAGCCATGTCTAGTAGAGTCTTGTTTATAAATGTGTTGTGCTCCACATTCTATAAGCAGGGAGCTACATGACATGTTATAATAGTTATCTTTCTTTTCTTCAAATCGTGATATAGAGTGGGGTATTAAGGGTTGAGTTTTTGGGCTTATAATTGGTTTTTGTGCACAACGAGATGCCTGATTCCAGACCGACCATGGCTAGCTAGGGGCTAGATACAAATACAGGTGAGGGTACTCTTAGGGTACCAGTTGTGGAGATAGCCCATCCTGAGGCCCATAGGGAGACATCTTCTCGGTCCCCTTCAATATTTATACAACCTTAGGAGCCTCGAAGGGCTACAGGAACCCTATCTCCACCTCTAGTATCACCTCCAGCTCCTCCGATTCCATCTGATCAGGATTTTAGGAGCACAATGTGGATGTTGGCACAGTTACTGGCTGCACAGCGCCAAAACCAGTTGCACCAGATATTGTCGGAACCTATGAAAGGCCCAGATGATTGAGAGTTAATGAGTTTCTCACCTTGATTCCTCCACAGTTTATGGGGATATGTCGCAAAGAGGACCCTCAGCACTTTATAGATCAGCTTCACATGATCTTCAGGGTTATGCATGCCTCAGTGACTGAGTTAGTTGAGTTAGGAGCATTCCAGTTGCGTGATGTTGCAGTGTTGTGGTACGAGAGTTGGGAGAGATCCAAGGGGATAGATACACATGAAACCACTTGGTAGAGCATTACACATGCCTTTCTAGATCATTATTTACCATGAGAGATTCAAGATGCTCGAGTAGATCAATTTTAGAACCTCTGATAGGGTAGCATAAGCGTTCAAGAGTATAAGTTGAGATTTGATTCCTTGGTAAGATATGCGGCAAAATTTGTTGATATGATGCATGACATGGTACATCAGTTTATGGCAGGGCTTGCTTCAGACTATATTGATGCTTGTGCTAGAACTGTACTAGATGATGATATAGACATCTCGTGGATTCAGGCCTTTGCACAGGGCATAGAAGAGCGCTGACATCAGTAGTATATGGCTAAGAGGGTCGAGAGAGAGAAATAAAAGAGGGCTAGGCCTGCTGGTTTGCAAGGAGAGTATTAAGGTGGTCCTAGATCTCGGTACTCAGACAGGCTAACTAGGACTCAGTCACAATATTTCTAGGGTAGTAGACTTGATTGTTGGGGATAGTCAGGCCCATGTGAGAGTTTATAAGCATCAAGATCTCAGCAGTAGAGGAGTTCAGACCAGGCTAGGTCAGCCTAGCTGTGTTATGCTACTTGCGGTTAGGTGGGATAACTTGTTATTCTTGTAGACAAGTGGGGCATATGTGGAGGAATAGCCCGACCAGAGATCAGGACAGTATGTGTCAGCAGACCAAATCAACACAATTTCATCCTTATTAGCATATTCTACAGGGTGTGGACCTCAGACTTCAATAGGCAGAGGAAGAGGCCAAGGGAGAGCATCTAGTTTTGGTAGTGGTCAGAATCATGTATATGCATTAGTAGACCGTTAGGATTCAGAGTCCTTGCTAGATGTTGTGATAGGTATATCGACTGTTTGCTCCCATAATATTTAATCTTTGATAGATCTAAGCTCTACTCTTTCCTATGTTACCCCATTTGTTGTGGGGAAATTTGTATAGCACCAGAATTATTACAACAACCCTTTGTCGTAGCTACAATAGTTGGTGAGTCTATTATATTTAAGAGAGTTTATCGAGGTTGCATGATAGAGATTGTTGGCCGTCAAGCCATTAAGACCTGGTAGAGCTAGAAATGGTCAAATTTGACATTATTATGGGCATAGAATGGTTAGCATCATGTTATGCTAATGTAGAGTGCTGGACAAAGATTGTTAGATTCCATTTTATAGGGGAGGCATTCCGGGAGTGGAAAGGTAATGCAGCAAGGCCAAAAGGTAGGTTTATTTCCTATTTATGAACGAGAAAAATGATTGCTAAGGGTTTTATCATATTGTTTGAGTTTAGGATGTAAATGCAGAAACACCGACTCTTCAGTCTATTTCAGTGGTCAGTGAGTTTCAAGATGTGTTTCTAGACGAGCTTTCTAGTATTCCCCCAGTGTGAGAAATTAATTTTTCCATTGATATGCCACAGGTACACAACCTATATCGATTCCTCCCTACATGATGGCTCCTGATGAGCTAAAAGAGCTGAAAAAGCAGTTGAAAAATTTGCTTGATAAAGAATTTAGCAGACCTAGACTTTACCATGGGATGTGTCGGTATTGTTTATGAGAAAAGAAGGATTTCTCACTAAGGATATGTATAGATTGTCGGCAGCTGAATAAGGCTACTATAAAGAATAAGTCCCCTTTCGAGGATCGATGACTTATATGATCAGCTATAGGGTCTTAAGTACTTCTCGAAGATTGACTTGCGATCAAGGTACCATCAGGTGAGAGTTTGGGAGAAAGATATTCCAAAGAAAGCTTTAGGGACTAGATATGTTCACTTTGAGTTCCTTCTGATGTTTTTTGGGCTAACCAGTGCCCTAAAAATGTTTATGGACCGGGTGAATAACATATTCAAGCCGTATCTAATTTTTTTGTGATCGTATTTATGGATGATATTCTAGTATACTCATGTTCAGAGGCTGAGCATGCATATTGTTTGTGAGTAGTTCTTCAGGTTCTTAGAGATCAGGAGCTTTATGCAAAGTTTTCTAAATATGGGTTTTGGTTAAATTCTGTGGCAATTTTAGGCCATATTGTATCAGATACGGGCATTATGGTTAACTCGCAGAAGATTGAGGCCATGTAGAATTGGTGTAAGCCCACGACTTTGATAGAGGTTTGTAGTTTCCTGGGGTTAACTAGATACTATAAAAGGTTCGTGGAAGGGTTTTCTTCACTTTTGGTACCATTGATGAATCTAACTCCGAAAGAAGCTATGTTCCAATGGACTGAGGCTTGCGTGCATAGTTTCCAGGAGTTAAAGGATAGGTTGACATCAACACCAGGTCTAGCCTTGCTAGAGGGTTCAAAGGGTTATGCAGTGTATTATGACTCTTCAGGTGTTGGTTTGGGATGTGCTCTAATGCAACATGGTAAGGTGATCACATATGCTTCCAGATAGTTGAGGAAGCACGAAAAGAATAATCCGACCCATGATTTAGAGTTGGCTGCAGTTGTACATGCATGGAAGATCTGGAGACACTATTTGTATGGTATTCATGTTGACATCTTCACAGATTATAAGAGCCTCCAATATATCTTTAGACAGAAGGAGTTGAATTTGTGACAACATCGATGGCTTGAGTTACCGAAAGTCTATGATGTGAATATTTTATATCATCTAGGGAAGACAAATGTGGTTGCCAATGCCCTCAACTGTATATCTATGGGAAATTTATCCTATTTAGGAATTGAGAGGCGGGAGTTAGCCTGAGAGCTTCATCAGTTACCTAGATTAGGGGTTAGATTATTAGAGGCAGGTGTTAGTAGGGTCACAATTCAGAATACAATGGTGTCATCTCTAGTTGCAGAGGTGAAAGAGCGGCATTATGAGGATCTCAATCTGGTACAACTTAGAGATAAGGCTCAACAACATGAATCTTTAGCCTTAAAGGTATCAGAAGACAGAGTCCTTAGATATAGAGGGAGATTATGCGTTTTAGATATTGCAGGACTTCGACATTAGATTATTGCAGAGGCACATCATTTCCACTATTCCATTAACCCGGGGACTACCAAGATATACCATGATAACAAAGAGATATATTGGTGGCATAGTCGAAGAAGGACATTGTGGAGTTTGTGGAACAATGTCCTAGCTGCCAGTAGGTGAAGGTTGAGCACCAGAAGCCCGCTAGACTAGTTCAGGATATCACCATTCCTCTATGGAAATGAGAAGCAATTGTAACACCTCATAACTGACCTACGTATGAAACTTGTGAACGTCGATGAATCAATGTGAAATTGGGAGAATAAGGTTACAAATGGATCAACTTTAACTGAGCGTATCTTCCGGTGTATGAATAAATGAGTGTATCTCCTAGTGTATGAATAGTTAAAGGATGTGCCATCTAGCAAATTAAAGGTCCATGAGTCTAGATTTTGAATGGTTCAAACCATTTGTCATTTGGATAATTGTATACTTATACGCATAAATAGATTCTTTTGTTGATAAAAAGTTGAGAATGAATTTAAGGATTGATTGATATTGTATTTTGCTGGCCAGACAATTTCATGGCTTCTTTGCACTTTTTAATTATGGTGACCAAATAATTCAATTAAGAAAGATATATTATTATATCATGCATATGGGTCATATAAGTTAAGCCATAGTACATCATAGGATATGTGGGTCAAGTCCGACATTGACTTAAAGGAAAGAGGCATCAAGAGTATTTGTACCTTATAAAAAAAAAGAATCAAGCATCACTTGGTCATTTTCATTTTGGGAAAGCAACGAGGGGTTATTTATTGTTGTTGCTATAATGATGAAGAATTAAAAATAAACAAATCAACGAGTGAGGCTGCTAATTTGAATTCCGCAAGAACCGGAAGATCCGTGTTCAACAATCACAAAAGTGTAAATTACCATTAGCTCTATTTCGAGAAAGTTCAAGAATACTCTTAAATGAAGATTTTTAAGGATGTTCTTCAAAGGTAATTTTGTGACTTAATCTCTATGTATTGATTACAAATGGGTGTGTAGAAAAAGATTTAGTATAGAAATTATAAATTAATGTAGGTATTGGTTGAACCCTAGAAGTGGGTCTTGTGATAAAGACAATGAATCCTGACTAAAGTTAAAAGAATGATTTGGCTAATTATTCTAGTGATCCCAATGATTTGAAAGTTTTGTGTACGAACAATAATTGAACCTAAATAATAAGCGTAACAGATTAAAATAGAGTTTAATGACTACTAGGAAACCTATGAATCGAATAGGATATTATTGGATTTTTGGGGAGCATGATTTGATAGAAATTGAATATCTTGGTGTTGATAGAAATTGAATATCTTGGTGTAGATATTACTTGATGAAGTTGGAGAATTCTTCTAATTTTAGAATGTTGTAGAATAGCAGGAGCTTGAATTTGAGGTAAAGTTTCTTATCCCTCTTCATCTATGAGCTCATAAGAGCATTCTATACGTTTTTTTGTAAAGAACTCACCGGAAGGTGATCAGAAGCCAAAAGTTCAAAGTTATGCGTATTTAAGGGTTGTATATTGTGAAGTTAGGCATATGGAGTAACCTTTACCTTGTGAGTGGAAGGGATCCCTGTGGTTAGACTAACTGGCCGAGAAGGTTAGCGAGGTTCCTGCTATGGTGAAGTGAAAGATCTTTCACTATAGTGGGAAGAAGACAGGTGGGAGCGAGCGGAGCGAGAACAAAACAAGTTCCAGTGGTGGGTTGTCTTCGCGGTCCCATTTCATCGACATAGTCAGAAGCAATGGATGTTGTAAACGCACAAGTGAAAGACGAATGAGTTGGAGGTTGGTTGAAGATGATCTTACGCGGCGTTCAGAACCAGTCTTGAAGTGAATGAATTATAAAGAATTTATGACATTAAGTTCGAAAATGCTGGTTATTAGGTCTTTTGGTGTTCTAATTGCTCTATCCTGTGTACGGTTTCTAGGATTAGACAGGGGTACCACCCCAGAATTGATCCTCTTTTTTGTCTTTTCTTTACTCATTATCACAGTAGTTTTGATAAGAAGAAGAAGAAAAAAAAGTCTTCTTCTTTTTATCATTTTTTGTTTCCTCCTTTGTCTTTTTAGTTGCCTTTTGAGATTCTTCATTATGAAGAATTTTTTGGCTTTTCTAGAGCTCCCCGGAGCTTTTATCTTATTTGTCTCATCGAATGAAAGTGAGAATTCGACTAGAGAATCAGGAAGTCTTGGGGGGGGGGTCATGTTTTCAATTGGGAGGCGGAAAAGAAGGGTGTAGTGGTACACCGCTTGTTTATAGTATTTGCCGAGCTTATTACTTGTGAATATTATTATGTTATTGGTTAAGCCGTTATTCTTGGTTAACTGTTTAGTGTCTTTCATATTGTTATCCAATATAGATATTTATTGTTAAATGAAAGCAAAAAATTGCATGCCACAGAAATGGAGGAAGACTCGAGGTATGTAAAGCTAAAACCTCCTTCACCATTAAGGCACTACCTGCAGTCACTAGTTTCTCCTAAAAAAGTCAACATAGTATACTTGTTATATGTGAACAGAGCTTCCACTTTCTATGTATAACACATGACTACATGCCTAATATGTCCATAACATATTCATACCTTTTCCATTTGAAATTACTTGTCTTCACATTTTATGCGTCTATTTGTTGAAGTCACGGTATTCATGTTACTCTTGTCAGGTTAAGTATCTATAGGATTATCCATGATTGTGTTCATATTCATTCAAAAATTCTTAAAAGTCTCATGGTATAACTATCACATGCTATAAATTAAAATAAAGGGCCATAGTATAGTCGCACTAGTATATTTGATCACATAACAACATAGTCATTAAATGATGTAAAGAACTAGCATTTAAATAGCTAGGTACCACTAAGGAAGTTAGTTGTATATGAAAAGCACTACTTAAATGGTTGATCAATTTTTATTATAATTTACTTGTATAGACCTTTAAGGCATTATGTGATAAAGGTTACCCTTAGTGTAGTTTTACTTAACACACCCGTGCAACATGATTCTGTGCACAAGATCTAGATCAGAACACTATAGTGAGCTTGAATATTGTGGTGTACCCACCCTTGTGGCATCATTTATATTTGGAGCCAGCTGGAATATTATGCATTAATTTTCCTGACTCGAGCCAATATATGACATATATGGACTTCGGGCAAGATCCTCATAGTGAGCCCACGAAGGGTGTATCTCATATCAGACCGCAATTACAGTTATATGTATAAATCATAGTAAAGAGTACTTCAACAACATATGTCATACATTTGACACAGACCGCCTTCGGTAGGCCATCTTATGATCATTTGTATTTGATATAGGCATATGATATCACCTAGGAAAGTTTCTAGGTGTCTTATAATAATGAATAGCTTTAGGACACATACGTAAGATACTAAGGTTATTTATATAATTCATACTAGAGTTCTATTAATCTCTGTCCACAATTGCTCATATTTAATCTTGAAGTATGATATACCAATAAGACTAGTGTATAAAACACTGTTTCATATTGTATATCTGTTACTTGTATTCTCACATGGCCTTCATTTTGATATATAATTCACATGAGCATCTATTCTTGTTTACTTATTATTCTGTTTGCTTTTCATACACTTATATGTTTCATATGTACTAATGTCCCTACATTTAAGGGCACTGTATTTCTGTAAATACAGGATCAAGTATACTCATTACCAAACATCCGTACAAGGCACTCATTTCGTATTTTGCAAAACAGTTGGTGAGCTTCTCTCTTTTTCGGAGTTAATAGATGTCTAGTACTCTTTAGTCATATTTATAAATACAGTTCAGGTATATCGGGGCCTTGTCCTAACCTTCTTCCATTGTACAGTTACAGACTCTGTTAGAGGCTTTGTAGATAATGTGAAGTTGTCATACGTAATTATAGTTTCAATGTCTATATTAGTAGTGTGTATAGTGGGATAGTATTGTTTATATACATAGTCCCTTATTATTGTTTATGGTTAATAATTATTCCGCATGAGCATAGGTCAATTGTATAACACATGCTTATATGGTTCTTGTCTGCCATGTCCAGGCTTAAACTGTGATAAAAGTGGTATCAGTGCACTAGGTTTAGGTGTTCCAGGGAGTCTACAAAGCTGTGTCTAGTAGATCCTCCTTTATGGATGTATTGTGCGCCATATTTATAATGGGGGAGCTTCTTGGGCATTTAGAAATTTTGAACTTCTTTCATGATCTAGATCGCACAACAGAGTTATGTCATAAGAAGTTACTTCTAATTCATACCCTGCTCAATCGTCATACGACATTTGCCTATTTGAAAGGAACCTCATATCAGGCCAAGGGCTAATACTATCATTGCTAAAATGGGCAGCTTCCAACAATGAACCTTTTAAAGCATCAGTCATCTAGAGACTTCAACTTGAGCTCAAGATAACTCTGTGAATTAAACCCTTTAGATTCATAGTTACTTACAAAAGAAATACGTGCAGAGATTTATAAGCCCTCTACCATTATAGCTGCAATTGTATTACCCACTGGGTAGGACTCAATGGGTGGGATTAAATATATAATTATATAGTTGTAGGTTGTTTATCTACAGGGATGAGAAGTGGCATATCCCAATATGCCTTTTGTAGAAGAATTTAGTCTACTTCTGAGTCTGAAAACTTCTCTATATGATCCCTCCATTGTTCATGGGATTTAAGCCTATGAAGGATGTTACATATTTTTTCTCCTCGGTGATATACCCAGAAGCTTTAGTATAAGGTATAAGTTAAGAATGGAGGTGATCGAATCAAATCCTTGCAGGTTGAAGATGGGATAGTAGCTTAAACTGTTAGGTAAATATACCATACCCATGTTGACCACAAGTATCCCTAGTTGGCCGATAAGTCCTAGACGCTTTATAAGACATTATCCTAGGTGAGTACCTAGATAATTCCTATAGAATATGTGCATTTGATTTTCTTGAGTAGTCAATGACCTGGATGAGTCCTCTTACGGCTAGAAAGCTTGGGGATAAGTGTTTTAATCATATAATGTATAGGTAAAAGTATATCCATTATGATTTGTGTTGGGTTAGAAGAGATTTAGTATGCGATCAAAAGGTTGAGTTGAAGGATATCAAGGAGTTAGACATAAGTTAAGATTTATAAAATGTTCCCAAAGTAGCAACAAGCATAGTACTGGTAAACTATTTATAATAAGACAATTGTTATAGTTAAGGTATAGAATTGTAATGACCCTCTAGGTTATTTTCTTGATTTTTGTGCTTTTATTTATTTTTTGAGCTTTTCCACAGTGACTACAGGTCATTTATGACTTACCGGGACTGATGATTTGGTTCTCGGATTTTTCGGTTGTGTTTTAGGCTCATTTCCCTGTTTTGAAACTCTTAAGGCTAGAAGAGTTGACTTTGGTCAATATTCAAAGAAGACGACCTCAGATGGAAATTTCGTCAGCACTGATAGTTCTTGAATATTAACTTTGGGCTAGTAGGACCTTTGGTTTGAATCCCGAGGATTTCGAACTTGTTTTGGGATATTGGATTCCATTTGGGTAAAAGTTGAGTTTTTGGGTGTGGGGCCCACTTTTCATTGAAACAATCTCCTTTAGGAATTTCATCTATTTTGCTGAGTCTGGAATGCCATTTTTGGTATGGTAGCATAATTCATTTGCATCTGCGGGCCACCGAATGAATCCCAAGTTTCTATCCAAGACATTTAAAAGTGTTGGAAATAGCTGGTTTTGCTGCAACTGCTACAGCAGTACTCAACCCTTCGCCTACGCAAGGGGTTGGATGCCTACACGGTGACCATCCCGCATGCGCGCAGCAGGAGCGTTGGGCCTCACTTTTCATCGCCCTTTGCCTACACATGGCATTGGATGCCTACGCGTGCCTGCGTGCGCAGTGACCATCCTGTGTGCACACAAAAGAGGCATCAAGCCTTGCCTCCCCTTGCCCTTCACGTTCACAAGCACCAGGCTGCCTACGCGAGTCCATGTGCGTGGTGGCCTGCCAGCGTGCGCAAAGGCCTGTGCCTGACAACTATATATTTATTCAACTTCATTTTTTTCTCCCTTCATCTGAAAATTTCCTTTGTTAAGGAGCTTGTAAGATCGTTCAAAGACTTGTTTTCATCCCAAACTATTCTGGTAAGGTCACCATAATTCCCCGCTCTTTTCCCGTGTTTAAATTTACGTTATCTTCCATTTGATTCCGTTAAATCCTTGTTTAATATCTTAATCAAGTGGACTTTTGGGGATATTTTGGGCCTCAAAATGAGTCCCGTTTGTGCTCAACTTTTGAGCATGGATTGAGAAACTCGTTGCAGTCATAATTGTAAAATTTATTTTCTATTTCATTGTGCAGGCCTCGAGGGTCACTTTTCGACCCGATTTCTGGCCCAAATTTCTGTATAGAAATATAGGTGTCATTCTTCTCATCTTGACATCTAGTTTATATTTATGATAGAGTGGAAGCATTCCAAGGCTTTTTAGAAGGGGAAGGCACACGAGTGATGGTTTGTGTTTGCAGTTTGGCCCCGAGGTTGGTTATGGTTTCCTCCTTTTAGATATGGCTTAGTTAGATTTTATATTTTATAGGTTACTTGAATGTTAGGGTTGGTTTTAGGTTAGAACTAAGCTTGAATCACGTTTTCTGCTTAAATTGGCTATTTTCGGGATCGTAGAGTATGTTGATTCATGTTTACCTTTAGTTTAGGAGATCGTAGCATTGCCGTGATTAGACTAGAATCCTTAGCGTATTTTAAGGAGGTTTTAGAGGTAGAGTAGGTGCTTTTACATATTTTTGTGTTTATTTCTATTTCTTCCATTTATAATTACCATTAGTGTGTAACTATGGACCCGAGGCCATAGCTTTGGACTGAACGGAGTTCCAGGTAAGTACCTTGTTTAGAGGGCACCCTTTCCCTATCTTTGGTGTATATTTCTATAGTTACTTGGGTGTTGTACTGTACATATTTATTCCTGTGATCATGAACATGACACATAACTAGGTTTTCTAAGAAAGGATGGTCGGTTTCCGAGTTAAAAAGAGGTTTTCACTGTTACTACGCATTTCAAACTTCTAAAAAGAATTTGTACTACTTCACTACTGATTTCGAATTGAAAAGCTAAGACGCCTCCTTTTTTACTGATTTAAGTTCCATGGAGAGAACTTTTACTAATTGCATGTCCATGTAAGATCTCAGACTCATATTTACTTATTGCACACCCGATGTAAGATTCCAGACTCATGTTTACTTATTGCGCGTCCGATGTAAGATTCTGGACTCATGTTGCATCGGCTGCATACTGCACCGCATCCATCTCATACTATACTGCATTATATGTTGACTGATCTTGCGTTAAATGCCTGAGTTCCTTATCATTATTATCTTCACTATCTGTTAGATTATGGCTCCTTTATTGATAACTAGATTTAGATTGATCCGTGTACTAGCTTACTTTCTTATAGCTTATATTATATATTATTTTTCTGAGCTCGATTAACCCATGATGCCTACTGAGTACTGATGATATTCTAAAGCACTCGCTCAAAGGAGATGGTAACAATCATCGTACAAAATAATAAATAACCCAATGGATGTCGGAGTCGTATCAATGAGGAACGTGATGATGAATCGCTAATAAATTATCGAATAACAATCACTAGAGCGAGTAAGTGTTCAAGCAAACTAAAGCAAAAACTGGGGGAAAAGTTTTGGGAATTAACAAATCACAATTTCAACACGAGAGCAACATAAACACAATTTGATGATCAAGATAGGGAAGACTAGGGGTATGCTTCTGATGGGGTTCTACAATGGGATAGGAAATTGATTAAATGTGCAAACTTTCAATTAAGGATATGGGTAGTTTAGTTTGAGCTATATTTGGTAGTCTTTCGACCCTCCAAATATATGTACCATGGTCTTTGCTCAAGCACCATAGCTTTACCTTAGACGAACCAATTAATACTTGGGTGAATCAAACTATTTCTAGATTCGATTCTTAGATGGTAATTTCCTTCGATCAAGCTATTTCTAGCCTTAATATATGATGGAAATCCCAAATCCCTGCTATTGAATTCTTACCCAATGTATGAACTCCACTTTTAAGCAATAACAAAATTAGTAAACTCAATCAAAGTTTGCAACCATCAATTTTATAATTAAACTATGAATAATTCAATAGACCCATAGTAAATCATCAATTATAAGCATAATTAATCAATACCCATATCCAAATTCAAACACCCATCATTTACATACCCGTAGAATAGAATTTAGCTTCTAATATTAAAGGAACAAGAGAAGATACCAAATGGGTTTTCCAAAATTCTGTTTATATTGAAAGCTAAGTTTAATTCCAAGCTCAAAATCTTTACAAATCTGTGTTTTTCAATAAGGAAGAATAAAAGATAATGTTTACTCTCAATTCTCTTCCTTGGGGAAAGTAAAAAATGAATTTTTATCTCAGGTACACACCCCAAAAAGGGTTTTAGAACCTTTTCAATTACGTCATATGTACTTGGACAAAAATTCCCTTTGGAGGTTGTGCGATTGACGTGAGATGGAACATGCGGTCGTACCTTATGGTTTGTGGCTCTCATGTACCTTTCTCTCTAAGCAGTGAAATCCAGCCGCTTGTGTGATGTGAGGTGCGAGGGGGGTGCGATCGCATGTCGCATTTTGTAGCTCACATGTTGGTAGCTGCTTAGGAAGTTGCTGATCTTCTTTGTGCGATGGATCCTGCATTTCGCAGGTGCCTTTGTGCGGCTCCCATGTTAGTCGCACCTCTTGACAATTTCTTCCCCTTTTTGATCACTTTCACACTTTAACTTCTCTTTGAGCTCTTTAGGTTAAATTCTTTTGCTTTCTTCATTTGACAAAGAGTACCTGCATTTACATCAATAAAGGCAATAAGTACCTCTAATTCTCATCAAAACATGGGAATAATTCATGAAAAAAGCCTCAATAAGTTGGTAGATTACCAACTTATCAAACCCTCAAACTTGAACTATTGCTTGTCCTCAAGCAAGATACTCACAAGGTAAGGAATGAAATAGGTTGTCAAAACACGAGGGTTGTACACAAGATTATCTTGACTCTAAAAACTAAGAAAATAACAACAAAAGACTCAAATAAAAAAGACTCAACTACAATGCTCATCTCAAATGGTATCACCATACTCTTAAGGCAAGTGCTCATTTCAAAACTTCACCGAAAAGGATTTCGTTTCTTATTCAAAGAAAGGGGTTTGTTATTCAAAAAAATATTATCAAGCTTCTCAAATCATTGACATGAACCTTCAAGGGTTGCCTCGAGATTCGCCACACAACTTATCTCATTCATTCCTCTCAATTGAAATAGAGACTTCATTTTTTGATTCAAGTGCATTATGCCACTTACCAAATAAGAGAATCCCATTCAAACTCATGCAATTCAAATTAGAGGGATAATAAGAGAACACCAAGACTCTCACACTCTCAAAGAAGTTTGAGTGCATACTCATTGAACCATATGCTTGCCCTTCATGTAATTCGCCACTAATGTAAAGTTATCAATCTTGGAATCACTAAGGACTTGCGGGCTACAATGTTAGCTAGGGTTAAGGTATGGATTAAATTTGGCTCAAGTGACTAAATCTCCCTAACGCTCCTTGTGATCATTCAAAACACCACTCACATTTTTGAACATTAACTTCACCTTATTTCTCCCTATCACAACCCAAGTTTCCCTTCAACTTAATCATTCAACATCCTTTTATTACCTTCACTTGGTAGCACCAATTTCTTCCTTTCTTTTCATTTTGCTCATTTCATTGGATATATTGGAGCAATTTTGTTTCGAGCATAAGGGTCTACCTTGCATTGAAGTGCATCCCTTTCCTTCTTCACCTTTTGTACATACACCCCCAAGCTTAGTCTTTTGCCTATGTTATCATTTCAATTCCCCCCCCGAACTTAGGCTTTTAGCCTATATTTCACTTTCTAGCCATTAGAGAGGATGGGTGCAAAAATAGAAGGTCCAAAAAGGGTTAAGGCATCTAAAAAGGTTCCAAAGAAAGGTCACAAGCTTAAAGGAGCTTACTAGGGTCAATATCAAGGGAAGTCAGTTTGGGTAAAGTGGCTATTCAAAAAGGGCCTAAGGTCATCTTCCAAGCTTAGTGACATCTAGGATTTTTCCTTGAATCACATTTGGGGCAAGTTCTAGACCACACATGAATTCAAGAATGAAGTATAACCTTACCACACAAGGCATCACAACACAAGAATTTCACAATTAGTTTCAAAATCAATTTGTACAAATGACTTTTGACAAGCTATTCTGAGTTCTTTTATACACTCGTTTGTGAATCGATCAATCCAAATGGAGAATGTGAAAGTCATGTCAAGAGAATGATTTTAACAAAAAACATTTTTCCTCTTTCCTTTAATTTGCAAATTTCTTTCCAAGAAAATTTTTGGTGGGCCTATTTCAAGACAAGCAAAATATGGACTCAATTTAACACTAAGAGTTAGCATTTTCCCTTAAGAAAGTCGCCTCTCAATATATCATAAGGAAACACCAACCCAGTTCAACAAAAAAATAAATAAAAGAAATCAATTGCTCCTTGAGAAAGAACTGTGGTATGAAGAAATCCCTTGGAGTTTATTAGACAAATCTTGTAACACCCTGGAAACCTATTCAGCTATCTAAGTTAAAATCGCAGAAAAATTTCAAGTTCCCAGAGATGATTAGTCAGTTGATGGTTCATGGTTTGGAACCACGGTTCGTCCTGTGCACTCATCGTCGAAGTTTCAGAAACTCCAGAAAAGAGTCCCAGAGAAGACGAGTCGAAGCACGGTACATCATTCTGGACGATGGACCATCATCCCACCCTAGACTGAGACTCATCGTTCAGAGTTCAGAAACCTCCCCTTAAGGTCCTAGAAATAACAGGTTACAGGACGGCCCGTCCTTCTGGATGACGGGTCATCGTTTCACCCATAGTCCCTGAGATCCAGAAGCTTCCAGACTCCTCTAGTCAAACTACGGACCCCTTTGATGGTCAGTCCTCTTGGACGACGGACCGTTGACCAACCCGTGGTCCCCGAGACTGACCATTTCCCAGCTTTTTTTTATTTAAGTCCCAGGAGTATCTTAGTCATTCCCCACCCTTTTAACTCCTAAGTGAGGTCATTTTGACTATTTCAAGTAGGGTTTTCACCCTTCTTATCCTAAGTTCCTCCTAAATCATTCATTTACCTCCCAAAAGAAGAACATGAATTTTCCATCCTCTCAAGCTTCAAGCAAGGGTTTCAACTCCAAGTCTCAAGCTCTAAGTTCAAGTCTCCTAAGTCTTTCCAATTCAAGTGGGTTGTCTTCAACCAAGGTATATGGGTAATCAACAATGGGTTCTTTTTACCCTTGTGCCCAAAACCCCCAATTCTTACTTTGAATTATGAACTTGTGAAATTAGATTTTTGATTAAAATTGGGGAAAACTTATGGAATAAGTTTCTATGCATCAATTCATGGTTTCTTATGGTTTATCTATGATTTTAATAAGATTCCTTAATTGGTTTCCAAAGCCCATGCATTAAAGTTGAATTCTACCATTATTCCATTGAATTGCATGATTTTAAGTGAAAGTTTACATGTTTAGATAACATGTCCTTATGTATTTTATGAAATTGCATGCCCACCTATTCAAGTATGAATTTAGAAAGGAAAAGTATATTTTGAGTTATGGCTATGCACATTCTTTAGATGTATGATTTTGAATTGCATGACATCAAATACATCCTATTGCTTTTCAAATAGTTTTGACATCAGATATGTCACCATTATAAACAGTTTTGACATCAGATATGTCACCAGTTATGAGCAGTTTTAACATCAGATATGTCACCAGTTATGAACAGTTTTGACATCAGATATGTCACCAGTTATGAACAGTATTAACATCAGATATGTCACTAATTATGATTAGTTTTGGCATCAGAGATGCCCAGTATTATATGAACTATATGTATATATTTTGGGAGTAGTATTTAGCACCGAGTTGGACTGGGTGAGAGTACCCTTAGTCCCAGAACTACGTGCCTCCGTAGGTTTGCAAGTCCCCTCTGTTGGGCATCAATTTTTAGTGATCACACCACATTCATGCCTTTATACCCTGGCAAGGTATATTGGGTCCTCTCGATGGGGCGTATACATCAGATTCTATGTAGCTCACATGGTCTATGTCGGTTATAGAACCTCCCACAAAAACAATTTCAAGTTTTAAAAAATGTATTGACTCCTTGCTTTCAGATTTCAGACTTATTACTTATGATTATGTTTTTAGCTTATGATATTGCATTGAGTCATTACATTACAGATTTTACTATTACCACATGATCTTAGCTTCAAGGATAATTTAAGCATGTTTTATCACGAATTATTCATGATCTCAGCTTTTAAACACGCTTTCAAGTATATTTTAGCATGACCTATGCATATCTCACATACTCGGTACATCCTATAGTACTGACGCATATCTTGTGCTGTATCCTTTGATGATGTAGATTCAGGTGTTCCTTCTAAGACCCATGGCTAGAGATTTCAGGCCACTTTTTGTCAGTTGTTGGTGAGTCCTCTTAGATCGAGGACTAGTTATGTTCTTAGTCAGTGTTAGCTATTATATTTTTCTGCACTTTGAGTTAGCTAGGGTCTTGTCCTAGCAACTTTTTATGTCATGAGTAAAGGATTTTATGACATAGACAACTTTTGAGTCTCTTTCTGGATTTTGTATTCCTATTTGACTTGATTATCCAATTATGTGATTCCAGATTTATCTATTATGCTTCCGATTATCTTTTGTTATGCTTGAGAAAGATATGACCAAGGGTTAGCTTGGGGCACTTATGGTCCCAAGTCCCGTGTTACATCTAGGGGGTTACCTCGGGGAATAACAAATCTACAATTAACAAGGTAAAACGAGTTCTATGCTCATAGATCAATGGAAAAGAAGCCTTGGCGTGGGCAATAAACATGTTCGCAAAGCTTGGGTAGTAAAACAATAGATCGTGTAAGACCAACCAGACATTCACATTCAAAACATCATGAAAAATCAAGTTGACAAGAGCACAATTAAGCACAAAACAACCACAAATGTATATTTAGACATGCTTCATAATGGCTTAAATACTAATTACACCCCAAACTTAAACAAAGCATTGTCCCCAATGCACAAAAGTTTATACAAAGAGATGAAGTGCAAGAACTCCCTGGTGGATGTAATGCTGATGATGACGTCTTCGCGAATAAACTTGGTGGTGGGTTCTTGGGGGCCAAGGTGGTGATGGTGGATGGATGTATGCATGCTTTGAGTCTATCTGAAATCCATCCATCGAAGGAATTAATGGGTCCTATTTAACCTGAAGTGGACCAAGAGGGTCGACAACTTCCCATTTGTCTTGAAGCGTCATCAACTCATGATACAATAAAGGTGGAGCTGCCCAGCTGGGTCTAACCTGAGGAACTCTAGTTTCTATGTGAGATAAGGGGTGCACTTGCATTGATGGTTCCTGTGACATCATAGAATCTTTATGTAGTACGCATACTTGTTAGATTTCAAATATGGCCCTAGCAGTCTGTGGGGTTTCATCCACCCACCAATCAACTGGCGGACTCCTAGTCCTTTGAGGTGATGCTGAATTAGGAGCCGGTAAGTTAAGGTCCAAATGTGGGATTTTTTATGTGAATTGAGGTACTTATTTTTTGATTGCCCCAACATCCTGCTCCACTTTGTCAACCTGAGCGCATAGTTTATGAAAATTAGCCCATACCGATTTTAAGGCCTACTTGATTGTGGATTAAATCAGGCATGGAATGTCCTTAGCTATATTGTGCCAGTGCTCTTTGTTGTAGAGAGAAAGGTGAGCAAGCTTGAGTAAGCCACCTGAAGGTGAAGTGGCGTGGAGAATAGTATGGGTGCCAGCTGGCACCCCAAGTGCAGGAGGTGGATCTTCCAAATGATCATGGGTAATATTTTTAGTGTGCTCCGTACTTGCCAGTGCAATTGAATTTTGAGAAAGGCATATTTTCTTGACATGTGGAGAATCTTTGTCCCTTTTTGTGTCCAAATAAACCATTCCAATTGCTCGGAAAATATTGCCCAATGGATGGAATAAAGGACATTGTGCCCGTAAACACAAATTACTGATTAGAACAAGAAAGGCCATGGAAGTGGAAACATGTCTAGCTTTTCTCTTGAATTGTTCGGCAATGATTGCCCCTTCATTGATTGGAATACCAGACATGATACATGCGATGAAAATATCCACCTCTATAGTCACATGGGTGGTGTGGTGAGTTAGAATATGCCGCGTGCACACAAAATCCAACTATATTTGAGCTTTAAACTTAAGATCCTG
This sequence comes from Jaltomata sinuosa, assembly GCA_003996215.1. NCBI lineage: Eukaryota > Viridiplantae > Streptophyta > Magnoliopsida > Solanales > Solanaceae > Jaltomata > Jaltomata sinuosa. The sequence continues at coordinate 335,583 of QJPP01006967.1, read as the reverse complement.
ATGAGAGATGTGTCCCTTTAAAACATCCCCAAAAGGATCCCCTTCGGCAATGATCACTAGCCACCCAAGCATATTGGTTAGCCTTTGTAGCTACACATCAAGTATACCTTGTTGCCGTTATTAGTTCATCATCCCATTCTATAGAATTAATGGCTTTAGGGGTAATGTCAACCTCTTTTCCCCTCACTAAAACTGATTATAGATATGGTAACTTGCTCGCTGGACCCTTGTGCAATAGGATGTCTTACCTGGCCCGGTAAGAAGCATAAAAATCCTGTACCAATTCAGGGAAATAAGGGTCGGGAGCTTTAGCTAATTCATCCCAGACCCTTTTATCAACCTGCTTGGCTATTGTTGAGAACTCATCTTGGAAGGAGTCTACATCAAACCCTGCTTCCTCTAAGAAGGAGCGGTTATCACGAAAGTTAAGATAGTAGGCGTCCATCCCCTTAAGGCCAAACCGAATTTGCGACTTAGATGGTCCTATATTTTGCACAGGGACAACCATATTTTCAGATGTTGAAGCTTGATTGGTGGCTTGTATTTTTGGACGGTACCTACAAGAAGTCATATTCCTGCAACTAGATGTTAGAACCAGGAACCATGCATGAATTTCTATAAAAAGCTAGTAAGTAAAAAGAAATTGAATGCATACTAGAGGGAGAAGGACACCAGGTAACTGCTGGCATGTGCGAGTCACATGAGGAGAGCATGTGAAGAAGTGCGCGTCACATGTGGCTTCTCCCATGCTGTCCAAAATCTGAGTAACAACACATCAAAAGGTGCGAAGGCATATGTAAAACACATCAGCCAGTGTCACACCCCGAGGCTACCCTCTAGGCGTAACACGGGATCCGGGACACAAGTGCCCCAGATTAACCCTTGGTCATAGCATAACTTAGGTAAAATAATTAAACATAGCGGAAGCATAATACGAATTAGATAACTCAATTCATAAGATAAAATCATAGAACATTATTCGAAGAAGACCCGAATATCGTCTATGTCTGAAAAGCCTCTATACATGACATAAGGAGTTGCTAGGACAAGACCCTAGCTAACTCAAAGTACGAAAATAAGTAACTAACACAGACTAAGAACATAACTAGTCCTCGACCAAAGAGGACTCACCAACAACTGACAGAGAGTGGCCTGGAAGCTCTAGCCACGGGTCAGAGAAGGGACACCTGAATCTGCATCATTAAAGGATGTAGCGCAAGATATGCGTCAGTACTATAAGATGTACCGAGTATGTGAGAGATGTATGATCATGATAAAAACATACTTAAAACATGCTTAAGGTAAACCTTTTCATAAAGAAATAACATAAGAGGATTATCAATATATAAGACATAAAACATGAAGTACGGTATTCAGAGTATGATATCATCTAACTTCATAACTTGAAAATAATCATGTGGGAGTTTCTCTTAACCGACACAAACTATGCTGAGTTACATGGAGTCCAGTGTCATGCACCTACACTGAAAAAGGTTGTCCTAACCGGCCAAAGTTAGAACCATGTTCATAAGGATCCTGTCATAAGCCACGGAGGGCAACCTACAGTGGCAACGTAGTTTTAGACTTGGGTTATCTAGAACCCTCATTTCTCGGTGCTAAATACTAATCCCAAAACATATAACATAAGTCTCACATTCATGTGACATATCTAGATGTCAAGCTTGTTCATAAACATGTTCATACCCTGGATCTTCATACTACTCATGAATCTTGGTTTAGAAAATGATTCATGGGCATTAATGGCATATCGGGTGTCTTTCATTGCATAATAGTTCATAACTTGAAAACTTGCATGGCCTTAGTTCAATTTCATAATAACATATACTTTCATAAAACATAGAAACAAGGCATGCACTTGCTTGAAATTCATGAGATCATACTATCATTTTCCCCAATTTGCTTAAATCAATTCATGCATGTAGAATTTACCATAATTCACCTTCAACTCATGAAATAGGAACTCATATGTAAAAATTCATGCAAAATCATGCAATTTAACGAAATTTCATAATAAAATCATGAGAAGGTAATTTATAGCAAAACCCATAAGAATTGGGTAAGAAACCTAATTTGAAAGTTCATGAAATCACAAATTGAAATTTGGGGTTTTGCGCACAAGGGTGAAAGGAACCCATTGTTGAATACCTACATACCTTGATTGGAGTTAACTCACTTGAAATTGAAAAGACTAGGAGACTTGGACTTGGAGCTTGAGACCTTGAGCTTGAGAGAGTTTTTTTCATTTTTGGGAGGTGAATGAGGTAATGAGGAGGGGCTTAGGCTAATAGGTTTAGAATTCATACTAAAAATGGTCAAAATGACCTCACTTAGGAGTTAAAAGGGTGGGTAATGGCTGAAATACCCTTGGGACTTAATTAAGAAAGAACTTATTTAAAACTCAGTTTCAGGATCCACGGGTCTCTTCCACGGACCATAGAACTAACCACGGCTCGTGGACTGGAGTCATGGATGCTTAGCCAAATTTTTAGGCTGCAGATGAGTTCCTACGACTCAACAGGATGACCCGTAGAAACTTCTACGAGTCGTGGAACCAATTCATGGTTTCAGGGAAAATGACAACTCTCTGTCTGAGTTCCACGGGTTGGTTCCACGACCCGTGGAGGCTTCCATGAACCATGAGACTGACTCATGGTTCTCAGACCTGAGGGTGGTCTACAGAGTTGGAATCACAATTCCTTTCCACGACTCATGGAACTTACCAAGGCTCACGCACTTGACTCGTGATCCCTGGGAGTTCAAAATTTTAGCAAGTTTTCAGAGTTTAATAGCTGGATCAATTTTTGGAGTGTTACAATATCTCCCCCTTGGGATCATTCATCCTCGAATGAAGACTAAGCAAAGGAAACTGAAGAAAAAATAGCCCAACCAACAACAAAACATGGAAATATAGGAATAAACATGAAAACTGAAGTTTTCAACTTAAAACATGGTTAAATCAACTTCGAAAAATGAATGGATCCTAGGATCATAAGAGTAACTGATGGAATAGGATTGGAGGAACATACTAAGGATGAAACTATTACCTCAAGCTGGAACGGAATCAGAAGAAAAGAGATGAGGGTACTTGGCTTTCATGGATGATTCCGCTTTCCCAACTAGCTCCTTCAACAAGATGATTTCTCCAAAGAACTTTTACCGAAGTTACTTCTTTGTTTCTCAACCTTCGAATCTGACGATCAAGGATTTCTGTGGGACCTCATCATAGGTGAGACTATCCTTCACACCTACATCCTCCAAAGGAACAATCAAGGTTGGATCACTAACACACTTCTTCAATAAGGAAACATGGAAAACTGGATGAACCGCTTCCAATTCTGATGGCAAATCCAACTCATAAGCAACCTTACCAACTTTCCTCAGAATCTGATAAGGACCTAAAAAATGGGGACTAAGCTTCCCTTTCTTGCCAAATCTCATCACACCCTTCATGGGTGACACCTTTAGAAAGACCCAATCATTAACTTCAAATTCTAATTCTCTTCTCCTCATATCCGCGTATGATTTCTGTCGATTCTGGGCGGTCTTCAACCTCACCCTAATAAGATGAACCTTCTCTATGGTCTCATGCACCGAATCTGGGCCAATCTAAGCTGCCTCATCTACCTCAAACCAACCAATAGGAGATCTATACCTCCAACCATAAAGTGCCTCATACGGATCCATCTGGATGCTAGAGTGAAAGCTGTTGTTGTAGGCAAACTCGATAAGGGGTAAGTGATCATAACAATTACATTTGAAATCAGTCACACAAGCTCTCAACATATCCTCCTAAGTTTGAATGGTACGCGCTGCCTGGCCATCTGTTTGAGGGTGAAAAGCTGTGCTAAGCTTCACCTGATTACCAAGACCTTTCTGAAACGATCTCCAAAACTGAGAGGTAAACTGAGTACCCCTATCTGAAATGATGGACAAAGGAATACCATGCAATCAAACTATCTCCCAGATGTAGAGTCTGGCATAATCGTCTGCTGAATCCGTAGTCTTAACAGCCAAGAAATGGGATGATTTAGTCATCCGGTCGACAATCACCCAAATTAAATCATGTTGCCTTCGAGTACGAGGCAAACCTGTGATGAAGTCCATATTGATCATTTTCCATTTCCAAGTGGGAAGGTCAATATCCTAAATCATGCCACCGGTTACTGGTGCTCTACCTTCACTTGCTTACAGTTGGGACACTTAGCCATATAAATGGCTATGTCCCTCTTCATACCATTCCACCAATAGACTTCCCGTAGATCACGGTACATCTTGGTGGCACCGGGGTGAATGGAATATCTAGAACTATGAGCCTCAGTCAAAATCTGCTGGCGCAACCCATCTAAATCTAGAACATATAGTCGACCCTGATAAAAAAGCACACCATCTCCCCCGGGAGAAAACCTCAACCCTTTGCTGATGAACTGCTGCACCCTTAAGATGAAGTAAAATGGAATCACTGTCTTGCTTTGCCTTCACTTCTGCTACCAAGGAAGATTCGGAACTATTCTGAACAATAACACCACCTTCTGTCGAGTCCATAAGGCAAACTCCTAACGAGCTAGACTATGAACCTCCTTAACTAGTTCCTTTTTTCCTTCTTCGACTGAAGACACACTACCCATCGAAAATCTACTAAGTGCATCCGCCATAACATTGGACTAAGCCGGATGGTAAAGCACACTCATGTCATAATTCTTAAGGAGCTCAAGCCATCTCCTTTGTCGCAAATTCAATTCCTTTTGAGTGAAAACATACTGAAGGCTCTTATGAGCGGTGAATACATCCACATGCACCCCATACAAGTAATGTCTCCAAATATTCAAAGCAAAGACCATGGCTACTAACTTAAGATCATGAGTAGGGTAGTTCTTCTCATGAGTTTTAAGTTGTCTAGAGGCATAAGCAATCACCTTACCACGTTGCATCAAAACACAACCCAAACCAATTCGAGAAGCATCACAATACACAACAAAATCATCTAGGCCCTCGGGTAGAGCTAACACTACAGCGGTGGTCAACCTAGTATTCAATTCCTGAAAGTTCTTCTCACACAATTCAGACCACTGAAATTTAACCTTCTTCTGAGTCAATCGAGTCAAATGGGCACAATGGAAGAAAATCCTTCCACAAATCTCATGTAGTAACCAGCCAAACCCAAAAAGCTTCTAATATCGGATGGAGAAGTGGGTCTAGGCCAGTTCTTTACTGTCTCAATCTTTTGAGAATCAACTCGAATACCATCTCTAGTCACAATATGACCTAGAAAAGCAATAGAATGCATCCAAAACTCACACTTGCTAAACTTAGCAAATAACTGCCGGTCCTTGAGAGTCTGCAACACAACTCTCAAGTGGTCTGCATTCTCCTCCTCACTCCAAGAATAGATAAGAATATCATCAATGAAAACAATCACAAACATATCCAAATACTGCTTGAACACACGGTTCATCAAATCCATAAAGGCTGCAAGAGCATTCGTTAGACCAAAAGACATCACAATAAATTCATAATGACTATACTAAGTTCTAAAGTCTGTCTTCTGATTATCACACTCTTGCACACGAAGCTGATGATAACCGAATCTAAGGTCGATCTTGGCGAAGAAACTAGCACCCTAAAGCTGATCGAACAAGTCATCAATCCTAGGAATGGGATACTTATTCTTGATTGTGACCTTGTTCAACTGACGGTAGTCAATACACATTCTGGGAACTGTCTTTCTTTCACACGAATAAGACTGGGGCACCCTATGGAGAAATGCTAGGCCTGATGAAACCCTTATCAAGAAGATCCTTCAACTGATCCTTTAACTTCTTAATTATGCGGGAGCCATTCTATAGGGAGGAATAGAGATAGGATTCGTATCCGTAAGAAGATCTATCCCAAAGTCAATTTCTCATTCGGGAGGGACTCCAAGCAAATCTTCGGGAAACACTTCTAGGAACTTATTCACAATTGGAACAGACTGAAGGGGTGGGGTTTCAGACTCCGTGTCCATAACCTGAACTTTATGATAAACATACCCCTTTAAAAACATCTTCCTAGCCTTAAGATAAGATATGAAATGACCTTTCGAGGATGTGGGACTACCTTGACATTCTAAAATGGATTCATTTGAAAACTTGAAACTGACAACCCGAGTACGACAATCAACAGAAGCATAACAAGCATGTAGCCTATCCGTACTAAGAATAACATCAAAATCTGTCATCTCCAACTCTACTAAATCCACTGAAGTGACTCTATGAAGGACCGATATAGGGAAATTTTGGTAGATCCTTTTAGATAGAACTGAATTGCCAACAAGAGTAGAAACACAAAAGGGTTCTAAAAGAAATTCAGGACGTACTTCATATTTGCATGCTATATAAGGGGTCACAAAAGATAAGGAGGCACCGGGGTCTAACAAAGCATACACACCAAAAGATAAGACTTTTAACATACCAGTAACAATATCTGGGGAACCCTCCTGGTCCTGACGAGAGGACATAGCATAAAGGCGGTTCTAGCGCTGACCACCCAAACTAGAAGCTATTCCCTGCTGGGCTGGTCGACCTCCTGGGGCTGCTAGAGCGTACTGAGCCCTACTACCTCCCTGCCCCTTCTTAGCTGAAGGGTAGTCTCTAATCATGTGTCCAACCTATCCATACCCAAAGTATGCACCTGTGCCCAAACGATACTCTCCCAGGTGTGTCTTCCCACACTTGCTGCAAATGGGGTGGGAAGATCCCTTAGTAACACTCCCCTGAGAGTGTGAATAGGAACCAGAACCTCTACTAGTCTAATCATAATGAGGCCTCTGGGCCTGGGTAGGAGCACTAGCATAAAAATGAATGGTTCCTGATGACTTCTTCTGGAACGAGGAGCGATATCCGCCATCGGGCCTCTGATGACCAAAACCTGATCCCTTGGATCTAGCCCTCTTGTTCTCCCTAGCTATCTCCCTAAGCCTGTCTCCCTCGATTTGGTGAGCATGGATGATGAGTTTGGAAATGTTCATATCACTCAATAGCATAGCAGACATACACTCTTTTTTCACCAAATCTGAAACACCATAGATAAACTTGCTCATCTGATCATGCGGGTCTGCTACCATAGAGGGGGCATACATAGACAACTGAGTAAACTTCAAACTATACTCCTGAACAGTCATAGATCCCTGTCTCAAGTTCACAAACTCCTCAGTCTTCACTTGCCTCAACTCTAGGGGAAAAAACTGGTTGAGGAAGGCTCTCGTGAAACACTCCAAAGTTATAGGGACCTCGTCCCTAGCTATATCTTTCTTCCATTGCGTGAACTAGATATGAGCTACATCCTTGAGTCTATAGGATGCGAACTCAACACAATTAACCCTGACCACTTGCATCACATCAAAGATTTTCTTGACTTCATCAATAAAATTTAGCAGATCCTCATTCACTCTAGAACCCCAAAACTCTAGCAGGTTCATATGGACAAAATCACAAACTCGAGCCGCTACCCCACCTTGAGGGTGGATGGGGGAAGGAGCCTGCTGATTGACCTGAGCGGCCAAGGTCTGTGCTAGCAAATGGATGCCGTTCCTAAACTCCTCATTCGTGACCTCAGGGGTCGAAACTAGAGGAGCAGCATTTTGAGCGGCTCGGTGAGGCATAGCAAGTCGAGGCATGATCTGAAACATACAAGGTAAGGATTAGAAGAACATTAGAGTTAAGCTTTATCGCACGATATGATCATGAAAGAAGTGAAGTTTTATAAGATATCTCATAGCTTGCCTCTCATATGTGTGGCGCACTTCATACACATGAAGGAGACTCTACTTGATGCGGCTTTCAGACATCCTATGACTCTTGAACCTAAGGCTCTGATACTAAGTTTGTCAGGCCCAGAGGCTACCCCCTGGGCGTAATACGTGATCTAGGACACAAGTGCCCAGATTAAACCTTGGTCATAGCATAACTCAGGTAAAACAAATAAACATAGCGGAAGCATAATATGAATTAGATAACTCAATCCATAAGAAAAAATCAGAGAACATGATTCGAAAAAGACCCCAATATCGTCTATGTCTGAAAAGCCTCTATACAAAACATAAGGAGTTACTAGGACAAGATCCTAGCTAACTCAAAGTACGAAAATAAGTAACTAACACAGACTAAGAACATAACTAGTCCTCGACCTAATAGGACTCACCAACAGATGACAGAGAGTGTCCAAGAAGCTTTAGCCACGGGTCTGAGAAGGGACACATGAATCTGCATCATCAAAGGATGCATCGCAAGATATGCATCAGTATTATAGGATGTGACGAGTATGTGAGAGATGCATGATCATGAAAAAAACATACTTAAAATATGCTTAAGGTAAGCCTTTTCATAAAGAAATAACATAAGAGGATTATCAATATATAAGACATAAAACATGAAGTACGGTTAAAGTTTAAAGTATGATATCATATAACTTCATTGCTTGAAAATAATCACGTGAGAGTTTCTCTTAACCGACATAAACCATGCTGAGCTACATGGAGTCCAGTGTCATATACCCACACTGAAAAAGGTTGTCCTAACCGGCCAAAGTTAGAACCATGTTCATAAGGATCCTATCATAAGCCACAGAGGGCAACCTACAGTGGCAACGTAGTTTTGGACTTGGGTTATCTAGAACCCTTATCGCTCGGTGCTAAGTACTACTCCTAAAACATATAACATAAGGCTCACATTCATGTGACTTATATAGATGTCAAGCTTGTTCATAATCATGTTCATACCTCGGATCTTCATACTACTCACGAATCTTGGTTTAGAAAATGATTCATGGGCATTGATGGCACATCGGGTGTCCTGCATTGCATAATAGTTCATAACTTGAAAACTTACATGGCCTTAGTTCAATTTCATAATAATATATACTTTCATAAAACATAGGAACAAGGCATGCACTTGCTTGAAATTCATGAGATCATACTATCATTTTCCCCAATTTGCTTAAATCAATTCATGCATGTAGAATATAGCATAGTTGACCTTCAACTCATGAAATGGGAACTCATATGTAAAAACCCATGCAAAATCATGCAATTTAATGAAATTTCATAATCAAATCATGAGAAGGTAATTTATAGCAAAACCCATAAGAATTGGGTAAGAACCCTAATTTAAAAGTTCATGAAATCACAAATTGAAATTTGGGGTTTTGCGCACAAAGGGTGAAATGAACCTATTGTTGAATACCCACATACCTTGATTGGAGTTAACCCAATTGAAATTGAAAAGATTAGAAGACTTGGACTTGGAGCTTGAGACCTTGAACTTGAGAGAGTTCTTTTCCTTTTTGGGAGATGACTGAGGTAATGAGGAGGGACTTAGGCTAATAGGTTTAGAATTCATACTAAAAATGGTCAAAAAGATCTCACTTAGGAGTTAAAAGGGTGGGTAATAGCTGAAATACCCTTGGGACTTAATTATGAAAAAGCTGATTTAAAACTCGGCTTCAGGTTCCACGAGTCCCTTCCACGGACCGTAGAACTAACCATGACTCATGGACGGGAGTCGTGGTTCCTGAGCCAAAGTTTCAGGCTGAAGATGAGTTCCTATGACTCAACAGGATGATCCATAGAAACTTTTATGAGTCGTGGAACCAATTCGTGGTTTCAAGGAAAATGACTACTCTCTGTCTGAGTTCCACGGGATGGTTCCATAACCCGTGGAGGCTTTCACGAACTGTGAGACTGACATTTGGTTCTCAGACCTAAAGGTGGTTTGCAGAGTTAGAATCATGACTTCTTTCCACGACTCATGGAACTTTCCATGGCTCGTGGACTTGACTCGTGATCCCTGGGAGTTCAAAATTTCAACAAGTTTTCTGAGTTTAAAAGCTGGATCAATTTCCGAGATGTTACAACTAGTCTGCGCATCACATGTACCTTCGCCCTTACATGCAGTACACTATCACTCTTAGCGCAGACATGTAATGCCTTGTGCATTTTACAGGTGAAGTTCTGCATGTCGCATGCGAAACACACATGGAAATAGTAGAAATTATTGAATTTCTCATTTTCACCTGTGTTGCATATGTGACTCGCATTGCAATACCCGTGGAATGCATATGCAAACAAGGCTTAGGAACACAATATCTTAACAAATCTTAAGCATGAATTGACCAATAACCAAGTTATCTGGGTACTCAGACTTCCCCAGAAAACTTCAAACACATTCACAACCTACACATTACGAAAGATTTGCTTAACAGCTTCCCTAAAGAAGGACATTATCCCATCTATCATCAGGAATATCAAGCATTCATGAAAATCAATCAAGCACCTTCACGCAACAAGAATTTACTCCCCTCAACAAAAGCACTCAGTGAACAATTATAATTAATTAAAATAACACAAGGGCACAGTGGTATCAATAATTCCATCCCACACAACACTATTCAACCAAAACCTTATAAAGATGACTAATTGCCCTTAAGAATGACATCACCCAATCTATCATTGGGCCAAAACATGTATCAATGCAAGTGGGTTACTCAGACTTCACCCAAGAACATGAAATTACTGGCTAAAGATTAACACAAGTTGTATGCATTAATCTAAAATCAAGATCTACCAAGTTTTTCTCAAGCAAAATAGACCGTAAGCCCCAAAATTGGGGTCCCAAAAATTAGATCTCACCCAAAATAAATATGGAGGATTAAACTAGCATGCTTCACAAATAACATTCTCAATCTATTTATAAACAAGGGTTTAACATTGGGGAACTAACCACAAACAAAGACGAGGGAGTAAGAAGCAAAAACTTGAAGCTTTTAGTGCCTAACAATGGAGACCCAACTTTTTCACTAAAAAAAAGAGTGGTGCAGTGGCGGTTATAGTGGCGGTGGTGAAGGAGTAGTGAGGGAGAAGGAGATTTTGGAGAATGTTTAAAGGATTTAGAGAGTATTGGTGGAGAGTAATGGAGGTTTTTGTTGAAGTTATGGGAGAAAAAGGGAGAAGGTGATGGTTTAAAAGGGAGAAAGAAGTGGACAAGACGCGGGTCAAAGTCCGGGTCGGATCAATCAGCGGGTAGGTGAATAATTTTTTAAAATTACCTGAACATGCGTAGCGATGTGCAATTCGTACATGGCAATGTGCGTCTCATATGTCACTTTGCACGTGATGTTTTTGAGCCTAATTTTTGCTAGTTCTTTGTATTGGCATGCGATGCAGGGGTGAAGAGAACATTAGATGGTGTGATTTGCACCCCTGATCACACATGCTTTCAGTTGTCAATTTTTCTTCTCAGCTCACTGGTTGTCAGGTGCGACGCCACATGCGATCGTAGAATGAGGCATGTGAAATGCATGGCTTATGGCACATGCCCTCCATGATTTTTCTTCTACTTATCCATTTTTCAATCTACATGCATTCCTAAAACACACCAATAACAACAAAAAGTAAAAGAAATCAACTAAGAACACTTGGGTTGCCTCCCAAGAAGCGCTTGATTTTATGTCGCGGCATAAAAATTATACCTAATGGATCAATCATAGCCTGGGGTCATGCCAATATGATAGACACAATCCCAACCAAAGCATCATAAGTACGTCTTCAAAATTTGCATAACCTCCTCTTGTTGCCAAGTTCACAACTTCATATATATGGGCACTTGGAGGATGTCATTTGGATCCTTCTTTTCTCGAACATTCAAGACCACAAGTTGATCATTGGGAGGTCCATCCTTAATCTCAACTTCTCCAGGGACATCAACAATCTCTCCCTCGGTACCAATCACAGACAAAACTCTATACCAATCTGGTGGTTTGGTGGGTTGACACACTTTGGATGTGACTTCTTTGCTCCCCACTCAGAATTTGAGCTCCCCTAGTTCCATATCAACAAGGTCCTTTCCGGTGGCCAATAAGGGAAGCCCTAAAATGATAGGCACCTCAATATCAACATCGCAATCTAAGACCACAAAATCAGCCGACAAGATTAACTTGTCTACCTTCACTAACATATCAAATAGTATTCCCACCGGATGCTTTATTGAATGTTCAGCCATTAGTAGCCTTATAGGTGTGGGTTTACGAGGACCTAGACCCAACTTTCAAAAAATTACAAGGGGCATCACTTTGATACTTGCCCTGAGGTCACATAAGGTTTTCTTGAATAGGAACACACCAATGGTGCATGGGATGGTGAAATGTCCTAGATCCTCCCACTTAGGAGTGATGTTACTAGTCATCACTGCGCTGCAACTATGGGACACTTCAACTGTCCCCACATGAATCACACATTTTTCTTCATCAATTCTTTCATAAATTTAGCATAACCCAGCATTCGTATAAGAGCGTCAACCAAAGAAATGTTGATAGATAGTTTGCTGAACATGTCTAGAAACTTCTTGAACTAATTATCTTCCTTTTCCTTGATCAACCTCTGAGGATATGAAGGAGGATTTTTAGGCAATGACCTTGGCACACTTGGAGCTTTCTCCTTGATCTAAATAGCAATTTGAGAAGATGACTCTGCTTCATCCTTCTCCTCCTGTGGGCTATCATCTTCAACAATCACATTGGGTGAACTAAGCTTCACTCCTATATTTTGACTCACATTATCACTCTTGTCAATCAAGACCTTTTGTGATTTTTTTTAATTCAAGTCAACCACAAATTCATTGATCGGTTTTCTCACTTCATCCAACCTCCTTCCACTTCTAGTAATACTTTCCATTACATGACCATCATTATTTGAGTTTGCAAGAGTGTCACTATGAAGAGTACCCTTTAAACGAGGATTCATTTGAGAAGAGAGGTGGTTCATTTGAGATTCCAAGTGCTTGATTAACGCCGAATGAGAGTTCAAGGTTTTATGAAGAGTAGATACATCACTCTTTAGATCTTTTACTCCTTTATCCATAGACTCCACTCTTTATAGCACTTTTGACAACATATCCTTGATTTAAGAGCTGGCCGAGTAACTTACACTTTGTTGATAAGGAGAAGCATTTGCCTTTGGTGGAGGCACATAGGGATTATTACTTCAGTGGTTATATCGATCACTTTCCCTTTCACGATCTCGCTCATGGTCTCTAACCTTGATTCTCATCCCATGATCTACAATTGCCTTGATTGGCACCTTGATACCCCATGCAAGAACCTGCCGAAAGATAACATAGCTCATGATCTCTCGATGTATGAATACCAACTTCATCATGATCTTTTGAGACATAAGTACTCATGACATTAAGACTTTTGGTTCCATCTCCCATCATATGTTTGGCCAACAAGTCTATCTCATGCTTTATTTTGTCCATGGTCTCATCTCTTTCCTCCTCCTTTTTCCTTATCTCATTAGTCATTGTGGAGAAGGTAACACCCGGTGAGACCTCGTCTTCTCTAGTATGCCATGCCCTATTAGTTTTTGTCATTCGACCATGAAGAGCAGCAACGATACCCGATGTACCATAGAAATACGTCACTTTTGATGCTTAATACTTAGGATTTTCACAAGTTCTTTAGCATTTTATCTGTGGATTTGATGCTTTTGGTTAAGTGTGCAGGTAAATTGGATCTGTGAGAAAAATGTTGGAAACTAAGCAGAAGTTGGAACATTATAGTGAAGACGGGGCAGTTGACGGGCTGTGCTTTCAAAGGACGAGCCCATTCTATGGACACGTAATCCAAACTTTAGAAATGGTGCATGGCAAGAATGATTGCACGATTAGGTTGACGATCTGCACTTTAAAAGTACGGACCCATCCTATTGACTCATCGTCCAAATATCAGAAGATATGCTAAGTATCGAGGAAAGGATGACTCAAACCATGGTCCGTTCTTGTGAAGGATAGACCCATCCTGTTGACACGTAAACTGAGGTCTCGCAGAGGTGAAAAGCACTAGAAGGAATTATTGATTGGAGAATGGACTGTACTTCCAAAAGATGGTCTGTCTTTGTGACTCATCATCACTGAAGCAGAGAAGGTACCAAAGTGGGCCAAGAAACCACGAGTCCAAGGATGATCCGTCATTCAGAAGAATGACTCGTGCTTCCACCCGATGCTTTCATGCAAGAAGACAATTGACCAGCAGGACCACAATTGACTTGATAAGACTACGGACTGTCGTTCCAAATGACGGATCATCAATCTGACCTGTGGTCCCTGCCGAGCCAATTTCCTAGTTTGTTTAGGACATGATTTCTGTTTGTCAATAAATACTTTCTCTTAGGTTTTATTTTTAGTGGTTCACGAATTATTTCAAGTTACTTTTGGATATTTTGTTACTTTGATTTTGGTATTGATTTCGGACACAAGTTCTCGATATTGAAGTGTTCTTGAGTTTGTTCTTCAAGATTCCAGTTTTCTTTATTATTCTTTGTAAGTATTCTTGATGATTGCTCAAACAAATATTAATTGCATGCTTATGAACATGAGTAGCTAAAATCCACAACTAGGGTTGTGGGAACCATGAAGGATTAACGAAGTAGGCAAAGTACTTAGGTAATCTAGGGAGGTGTTTAGGAATGTATTGTTCTTCCCTTCATTTTGATTGCTTTTTAACAGTGCGCAACGTTAGAACTTGCCTTATCCTTACTTGCCGGACCAATGAGTTAACAGATGGGAAAAGGGTTGTTAACAATGAGATTTAAGGCTATCAACCCTCATCTAATAGCTTGACCTTGTCCGGGAATAGCTAATATGGAATCAAGGGTAAGGGTTATTAAAGCGACACCCACAGCCGGACCAAGGCATGTGGTGAGATTCACCTAGTTGCCGGACCAAGGAATTAGGTGAACCTAACTTACCGATTCTATATTCTAAGCACTAAACTAGTTAACCAAGTACAAAATCCTTACTAAGTTATGATCTCATGGGGAACACAACCCTAGTCACTTCTTTTGTTGATAACAACTGTTGAAATTGATCTCTGTTACTTGTTACTAATTCACATTACGATCTTTACTTGTTACTTTAAAACCCTCCTCTTTGCGGGAAATAAATGACTAAAAGACTGAGTAAACACTAATTGACCCTAGTCCTACCATATTCCCTGTGGGATCAACCCCAACCTTTAGTTGAGTTCTATATTTGAACAGCGACCGCTTGCGCTTCTTTTAGAGGTATAATTTGGGCGCATCAAATTTTGGCCCCGTTGCCGGGGAATACGATTTAGGATTAAGTGAGATTGTGTTTAATTCAATATGAGTCCTTATTTCTTGATTTTACTTTTTCTGTTGTTTTTGTTTTGATCACAGGTAGCACACTTGTGCATGCCAAGTACAAGGAGTCAAGGAAACCACTTGATCCCTTACGATCCGGAGCTTTCCAAAACACTGAGAAACATGGCTAAGGATGGAGAGCACGTAACTCAGGAGCAGATTACAGCTCGGTTAATTGCTAAAACTGAGCAATAGAAAAAGGATGAAGCAGCATGCCAGAAGGAAGGCGAAGATGCCCTTGCTTCCGAAGATGAGAAAATTGCACAAGATCTTGCAGCTCGAAATGTTGTAGCTGAGCGAGCAAGACATGCAAGGCAGCAAGGGGTCCAGGATGAGGCAGTACCTCGTCACGCACCATATAATAGGGGTCGATAGATGCAACAGCAAAGGAAGGCTCCTCTGTATTATAATGTAGATGATTATGATGAGGAGGAATATGGCTCCACTGGGCCCATAGTACTACCACCATTGGCTGACGGGATGAAGTTTGACATTACTAGTGCCATAATTCAACTGTTGACCATGAAAGGACTCTACTCAGGAAATACCACTGAAGATGCAATTCTACATGTGAATAACTTTGTGAGCATCAACAAATCGTATAACTTGCCAGGAGTGGGTCAAGAGGCTATCAGACTAAGGCTGTTCCTATTTTCATTGACTGATGAGGCAACTGCATGGCTCTCAGAACTGCCTGATAGTTCTATATACTCATGGTATGAGTTGAAGAATCAGTTTCTGGAGAGGTTTTTTCCTCCATCAAGGATGTTGCAGCTGAAGCAAAAGATATATAATTTCAGGCATCTACCTACAGAAGACCTATATGAATCATGGCTGAGGTTCACGAAGAAGATGAAGTAAGTTCCAAGGCACTGAATCTCTCCCAGGCATCTGATGGATATATTCTATAAGGCCCTGAATGCAACTACTAAAGCTGTAGTTGATACTGTGACTGGAGGTGCATTCATGGAAAACACATACCCTGAAGTTGAATAGAGTTTGGATATGATTGCAAAGACAAATCGAGCATGGCATACGAGAGATGCGAAAATATCGGTAGGTACTTATGCAGTTGGCAAGTCTGTGGATCCCAATGAGATAGAAGATATTAAGCAGACACATACTGAGATGAACATGATACTTGGGTTGCTGGTAAAGAAATTCCTAGCTGAGGGAGTTGAGAAAGTTAAAGTCGTAGGATCTCAAGGTAAAGCACCAAGGTCAGACGGTTACTCATCCGAAGAAGAAGTAAGTTATCTGAATGATCAGAGGATGGGTTTTCGAGCCTCTGGCCAAGGAAATCAAGGTCGGAACAGAGATAGGGATGACTACTATAATCGGTCCGGTTACAGAGATAGAGAAGATAGTGACTGGCATAAAAAGGATGGGTACAAGAATGATAGGAGTAACCTGTATGTTCTGCCTGCAACTCGTGAAGAGGGTGATGGACAACCCACCATGAGAGAGCTGATCAATAAAGTATTCCAAAAGGTTGACTCCCCAGATGCGAGTATGAAGGAGATAAAAGCTGAACTTTCAATGATTAATCCGAAGGTGGAGTCCCACGCTGTCTCCATAAAGCAACTTGAGACACATACGCATAAGTTGTCAGCCAACATGAATCCTTGCCAAAAGGGTACTCTCCCAAGTGACACCATTCAGAATCCAAAAAATTATCGACAAGTTATGACAGTGACTACTCAGAGCAGTAAGCAGACTGTTAATCCTCCCATGTCTATTGTCATTGATGAGCCAGCCGAAGCTGAAAAGAAAGATAGTGGTGAAGGGTCGTATGAAAAATAGCCTTCTAAAAAGAAGGAGAAGAGCAAATAAGTTGCACCAATCCTGAAACCCATGCCACTACCTCCTCCTCCTTACCCCAGAGGTTGAAGAAAAAGATTGAGGATGGCAAAGTTCACAAGTTCATCTCCATGCTGAAGCAGTTGTCAATTAATATTCCTTTGGTCGAAGCATTGGAACAGATGCCTTGTTATGCAAAATTTATGAAGGATCTAGTGACGAGGAAGAGAACGGTAAATTTTGATCCAGTAAATAATTTGCACCACTGCAGTGCAATAGCATCCCATTCTATGGTACAGAAGAAGGAAGATCCTGGAGCCTTCACCATTCCTTGCACTATTGGAGCGTTCTACTTCCAAAAGATTTATGTGATCTGGGTGCTAGTATCAACCTGATGCCGCTCGCAGTTTATAATTAGTTGGGCTTGGGAGCCCCCTCTCCGACTATAATACAACTACTTATGGCTGACTGCACGGTGAAGAGGCATGCGGGAATTCTGTACGACGTATTGGTAAAGGTTGACACTTTTATCTTTACAGCAGATTTTGTCATTCTGGATTGCGAGTTTGACTTTGAGGTGCCCATTATCTTGGGGGGATCATTCTTGGCTACTGGGCATGCTTAAGTTGACTTGGAAATAGGTCAGATGAAATTCAGGCTGAATGATGAGGAGGTGACTTTTAATGTGTGCAAGTCTATGAAGCACCATGATGATATGAGAGTGGTGTCAGTGATAGATGTGGTTGATGAGGACCAGCTGGTTGCATCGATTGAAGAGAGACTTGGTGTCGAAGCCCTTGCAGTAGTCATTATGAAATTTGAAGGTGACGACATTGATAAATATGATGAGATGGTTGCAACACTTATAGGCTTGGGTTCTTACACTTACACACCAAAGAAGCTGGACTTGGAATTGAAGAATAGGACAACACCACCGGCTCATCCATCTATTGAGGAGCCTCCAGTCCTGGAGCTCAAAGCACTACCATCTCAACTTCCGTATGTATTCTTGGGAGATCATGAGACTCTACCGGTTATCATTGCTGCAGAACTAAGCGAAACACAGGTTGAAGCTCTGGTCTCTGTATTGAGGAAGTTTAAGAGAGCTATCGGGTGGACCATCGCAAACATTATTGGGATTCTTCTTGGAATCTATACTCACAAAATCTAGCTCGAGCTTGATTGTGTTCCATATATTGAGCATCAACGTAGGTTGAATTAGCCTATGCAAAAAGTCGTCAAGAAAGAGATCATAAAGTGGTTAGATGCAGGTGTGGTTTACTCGATTTCTGATAGCAAGTGGGTGAGCCCGGTTCAGTGCATACCAAAAAAAGGATGGATTACTATGGTTCCTAATGCTAAAAATGAGCTGATTTCGATGAGGCCAGTGACAGGCTGGCACATATGCATGGATTACAGAAAGTTGAATGCGTGGACTGAGAAGGACCATTTTCCAATTCCATTCATGGATCAGATGCTAGACCATCTTGCAGGTAGAGGTTGGTACTGTTTTCTTGATGGTTATTCGGGGTATAATCATATCTCTATTGCCCCCTAAGACCAAGAAAAAACCACATTCATATGCCCAGATGGGACATTTGCCTTCAAGAGGATGCTGTTCGATCTTTGCAATACGCCAGTAACTTTTTAGCGATGTTAATGTTTGGGTGCTGTGTTAATGTTTCACTTCAGCCACCAAGGATGATTCTGACCCATTTTGAAAAATAACACCACCATCTTTCGAATCCATAAGGCGAACTCCTAATCGACCAATTTGATGAACATCCTTGGCCAATTCCTTCTTTCCGTCCTCAACCGAATACACACTACCCATAGACAACCTACTAAGTGCATCCACCACTACATTGGCCTTACCCGGATGGTAAAGCACACTCATATCATAATCCTTAAGAAATGTTAGGTGACTTCCCACTCACACACAAGTGTACGTGATCATCCAAGTAATATAGACTGGTTAGTCTTGATATCATACTCAAGAGACTTATAACTTAGTAAATGTTCCACTTTATTCGTATACCGCTAAAATAACCAAGTATAAAAGTAACTAGGATATGAGTTTGTATTAATTGAATAATTAAAGTAAACCGACAGAATGAAATGCAGGTAAGTAATGATTTTATCGGTTCCAATTTTAGAGAGAATTCCAGGGTTACAACTTTATTACGCAATCTTAATTAGTAGTCACTTGAATCGACTTGTTCGTTCACCTAGTTGTTAATTTCGGGGTTGATGTTACAACTATAGTCTTTCGAGCCTCTAGTTGCCTATTCAAAATAGCATCACAACTACATCGTTGAGTGGGGATGTGGCATCTTATTTTAAAAGCATTTCTATATCTTCCCGTATGAACCAAGCAAGGCGTTCTAGGTATATTTCTATCTCAGTTGCTAACCTACCCTTTACGTTACAAAAGAGAGATCTTGCTCCTTATATTCCTCGATCTACCTTGTTGATCCTTCTCCCGAGTTCACAATAATGTTATATATTTATCTTAATGGTGGCCTAGCATCAAACTACTAAACACAGGAATATAAGAACAACTAATAATGGAAAACGAACAATCAATCCAAATTCATACTAAATATTCATGCATTTGTAGCCGTAACCCCAGAACAAAGGTTCTTAGCCACTCATACTACTCAAAAACAAAGATAATAGTATTTTCATCCAAAGTTATGACTAAAAAATGGAAGAAGAAAAGAAACCTAATGGTGAAATCTATTATCTGCCTTCTGCTCTCCAATAATATGATGAAACCTTTCAAAAATCGCACAAGGTTTCATTTATAGGGTTTGGGAAATAACTCCTTTTCCTTCTTGGAATCGGACTTAGAATAAGCTGAAATTTTGGTTGGCATGCTACCTGGCACGGCGCGCCTGAAACGCGCCAAAATTGGTGCTCAGCAGTTTTGCGTCTTGGGCGGCTCGCCTGCAGTGCGCCTGGCTGCCCCTCCAGTAGTTTGGGTCTTGGGGTGGCGCACCAGCAGTGCGCCATGCTTCCCCTCGATGCTCCAAGCCTATTTTCCTCTCTTTACGTGCTCCCGAACCTTCCGCTACATTGCATCACTTTCCCGCATCATTTCACCTACAAACACCTAATCATGTGTCTTAGTAAAACATATCGCAATTCAACTCAAAACACACAATATATAGTAAGCAATGCTCTTAAAACATAAGGTAAACATGGGTAAAATATGATAAACGGGCATATAAATATACCCAAGATCACCACCCCACACTTAAACCTTTGTTCATCCTCGAACAACTCACTATCATCCATCCTAAGATTCACCATAAGCACCTAAGGAACTTTCCATCCTCACTTGTGAGCGGCTAAGAAATTTTAATCATGCTATGGTAGTTCATTTAGCAAGCAACATTCAAACACTATTTTTTTCTCTAAGACCTTTCACTTGAAACAACACACCATCTATAAATGACTCTTTTTCATAATATCGGGCCAACATATCCTTGTGTGAACAGCCAAGTAATAACACTACCAAATACATGTCATGAGTGCCCTCCCAATTTAGTATTGCCCCTATTTTCAATCACACACTTTCGTTTCAATGGGGGCATTTTGAATCATTTAAGCGCTCACTCTCTCAAAAAATATTTCAAACATATCACAACATGCCATAGGCTTGCCCTTGGTGTATAGTAAATTCAACCAAGCAATCACATTCATGAAATCAAAAGGACTTTCATTTGGTTGTAATGTCGGCTTCGGGACGGGTAGGATACTTTTGGGTACAAAGTGACTCTTTTCCCTATTGCACATGACACTACATTTTTTCTCTTTTCTTCACCCTTCTTTTTAAGTTTCTCCTATGTTCACACTCTATTGTACTACCACTTTTCTATCTATCATTCACCCTTGATATGTGCGTAATTGTTGCTAGAAAAAACTTCATTTGTCTTTCTTTTCTCTTTTTTTCCCAATTCTTTAGGTACCTAACAACCAGCACGTTATAAGCTTTAACCGAGCTCTACATATTTGTTTTACTACACTCACCTTCACTTTCATCTACCCTTCTCCTTTTGTTTCACACTTTTTAGAAGTCATAGTGCATTAGGGAGTTTCATTAGGATCAAATTCATGGGGTATCAACAAAGTGGATAGGCTCATTATGTGGCTTAACAAAAATATATAGGCTTCAAGGCTCAAGGGGGCTTCACTAATGGTAATGTCAAGGTGGCACAAACAATCATCCAAGAAACAAACAAAATGGGTTTTTCAAGAAAATACCTTAATCATATTCCATAAAATTCATGCTCGTTAAAATTTACACACACGGGGCAAGTTCTAGATGCTATTTTATGCAAGAAACCAATCAAAAACTCACCCACACATAGAACCATGATACATGTATAGGACTGTTACACTTGCATGCTCATACACAAACATATTGAGTGAACTTACACAATTAAGCCCGTTTTCTCCATCTTTTGAGTCTAGTTAAAGAGCCTATGTGTCTCTTGTGAAGTTCTCACTCACTTGATCTGATTCACATGAAATACCCATGACGTCTAGCTTCGGCTTCAAGTAGGATTTCTACGTTCCAAAGGAAGGGCTTCTAATCCTACAATCCTATGACTAATTTTCCCTTAAGACAGTCATCATCCAACAATCATCGAGACAAGACATTACTACTACGATGAAACCTAAAAAAAATCTATCCTAAAAAAAAAGTCTACCCGGTTCAAAAGGACTATCCTCAGGAAAAGAACTGAAAACAAAAGCCGAGGAACCCAACCTAAAAAAATCAATAGAAATAAACCTAGCTAAGCATACTCTATCATCCAACCTTCTTATCAGCTCAAAACCAATCACACAATGCCCATCACACTAAAGATATAGCAATGATAAACATAGGAAGTACTTCTCCCACCCCATATTTAAACATAGCACTGCCCCCAGTGCTTCAAATAAATGCAAAGGTAAAAAGTGAGAGAAGGAACTCCCTAGGCCTCTAAGCATCGTCATCATCATCATCAGGAATGAATTCCTGATCTTGTTAAGTTGTCTCATCATCCACCGCCATCAGTGCGGTACCATCATCATCCTCCTCCTCATCCTCATCATCATGAGTGTCATGTACAGTCGGATCATCATCGTCCAAGGGC
Organism: Jaltomata sinuosa; assembly: GCA_003996215.1. Taxonomy (NCBI): domain Eukaryota; kingdom Viridiplantae; phylum Streptophyta; class Magnoliopsida; order Solanales; family Solanaceae; genus Jaltomata; species Jaltomata sinuosa. Next base: position 313,428 of record QJPP01006967.1, on the reverse strand, counting down.
TCCTAAAAAGCTAGACCCATCTTGAACATGTACATTGCACTCTTGTCAATGGGTATCGATCGCTCAATACTGCCATCTCCTCCTAGGTCGCAAGACGACCGCCAATTCTCAACTGTAGATTTGCCATACCATACATTCTCCCCATCCAATTATCATCTCGAGCCTGTCAGTCACCATTGGAAAGTATCGGCCTGTGTGTAGTATCTTGGGGCTTTGTCTTTATCACATCAACCAGTTGGCTCACAAGGTACGAGACCTTCGGTGGAACCAAATAATGAATTTCTTCCTCAATATTCTCTTGTCTTAGAAATTGGGTCACCAATCCTCCATAGAAGTAACGCCATCTTTTGTTCTCTCAAAATTTCACCATGTTGTGCCTCAGTACCGAAGCCACATTGATTTGCATTCCCTTCATGAGCATGTACACCAACACCACCCTATCTTTGATCACCTCAGTTATGTGCTTGCATGGTAGAAGAGTGCTACACACAATCTTTAACCACACTATATCCTCTTAGCTAAAATACACATAATGTAGGGTGGAATGTCTCCCTGTATCTTTACTTCTTTCCCGACGAGCTGTTGAATTTACCCTACAAAGTGTGTGGCGTATGTCTCTATATGGAGGCTCCTCTTTCATTTCCAAGTAGGGTGCTGAATCAACATGTGATGTTCCTAAGAACTCATTTAGGACCCGTGTGGTAAACCAAATGACCTTACCTCGAATTCCCATTTTTTGGCTTTGACCTTCACCCGTATTCCAGTTTGCATAAAATTCCCTTACCATAGTAAGGTTGCACTCTCCTCAATTCTGGAAGATGTATTGGATGCCCAATCTGTAGACCATCTCATGAATCTGGGGGAATTCTTCTTGCAATTGTGCTTCATCAACATGCTCCTCGCCATGAAATTTTGTTTCTTTTTTGGGATTCAAACCAGTCAATCCCTCGAACATTTACTTCTCTCTTCCTGAACATTCGCGGGGGTGCCCGCGGATTCGAAAGGGCTGATGTCCCTGATGATTCCCCTTTGTGGGACCTTTTACTCCATGTGCCTTCGGTAAACGTTTTCTTTCCTCTTGGAGGCATTGTACCTATAACACAAGTTACACAAATCAGCCCGGTATAATTAGAGCTAGCTAAATCAGTGTTTTTTTATAGGGTTATAACAACCCTACACTTATTTTACTAGCAATGGTATCTATAAGTTTATGACATAAGGTACTCAGACTTCCTTCTTTCAACACAAGTTTAGTTACGTCATCCTAAGACACCATATCCACCAATTAATTTTCACAAGTACGTTCCAAACAATTCTCTAGGATTCTCTACCCTTATTTCAAGATTAAACACTATTCAAAGTCACCACCTCATTCCATGTACTACACATTCATCATAATTTTTCTTGAAGTTTTTTTAGAGTGACCCATCTCTTTCGACTACTTACTTTGCTTTCCATAAACCAAGACCCAACACGAAACAAGAACCAAAATTCAAAATACACCAATATTAGTGTATCTATGAAAAATAATCTTCTTTTGTGGGTGTATTTCAAGGTTTCAAGCCTTCATCAATGGTGGAAAAAGTTTTAATTCGTCCAACAAGAAAAACAAAGTTTACACCTACAACTCTTCGTAATGGAAAGCATAATAAGAAGTAAATAGTGCTAGAAGGTAAAGGGAGATCTTACCTTGAGAAAGTATGGAAATTGTTTAAGCTTAAGGTGGGCAACAATGGTGGGAAAAGAGGAAATTTTAGAGAGAATGGGGGGAGGGGCGGTGCTTTAAGCTTCAAGAATGAAGAGAGGAGTAGAGAAATTAGGGATTTTAAATGAGTAGGGAGTCAATTTTTGGGTCTTGGGTCGGTTGACCCTTGACCCGCCCCTGTTTTTAAAATATGCGAACTGCCTGAAATAGGCATGGGGCACTGTTCCCATGATGCGCCAGTGAAGGCGCTCAAAAGTTCATTCCTTGGCACATTGCGCCAGCACAACGCCCGTGATAGTTCTCAGAAGTTTAGCTCTTGGCGCATTGCGCCATCGATGCGCCCGCCTGGAATTTGGCATGGGGCACCGCGCCTCAGTTGAGCCAGTGAAAATGCTTGGGAGTTTTTGGCATGGGGTGGTGGGCCCTTAACGTTCCCAGCTAGGCTACCCTATGAGGTAGTTCACCATCAAGGCGCCATAATCGGCCCTCGATAGTTTAGTCCCTGGGGCGGCGCGCCAAGGGTCCGCCAGACCCCTTGGATGCAGTTTATTCATTACTTACCTCTCTCCATGTCGTCCTTAGCATGGATTTTCCTTTTTCTTCCTGCAAAAATGACAAACCATTAGAAAAAATGTGGGTTGCCTCCCACCTAACACCTTAGTTTTGGTCGTGACACGACTCATATTTTTGTATTTTTATTATTTTTGTCTTAAACAATTACAATACATTCATGGGTTACCTCCCACGCAATGCCTAATTTAACGTCACGGCACGATGCACCTCAAAAATCACTCATCCGACAGGGTGATTGAGGTTTTCTCCCTATCCACATGCTCAGACCAATAATGCTTCACTCGTTGACCGTTTACCAAGAATATACCTATTTTGTCGGCCCTCCAGAGCTCCACTGTGCCATGCGGCGTCATTCGTACTACCTCAAAGGGTCCAGAACACTTAGACTTAAGCTTTCTGGGGAAAAGCTTCAGTCTTGAGTTTAAGAGGAGGAATTTTTGACCAGGTTCAAATGAGCGCGGAAGGATGTGCTTGTCGTGCCACCTCTTGGTCTTCTCTTTGTAGAGCTTGGCATTCTCATACGCTTGCAACCTAAACTCATCAAGTTCGTTAAGCTGCAGTTGCCTCTTCTACCCAGCCAGTTCTTCATCAAGATTTAGCTTCTTTATAGCCCAATAGACTTGGTGTTCCAATTCGACTGGCAGATGACAAGCCTTACCATATTCAAGCCGATATGGAGAAGCTTCAATGGGCATTTTGTAGGCAGTTTGATACGCCTATAGTGAGTCATCAAGTTTCTCAGCCCAATCCTTCCTTTGTGCATTCACGGTCTTCTCCAGAATCTGCTTCACTTCCCGATTTGATACGTTAACTTGCCCGCTATTTTTGGGGTGATATGCAGTAGCTACCTTATGACGTACCCTATACTTAGCCAATAATTTGCTGAACCAGTTATTGATGAAATGAGTCCCACCATCACTGATTATAGCTCGTGGATTACCGAATCTTGTGAATATGTTATTCTTGACAAACTTCAATACCACCTTTGCATCATTGGTTGGAAGAGCTACCGCTTCTACCCACTTAGACACATAATCCACCACAACAAGTATATACTTATTGCCAAAGGAGGGTGGGAAGGGTCCCATAATGTCGATTCCCCAAACATCAAAGATCTCCACCTCAAGGATGTTCTGAAAAGGCATCTCATGCCTTCTCGATATAGCTCAAGTCCTTTGGCATTGATCACATCCCTTGACGAAAGCTGCTGCATCTTTAAATATCGTGGGCCAATAGAAGCTCAGTGTAACACTTTATGTGTGGTGCGCTCCCCCTATAATATCCCTCATAAGGAGAAGAATGACAACTCTCTAAGATCTCCCTCACATGACTTTTTGGAATGCATCTTCTAATTATTTGATCCGGACCTTGCTTGAACAAATAAGGCTCATCCCACAGATAGAATCGAGAGTCGTGATATAGCTTCTTCTTCTGTTGTGTGGTGGATTACGGGGGGTACACCTTAATCACCACTAGATTGACAAGATCACCATACCATGGAAGCTCAGTAATACTCAGGGCTAGGAGTTGTTCATCGGGAAACTCCTCTCTGATATGACCTTCATTGGGCACATGACACTAATCCTCAAGCCTAGACAAATGATCCGCTACTTGGTTCTTTATTCCCTTTTGGTCCCTTATCTCCAAATCGAACTCTTGCAACAACAAAATCCACCGAATAAGTCTTGGCTTTGCATCCTTCTTGCTGAATAAGTAATGGATAGAAGCGTGATCCGTATACACAATCACTTTCGTTCCCACAAGATAGGAGCGAAATTTGTCAACAACAAAGACTAGTGCCAACATCTCTTTCTCAGTGACTGTGTAGTTCGTTTGAGCCAAATCAAGTGTCTTAATCGCATAGTATATAGAATGAAATAACTTGTCGACTCTCTGACCCAGCACAGCTCCAACCGCTACATCACTAGCGTCACACATAAGCTCGAAAGGCAGCTCCCAATTTGGAGCAATCAATATAGGAGCTGCAGTCAAGTGCTTCTTCAGATTTTCAAACACCTTCATACAGTCATCACTGAATTCATACTTCAACTCTTTCTCAAGATGCTTGCACATTGGCCTGGATATCTTGGAGAAGTCTTTAATGAAGCATCTGCAGAAGCTTGCATGTCCAAGAAAACTACAACCACCTCTTACAGAGAATGGAGGTGGTAGTTTCTCAATAACCTCTATCTTTGTGCGGTCCACTTCAAGCCCCATATTTTACACTTTATGTCCAAGGACAATGACTTCCATGACCAAAAAGTGACACTTCTCCCAGTTAAGCACCAAATTCATCTCTTCGGACCTTGCTAATACCCTATCCAGATTCTGAAGACAAGTGTCAAACTACTTCCCAAACACTGAGATGTCATCCATGAATATTTCAACGATCTCTTCCACCATATCAGAAAAAATAGCCATCATACACCTCTCAAATATAGCCGGCGCATTACAGAGCCCAAAGGGCATACACTTGAAAGCATATATGCCATAAGGACAAGTAAACGTCATCTTCTCTTGATCCTCTAGTGCTATGGCTATTTTATTATAGCTAGAATATCCATCCAAAAAGAAAAAGTACTCCTGTCCAGCTAACTGGTCCAACATCTGATCAATGAATAAGATGGGATAGTGATCTTTCCGGGTGGCTTCATTCAATTTCTGGTAGTCCATAAAATCCTCCACCCAGTGACTGTACGTGTTGAAATCAGCTCATCCTTCTCATTTGTTATCACAGTCATCCCCCCTTTCTTGGGGACACATTGCACAGGGCTGACCACTTGCTATCTGAGATGGGAAAAACAATACATGCGTCTAGCCACTTGATCACCTCCTTTCTCACTACATCCTTCATAGGAGGGTTTAATCTTCTCTGATGCTGTGTCATGGACTTGTACCCCTCCTCCATGTATATCTTATGCATGCAGAATGACGAATTGATCCCATGAATATCATACATCTGCCACTCAATTGCTCTCTTCCTCTTTCTGAACACTGCTAAGGCCTCTTTTACATGTGCTTCATTCATCCCGGCTGCTAGGATTACCGAAAACGTATCATCTTCACCCAAATATGCATACTTCAAATCTGGTGGAAGTGGTTTCATCTCTAGCTTTGGGTCTTCTTCAATAGACGGCTTAGGAGGGGGTCCCAATGGTCTATTAAGAGGCTCGAACTCAGTAGTGCTAGACAATGCACAACCTGCCTCCAAGCAATGAATCATTTCATGTGTCGCTCCATCTCCAGGCAAATCTGTCCCTGTGAGGGCCCTCTCCAATGGATTAGTGGAGGTTATGAGGGGTATCCTTGATTTTATGTCCACCACAGTAATAGCCGATAAGTCCTCATATAACGCAGGCAACTTCATTGCCTTATAAACATTGAAGACTTCCACCTTGTGATGCGCTCTCATGGTGAGCTTCCCTACTGCCACATCTATCAATCCTCTACCTGTAGCCAATAATGGAAGTCCCAAAATAAATGGAACTTCTGGGTCTGGTTCAAAATCCAAGATCACAAAATCCACTGGAAAGATCAACGAACCAATCTGCACCAATACATTCTCTATTATGCCCTCAGGTCTAGCCAACAATCTGTCTGCCAACTGTAGAACAATTGTAGTGGGGCGAGGACTACCCAACCCCATCTTTTTGAATACTGAAGGTGTCATTAGGTTGATACTTTCCCCAAGATCACATCGTGCTCGAGCTATAACTTTCTGGCCAATGGTGATCTCAATAGTGAAACTTCCCGAATCCTTCAATTTTGTTGGTAATTTGTTCTGAATCTGAGACGTGCATACCTCTGTGAGAGCGACTGTGGCATATTCGGTCAGCCTGTTCTTATTTTCCACAATATCTCTGATATATTTTTCATACTTTGGGACTCCCTGAAGAACATCTATGAGGGGGAGATTAAGGTGTACCTGCCTCAATAGGTCAAGAAATTTCTAGAATCCAGCCTCCTCTCTCTGTTTGATCAACTTCTGTGGGAACAGTGGAGGAGGCTTCACAATAACTTCATCTTCTTTCACCTCTATCTCTGCCCTAACTTTAGCCTTTCCGGTAGCAACCTCAACTACCTTGGGATCTGCTTGCTTCGGTGTAAACTCTTTTAGCTCTAACCCACTTCTAGTAGTGACTACATTCACCTGCTTTGGATTTGGGTCAGTATCACCTAGAAGACCACCCTGTGGTCTCATATAGTGTGCTCTAGCCAGCTGCCCCACTTGCTTTTCTACATTTCGGATGGCGGTTTTCTGATCTTTCATATCTTCTTTATACTTAGCTTGGCTCTCCATGATCGACTTTAGCATGTCCTGTATGTTGCTAGGCACGGCCGAAGGCTTGTTGTTTCCAGCAAACTGTAGATTCTGCCCTTGTGGCCTGAATAGATTATGGCCTTGGTTGTTCCCATATGACAAATTATTTCGTAAGTTTGCATTGTATGCATTTCCATAATTTTGATTTCTGCCTCTCTGAGCATACCCACAAAGTTCACAGAATCTGGATCTGTTGCACAATCTTTTGATAGATGGTCTCCCCCACAAGTATTACAAAACTGAAGAGTTGTCGGCTATACTACATTAACCTGGTCCTGACTGTTCCCAAGAGCTAACTTGTTGAGAACCATAGCTATGTTGCTCATCTGATTAGCCATAAACTCTAACTTGGCAAATAAAGCCGTGTTTGAATCTACCTCAAGCAATCCGGCTACCTTCTTAGGCGCGGCTCTGCTAGCATCAATGTTCCATTCCGAATTACTCTATGCCATCCTCTGCAAAAGAGTATACAACTTATCATATGTCTTCTCTAGTGCTTGCCCATTTGCTGCACAATCTAGTAGAATCTTTGAATGAGGCTCAAGCCCTTTAATGAATGTGTGTACTAATACCTCATTGGTCTGTTGATGATGAGGGCATGCCATAAGGAGGGCCTTAAATCTCTCCTAGGTCGTGTAGAGATTTTCACCATCTTTCTGCCTGAAACTCAAAATCTCGCTCCTCAGCTTGGTTGTCTTCCCTGATGGAAAGAAACGCATCAAGAATTTCCAGGCCAAATCATCCCATGAAGTGATGGAGTTCGGTGTCTCCTCTTTCAACCATCTCCTCGCTTCCCCAAGTAGAGAGAATTGAAATAATGTCAGCCTCACGTAGTCCACTACGACCCCAGTTGGTATGGATGTATCACTGATTTCCAAAATAATCTGATATGCTACTGCGGGTCCTTGTGTGATAAGCCCGTGAACTGACCATTGGTGTGCAAGAGTTGCATCATATTCTGTTTGAGCTCAAAATGACCGCCTGGTTTGGGTTTCTAGATGTTGTTGGTAAGATTAGTCACGAGTGGGATTGCCACATCGCGTTCTGGCCTTAGTGCTGTCATTTCTGCGGGAACAACTTCTGGTTGTTCAACTAATTGGATTGTCTCCTCATCCACCTCGTGAAACTTGATAGGATAAAGTGCTGTTGCCCTTCTCCGTTGATGAAATAGTCATTCAGGTTCAGGGTGTGGCTCTACTAAGTCTTTCTTCCTTTCCAGCTTGTTGACAGTTCAAAGTTTATACCTGTAGATTTTTCCAAATGCTAAGATCAAGTTGTCAATACTTGAATAATAAAGCCGTATAAGAAAAGTTAGAACTTTTGCTAATTTCTAGGTCCCCGACAATGGTGCCAAAAACTTGTTAGGCGACTTCCCTCTCACACATAAGTGTACGTGGTCGTCCAAGTAATATAGACTGGTTAGTTCGGATTTTATACCCACGAGACTTATGATTTAGCAAATGTTCCACTTTATTTGTATACCGCTAAAATAACCACGTATGAAAGTAACTAGGAGATGAGTTTGTAGTAATTGAATAATTAAAGTAGACTGACATAATGAAATGCAGGTAAGTAATGATTTTATCGGTTCCAAGTTTAGAGAGAATTCCAGGGTTACAACTTTATTATGAAATCTTAAGTAGTAGTCACTTGAATCGACTTGTTCATTCACCTAGTTGTTGATTCCGGGGTTGATGTTACAACTATGGTCTTCCGAGCCTCTAGTTGCCTATTCAAAATAGCATCACAACTACATCATTGAGCGGGGATGTGACATTTTATTTTTAATGCATTTATATATATTTACATATGAACCAAGCAAGGCGTTCTAGGTATATTCCTATCCTAGTCGCTAACCTACCCTTGACGTTACAAAAGAGAGGTCTTGCTCCTTATATTCCTCGATCTACCTTGTTGATCCTTCTCCCGAGTTCACAACAATGTTATATATTTATCTTAATAGCGGCCAAGCATCAAAATACTAAACACAGGAATATAAGAACAACTAATAATGGCAAATGAACAATCAATCCAAATTCATACTAAATATTCATGCGTTTGTAGCCGTAACCCCAGAACAAAGGTTCTTAGCCACTCATACTACTCAAAAACAAAGATAATAATGTTTTCATCCAAAGTTATGACTAAGAAATGGAAGAAGAAAAGAAACCTAATGGTGAAATCTATTCTCTGCCTTCTGCTCTCCAAAAATATGACGGAACCCCTCAAAAAACGTACAAGGTTTCATTTACAGGGTTTGGGAAATAACCCCTTTTCCTTCTTGGAATCAAACTTAGAATAAGCAGAAATTTTGGTCGGGCTGCTGCCTGGCGCGACACGCCTGAGATGCGCCAGAATTGGTGCTCACCAGTTTTGCCTGTGGGGAAGCGCGCCAGCAGTACGCCTGGTTGCACTTCTAGTAGTTTAGGTCTTGGGGCGGCGCACCAGCAGTGCGCCATGCTGCCCCTCGATGTTCCAAGCCTATTTTCCTCTCTTTACGTGCTCCCGAAACTTCCGCTACATTGCATCCATGCTTTCTACATCTGAATCATCTTCCAATGGTCACTTTCTCGCGTTATTTCACCTATAAACACCTAATCATGTGTCTTAGTAAAACATATAGCAATTCAACTCAAAACACACAATATATAGAAAGTAATGCTCTTAAAACATAAGGTAAACATGGGTAAAATATGATAAACGGGCATATAAATATGCCCAAGATCAAGAAGCTCAAGCCATCTCCTCTGAAAAAGATTCAATTTCTTCTGAGTGAACACATACTGAAGACTCTTATGATCGGTGAACACATCCACATAAACACGTTACAAGTAGTGTCTCTAAATCTTAAAAGTAAAAACCACGGCTGCCTACTCAAGATCATGAGTAGGGTAGTTCTTCTCATGAATCTTTAGCTGTCTAGAATCATAAGCAATCACCTTACCACGCTGCATCAAAACACAACACAAACCAATCATAGAAGCATCACAATACACAACAAAGTTATTCGATCCCTCGGGTAGAGTCAACAGCGGAGCTGTGGTCAACCTAGTGTTCAATTCTTTAAAGTTCTTCTCACATAGATCAGACCGTTGAAACTTTACCTTCATCTGACTCAACCGAGTCAATGGGGCAGCAATGGAAGAGAACCATTCCACAAATCCCCTGTAGTAACCAGCCAAACACAAAAAGCTCCTAATATAAGACTGGGAAGTGTGTCTAGACCAAATCTTTACTGCCTTTATCTTCTGCGAATCAACACGCATACCATCTCTAGTAACAATATAAGCCAGAAAAGCAACAAACTACATCCGAAACTCACACTTGATGAACTTAGCAAATAACTGTAGATCCTTGAGAGTTTGCAACCCAACTCTCAAATGGTCCGCATGCTCCTCCTCAATCCGAGAGTAAATAAGAATATCATCAATGAAAACAATCACAAACTTATCCAAATATTGCTTGAACACACAGTTTATCAAGTCCATAAAAGCTGCAGGAGCATTTGATAGTCCAAAAGACATAACCACAAATTCATAATGACCATACCAAGTTCTGAAGCCTGTCTTTGGAATGTCACACTCTCGAACTCTGAGATGATGATAACTGGATCTTAGGTTGATCTTGGAGAAGTAACTAGCACCCTTAAGCTGATCAAACAAGTCATCAATCCTAGTAATGGGATACTTATTCTTGATGGTGATCTTGTTCAACTGACGGTAGACGATACACATTCTAAGAGAACTATCTTTCTTTTGCACGAATAGAACAAGAGCACCCCATGGAGAGATGTTGGGTATGGTAAAACCCTTATCAACAATGTCTTTCAACTGATCTTTCAATTCCTTATGTTCCGCTGGAGCCATTCTATAGGGAGGGATAGAGATCGGATGCGTATCTGGAAGAAGATCTATTCCGAAGTCTATCTGCTGCTCGGGAGGGACTCCAGGTAAATCCTTGGGAAACACTTTAGGAAACTCATTCACAAGAGGAACTGACTGGAGAGATGGGGTTTTTGACTCCGTGTCCATAACCCAAACTATATGATAGACATAACCCTTAGAAACCATCTTCCTAGCCTTGAGATAAGATATGAAATGACCCTTTGAGGATGAATGACTACTTTGCCACTCTAAGACGAGTTCATTTGAAAACTTGAAACTAACAACTCGAGTATGACAATCAACCGAGGCATAACATGCATACATCCAATCTATACCAAGAATAACATCAAAGTATGTCATCTCCAACTCTACCAAATCCACTGAAGTGATTCTATGAAGGACTAAGATAGGGTAATATCGGTAAATACTTTTTGCTAGGACTGACTCACCAACAGGAGTAGAAACATAAAAGGGTTCTAAAAGTTGTTCAGGGCAAATTTCAAACGTGCAAGCAACATATGGGGTCACAAAAGATAAAGAGGCACCAGGGCCCAGTAAAACATACACATCAAAAGAGAAGACTTTTAACATACCAGTAACAACGTCCGATGAACTCTCCTACTCCTTGTGAGAAGACATGTCATAAAGGCGGTTATGGCACTAAACACCACCAAAACTAGAAGCAGTGCCATGCTGGGCCGGTTGACCTCTGGGGGCTGCTGGAGCAAACTGAGTCCTACTACCTCCCTGTCCCTTCATAGCTGAAGGGCAATCTCGAATCTTGTGTCCAACCTGACCATACCCAAGACACCCTCTTGAAAAAGCTAGACACTCTCCCGGGTGATTTTTTCTTGATTTGTTGCAAATAGGGTGAGAAGGCCGTTTTGCAACACTCTTCTGAGACTGTGAACCTGCTCCTCTACCTTAATGATCATGCCTAGGCCTGGGGTCCTGAGTAGGAGCACTAGCTGAATAATGCACGGGTTTTGATGATCTCTTCTAAAATGAAGAACGGTGTCTACCTCTGGACTTCTGATGGCTAAAACTCGAACCCTCTGACCTGACCGTCTTGTTCTCTCTTGCCATTTCCCTCAACTTATCTCCATCAATCTGGTGGGCATTAGTCATAAATCTAGAAATATCCATGTCACCCAAAAGCATAGTAGACTTGCACTCATTTCTTCACCAAGTCTGACACTCCATAAATGAACTTGCTCATCTGATCCCTTGGATCAGCCACCATAGAATGAGAATACCTAAAAAGCTGAGTGAACTTCAATCCATACTCCTGAACCGACATATATCCTTGCCTCAAATTCATAAACTCTTCGGCCTTAGCCTCCCTTAACTCCCTATGGAAGAACCAATCAAGAAAATCTCTCTCGAAGCACTCCCAAGTCATAGGGACCACATCCTTAGACCTAGCATCCTTCCACTGTGTGTACCAAATATGAGCTACGTCCTTGATCTGATAGGAAGCTAGATCGACATCCCCGACACCAATAACTTGTATCACACCAAAGATCTTCTTCACCTCATCTATGAAATTTTATGGATCCTCACCAAATTTTGAACCCCAGAAATCAGGTGAGTTCATGGGAATGAAGTCTCAAACTCAGGTCACAACTCTACCTTTAGGGTGGATGGGGATAGGAACCTGCTGATTAGCTTGAGCAGCCATAGATGAATGGCATTCCCGAACTCCACATTTGTGACCTCGGGGTCTGGAATCGGAAGATTAGCATTTCGGGCATTGGCCCGGCAAGGCATGACACGGTGATGAGGCATAATCTTAAATGCATAAAGATTGGATTAGAAGAGTAATAGAGCTAAATTCTATTGCACGATATTGATCATGATAGAAGTGAAGTTTTTTTCCTAAGACACCTCGTAGATTCCCTCTCATAAGGGTGGCGTGCTTCACACACAAGAAAAAGACTCTACTCGATGCGGCTTTCGGGCACCCTAGGACTCTTGAACTTGATGCTCTGATACAAGTTTCTTATGCCTTGAGACTACCCCCTAGGCATAACACAGGATTTGGGACCACAAGTGCCCCAAGTTAACCCTTGGTCATAGCATAACTTAAGCAAACATATATAAACTTAGAGAAAGCATTAAACTGAAGAGATAAGCAAACTGAGTCATCAATAGATCAAGGTATAAACATAGTAGAATTCGAAGCCTCAAATACAAAATCTCAAACTATGTCTGAAAAGCCTCTAAACTAAATAATGAGTTGCTAGGACAAGACCCCAGCTAACTCTAAATACTAAGAAGCAAAACCATAGAAGTAGCTAAACTGATACTAGTCCTTGAATGATGAGGACTCACCACTCGAAGATGGGACACCTGTTAACCTCTAGCCACAAAATTGAGGACCCGAACCTGAATCTGCATCATGAAAAGATGTAGTGCGAGAATATGCATCAGTACTATAGGATGTACTGAGTATGTGAGACATGCAGAATCATGATAAAAATATATTTAAAATTGAGTTCATGCGTAATTAGAGAAATCATAAGTAAATATCATAATTGAAAGATAAAGTATGAGTGAGAAGTCAAACCTCAAGATAAGATAACGTAAGACTTAGAAAATTTGAAAACATTCATATGAGAGTTTCTTATAACCGAGAATAGACCATGTGAGCTACATAAAATCTAACTATATAACCCTAGTTAGCAAAGATGCCCCAAACCCTACCAAGGTATGGGACACCATAATCCAACTATATAACCCTAGTAAGGCAAGGGCACCATGATGTCAGAGCGTGGAACCATGTTAATAAGCCTATCGGGCAATACATAACCTACGATGGCAACTTAGTTTTGGACTTGGGTTATTTATAACCCTCATCTCTCAGTGCTAAATACTACTCCCAAAACATACATATAACTCATATAATACTTGTGACATATCTGATGTCATACGATTCTCATTTCATAAGTCTTAAAACTTAGCATATCCATAATTCAAATTATACTTTTCTTTTTAAATTCATAGCTTGAAGAATTAGGCATGCAATTTCATAATACTTAAGGTCATATAATCTAAACATGCCAATTTTCACTTGAAACATGCAATTTAATGGAATCATGCTAGAAATTATTCTTTATGCACGGGCTTTTGAAAATACTTAAGGAATCTCAAATAAATCATGGGTAATGAATGAGAAACCATGAATTGATGCTTTAAAACGGAATACATAAGTTTCCCCCAATTTGGGTAAGAACCCTAATTTCATAAATTGATGACTCCAAGTAAAATCTTAGGGGTTTTGGGCATAAGGGTGAAAGGATCCCTTATTGAATACCCACATATCATAATCGAAGCTTGCTAGATCTAGGATGAAGAGAGATGGAGATTTGAACTTTGAGCTTGAGACTTGGAGTTGATGAAGTTCTTTTCCTCTTTTGGTAGAGAAATGAGGAATAATAAAAGACTTAGGCTAATTGGGGTAGAAACCCTACTAAAAGTGGCCAAAATGACCTTACTTAAGAGTTAAAAGGGTGGGTAATTACAAAAATACCCCTAAATAAAAGCTGGGAAAAACAGACTTAAAATCTCAGCTTTAGGTTCCACAGACTGTAGACCAAACCACGGTTCATGAATCATGGTTATGGTTCTTGAGCCCAAATTTCAAGCTGTGGATCAGGTTTCATGAGTTAACAGGATGAATCGTGAAACTATCCACGAGTTATAGAAACCATCCATGGTTTACTGGGGAGCTGACTGCCCTCAATATGAGTTCCATGAGTTAGTTCCATAACACATAGAACCATCCATGAATCATGAAACTCACTCGTGGTTCTCAGACCTGAGGATGATCTGCAGGACTGGTTTCATGAGTCATTTCCATGAGTCGTGGTTCCATCCACGACTCTGGACTGGACTCGTGATCCCTTGAAGTTCTGAATTTTGCAGAGTTTCTAAGTTTTGAAAGCTGATTCGAATTCTGGAGTGTTATTAAACCACCCTATCATAAGATCAAGTATATGTATCTTTACTGATTAACCAATTTCCAAATGCTGGAGTAGATCCTAAAGAGATACCACCTTTTAGAAACTCTCATCCTAGGGACAACTCTAGCCAGGAACTTATGCCCTAGTCATCACTATAACTATGGGATGGATCATTATATCAGATACACATAAAACAATTGTTCATCCCCGCACGGCAACAAGAAGAAAAAGGGAAAACCAGGAGTTACCTGATCCAACAAAAAGTTATGGCTACTTGCTTTTCATGTCCTCTTTGGTCTCCCAAGTGTCCTCTTCAATAGGATGGTTCTTTCACTGGACTTTCACGAAAGCAATCTCCTTAGTTCTTATTTTCTAGACATCTCTATCAAGAATAGCAATAGGTTACTCGTTATAAGAAAGGTTTTCATCTAACAGGATTGAATTCCTGCGAATGATGTAGTCACCATCTCCATGATATTTCTTAAGAATCAACAAATAAAACATGTGATAAACTCCCGACAAGGGAAGAGGCAAACCTAATTTGTAGGCTACTAGCTTCATAGCCTTAAGAATCTCAAAAGGTCTAATGTACCTTAGATTAACTTTACCATACTTACCAAATCTAATAACACCCTTCATGGGTGAAACTTTGATCAACATGTTCTCATATTCCATAAAATGCACATCTCTTACCTTTCTATTTCTATATTCCATTTTCCTGCTTTGAGTCTTTAGAAAATTCTCTTGGATTAATATTACCTTTTTCATAGTCTCTTTTAGAAGTTCAGTATCGCACGGTCTCATATCAAACGCATCAAACCAACCCATGGGAGATCTACATCTCCTCCCATATAATGCCTCAAGTAGAGCCATATCTATGCTTGAATGGTAGTTATTATCATATGTAAACTCTACCAAAAGTAGATATTAGTCCCCAAAAACTCCAAAATCCATCATGCACGCAGGGAACATGTCTTCCAAAACCTAAATTATTCGCTCAGATTGTCGATCGGTCTGAGGGTGAAAGGTTGTACTAAGGTTCAACATAGTACCCAACTCTTCATGAAAATGCTCCAAAAAGTCAAAGGTAAACTGAGTACTCCTATTCGTAATAATAGAATGGGAGCCCCATGCAATCGAAGAACTTCCTTGAGATAACCTTGGCTAACTTTTTCGCATTGTAAGTCACATGGACTTGAATGAAGTGCGCAGACTTTGTCAGCCTATCTACAATTACCCAGATAGAATCGCACTTCCCTAAAGTATTGGGAAGCCCAACAATAAAATCCATGGCTCTCCTCTCCCATTTCAACTCAGGAATGGGCATCCTCTGAAGAATGCCACCAGGCTTTTGATGTACATACTTCATCTGTTGGCAATTTTAACACTTAGCAATAAAAGCAACTATGTCTTTTTTCATTTGGCCCCATAAATAGTGCTACTTCAAAGTGTGATACATCTTGGTTACACCAGGATATGTAGAATATATTGAACAATGAGTTTCAACTAATATAGTAGGAACCAAATCATCAACATCGAATGAAGTGCGCAGACTTTGTTAGGTTATCTACAATTACATATATAGAATCATACTTCCCCAAAGTCTTGGGAAGACCAACAACAAAATCCATGGCTATCCTCTCCCACTTCTACTCAGGAATGGGCATCCTCTGAAGAATGCCATCATGCTTCTTATGTACATGCTTCATCTGCTGGCAATTTAACACTTAGCAATAAAATCAACTATGTCTCTTTTCATTTGGCCCCACCAATAGTGCTATATTAAATTGCGATACATCTTGGTTACACTAGTATATGTAGAATACATTGAACAATGAGTTTCAACTAATATTGTAGGAATCAAATCATCAACATAGGGTACACAAATTTTCTCATTGATTTTCAAAACCCCCTCATCATCAATCATGGCCTCCTTGGCCTCACCCTGCAAAACCTTATCACAAATTTTGCTCAACTTAGCATCCTCAATTTTTTTTGCCTTAATATGCTAAAGAAATAAGGACCTGGCCTCAACACATGCTAACAATCTACCCCTCTTGGACACTTTAAGCCTCTTAAAACTATTAGCTATATTATGAATCTCTCTAGCCAATGGACGTCTGGTAGCCTTCAAAAAATAAGGAAAGCTACCCATACTTCTAGAGTTTTTACTCAATGTATCAGCTAAAAAATTGTCCTTACTGTTATGGTATAAGATGGTAATATCATAATCAGTAAGCAATTCCATCCACCTATGCTGGATCAAATTCAAATCCTTCTGAGTGAATACATGCTACAAACTGCGGTGGTCTGTGAACACTTCACAACGAATCCTATACAAGTAATGCCTCCATACCTTATGAGAGAAAACCACAAAAACCAACTCTAAGTCATGAGTAGTATATTTCTTCTCATATACCTTCAATGGCCTCATAGAATATGCAATGACATTATTTCTTGAATCAACACAACACATAAAAGAGATCGTGAGGCGTCATAATATACAATGAAATCCTTACCCTTCACTAGCAATGCAAAATTGGAAGTAATAGTCAATAAGGTCTTTGTCACGCTCCGAGGTTACTCCCTAGACATAACACGGGACTTGGGACCACAAGTGCCCCAAGCTAACCCTTGGCCATAGCATCCTCAAGCATAATATAAAGTAAGCGGAATCACAATAAATAAAATCAGAATAACATAAATGGAGAGTCAAGTCAAATAGGAATACAAGATCCATACGAAGACTCAAATACTGTCTATGTCTGAAAAGCCTCTACTCATAACATAAAGAGTTGCTAGGACAAGACCCTAGCTAACCCAAAGTACCAAAATAAAAGCTACCACACACTAAGAACATAACTATTCCTCAACCTAAGAGGACTCATTGATAACTGACAGATAGAGTGGCCTAGAAGCTCTAGCCACGTGCGTAGGAAGGGACTCCTAAATCTGCATCATCAAAGGATGCAGCGCAAGATATGTGTCAGTACTATAGGATGTATTGAGTATGTGAGCGATGCATGAATCGTGATAAAAATAGTTTAAAACATGCTTAAAAATGAACCTGTTACATAAAGAAGGAACATGAATAAATATCAAAGTATAAAACATGAAACATGACATAGAGCTTAAGTTTCATAGTATAGAATCATATAACTTCATAGCTTGAAAATAAACATGTGGGTGTTTCTCTTAACTGACATTAAACCATGTTGAGCTACATGGAGTCCAGTGTCATGTACCCCCACTGAAATGAGCTGTCCTAACCGGCCAAAGTTATAACCATGTCGTACCAGGATCCTGTCATGATAAGCCACAGAGGGCAACCTACGGTGGCAATGTAGTTTTGGACTTGGGTTATCTGAACCCTCGTCTCTCGATGCTAAATACTACTACCAAAACATATAACATAAACTCATATACATGTGACATATCTAATGCCAAACTTGTTCATAACGTGTTTGTACCCCGGATCATCATACTACTCATGAATTAGGGTTTAGAAATTGATTCATGAGAATTGATGGAACATCGTGTGTCTTGTCTTGCAATACTTCATAACTTGTGAAATTTGCATACTTCATGACTTGTAAAACTTTGCACGACTCTAGTTCAATTTCATAATACATATATTTTCATAGAACATAGGAACTAGGTATGCACATGCTTGAAAACCCATAAGGAACATGCTATCAAAATCCAATTTGCTTATATCAACTTCATGCATGTAGGAATTTCCATGGTTAAAGTTCAATTCATGAAATAAGAGTTAACATGTAAAACCCATGTGAAATCATGCAATTTTAATAGTAATTTCATAATCAAATCTTGAGGAGACAATATTTAGCGAAACCCATGAGAATTGGATAAGAACCTTAATTTGAAGACCATGAAATCAAAATTTGAATTATGGGTTTTGGGCACAAGGGTGAAAGGAACCCATTGTTGATTATCCACATACCTTGATTGAAGATAACCCGCTTGAATTGAAAAGATTTACGAGGCTTGAACTTGGAGCTTGAAACTTGAAGCTTGGAGAAGAATTTCCCTTTTTGGGAGGGGAATAAAGTAATGAGAAGGAACTTAGGATAATGAGGGTGAAAAACTTTCTTGAAATAGTTAAAACGATATCATTTAGGAGTTAAAAGAGTGGGTAATGACTAAAATCCTCTGGGACATAATTTAGAAAAAAGCTGGAAAATTTGACCTTCAGGGATCACGAGTTGGTCTACAGTCTATCATCCCAAAGGATGGACCATCACTATGATCCGTGGTTTTCCACTAACACTTATTGGAGATACTAGAATTTCATTCCACGAGTCACACACGGTCCGTGCTTCCAAACGACGGACCATCCTTTTGACTCGTGGTTTGCCTTGAGGGATCTGGACTTTATGAACTTTAAGGGATTACGACTGGGGATGACGGCCCATCGTCCAGAAGGATGGACCATCCCTTGAATCATCATTTCTGGGATAGTTTAAGAGGTCTTCTGGAGCTTGGACAATGAGTGCACAGGACGGACCGTGGTTTCAAACCACGAACCATCGATTGACTCATCGTCTCTGGAAACTTGAGATTTTTCTGAGATTTTAACTTAGATAGCTGGTTTGATTTTTGGGGTGTTACAGTCTTGAACTTTTGAAAGAACTCCTCACATTCATCTGACCAATGAAAAGGTACATCTTTTTGAGTCAACCGGGTCAGATGAGTAGCAATGGATATGAAACCCTTCATGAACTTGCCGTAATAACAGGCCAACCTTATAAAGCTCCAAACCTCGGTCACTAAAGTGGGCCTAGCTAATCCTTAACTTCCTCAATCTTTTGTCTATCTACCATTACTCCCTTTTTTGAAACTACATGTCCCATAAAAGACACAGAAGCCACCAAGAATTCACACTTATAGAACTTTGCATAAAGCTCCTTCTCTTTTAGCAGATCCGAAACAATTCTTAGGTGCTTTTCATGCTCCTCCTTACTCTTAGAATAAACTAAGATGTCATCTATGAAAACAATTATGAATGAGTCTAAGTAGGGCTCGAATATCCCATTCATTAATCCCATAAAAGCGGCTGAGGCATTATTTAGCCCAAATGAAATCACTAGAAATTCATAGTGCCCATATCGAATCCGTAATGTAGTGTTAGGAATGTGGCCAAATCTTTAGTAAATTATATTCGAACCTCAAATTAGTCTTAAAAAATATGGATGCACCGTACAACTGGTCAAATAAATCATCAACCAAGGGAAGTGGGTACTTGTTACAGATTGTAAACTTATTCAACTAGTAGTAGTCTATGTACAAACACAAATACCATCCTTCTTCTTCACAAACAAGACTGGAGTACACTATAGATAGGCACTCAGACTAATAGACCCTTTTCCCATCAACTCTTGCAACTGAGCCTTTAGCTATCTCAATTCAGCCAGCGCCAACCTATAAGATGGAATAGAGATAGGACGAGTGTGCGGATCTAATTCAATACAAAAGTCCATGTCGCAATCTGGGGACATGCCTGGCTAATTCGTGGGAATCACCTCTTGAAACTCACACATCACTGGCACTTACTCAATAGATGAGACCTCTACACTAGTGTCCCAAACATGTGCTAAGAATGCTCAACACCCCCTCCTTATTAAACCCTTGACATGAAGGAAAGATATCAGCTTCATAGGAGCATGACTATAGTTACCCTTCCATTCAAGTCTATCAATCCTTCACATAGTCACAGTTACCGCCTTAGCATGTCACTCTAGAATAGCATGGTGAGGCAACAACCAAATCATTTCTAGAATTATGACAAAATCCACCATGTACAAGATCACTAAATCTGCCCAGGTTTTATGCCCTAAAAATATGACAGAAAAAGCATGAGAAATTCTATCAATAACAACAGAATCCCCAACTACAATAGACACATCAACAAGAATATCAAGTAATTCACAAACCATGTCTAACCCCATAACAAAACCAAAAGATATATAAGATAAAGTAGAACTAGGATAAAATAAAATAGTAGCCATGTGGCCACAGACAAGAATAGTACATGTGATCACCACATTTGATGCCTCTGCCTCAGGCCTGCCTAGAAAGGCGTAGAAGTGCTTCCTACCACCTCCATGTGTGTTACCCCCATTGAGTTGATTACCACCTCTGCCAGCATTTCCACTGCCCAGGTTGGGGTAGGTGCCATCCCTACCATCTATGTGACCACCATGCCCACCCTAAGGGCAATCTCTACCATAACCACTATTTTCTCTACTTATCGGAGCTAGAGCTCAGGGAGCCAACCGATACATAGGACAATTCCTTTGAATATGACAACCTTGCTACATTCATAGGAAACTCTATCTAGAGTATGGTGTTATGGTAAAGTAGAATAAGTGAGATAACCACCAATGTCTGGAAAAGGCTGGCCGGCCTCTATCGGACCCCCAATTGACACTTGCATTGCTGAATGGATAGAGCATTCAGAGTAACCCTGTGAACTTTGACACCTAGAATACAAACCACTGATGTTGCCTCTCTGTCCGGGACTTTTTTGCAGCAACCTTTGCCTGACTTTCCTTTTTCACACCCTCAACACTCATTACAAACTCAATCATCTCCTGAAAAGACATTCCATAAGGATACCATATTTAGAGCTAAAATCTTAAGACATATGTTCAACCCTTTAACAAAATAACAAAACTGATCCGCCTCAATGTTTATCAGTTATAGTCAATAAAGTAACTGATAATGGAACCGAGCCTCATAGGTTGCAACTGATGAACTCCACTACTCAATACTGGTGAACTCATATCTTTTTCTATCCCTCAATGTATGTGTGACATACTACTCTAAGAACACTGAGTAGAACTGATGCCAAGTAAATAGAGGTTACCCAGTAGGACTGCAGTCCATATAGGCTCTCCACCAGATCTTAGAATCACCCATAAGCTGGAAGGTGATGAACTCCACACCATACCTCTCAAATATACACATCTTATGAAGTTGCTCATGGCAGTCGATGATAAACTTGTAACCATCCTCAAATTCAAGACTATGAAAGTCCAGAGGCTTCTTTATACAAACTTATAGAATAAATCATGCTCATCCTCGGTCATTTTTTAACCTAATACTTGTATCGGGAAGATACCCATATTTGAAGCCTCATCCATCCGAGAAGATGCAGTAGCAACATACTACACACCTAGAGACTTGGTGTTTAGCATACAATCCAACTTAATTATTACTATTGAAGTTAAACAAGTGGGACTCGTAACCAAGAAGAATTTGAGTTTTGCTTTTGTAAACTAAATACTGGAAATAACAATGATATGAAATTTAGATTGTAAACAATATAGAGAGAGATCCAGGGTTGAGGCATTTTCTTTACATTCATGGATACTTATGGTTTCTAGCCGGTATTATTGTTTATCATGATTGTTGATCTATGAAGTTAATATTACAACTTGTAAATGGTCATTCTCTAAGTCATTTACCCAAATTAATCTCACAATTACATCATTGAACGTTGATGTGAGTCTTTAATTCAGATGCATTAAACTATCTTCCCATTTCATTAACCTAGTGGGGCGTTTAGGTATAACTCTATCTTAACAACAAATCATCCTTTACAATTAATATCTAACAATTAAAGAAATGATCCACACTCCCTATGTTCTTTATTTTGCCCCTCCACTCCCATGGTAAATTCATTTCGAGACTTAAATTTATCCTAAAGTTCATGATGCTTTAGAATAGTAAAACAAGAACGAAAAAATAATAACTTGACATGATAAATATGTAACACCCCGGAAACATATCCAGCTATCTAAGTTGAAATCTCAGGAAAATTTCATGTTTCAGAAATGACGGATCCAAACCACGGACCGTGGTTCAAACCATGACTCGTGGAAAGGGATATGTGGTCCAGTATCTGCAAGATTGGCCTCTGGTCTGAGAACCACGAGTGGGTTCTATGGACCGTAGTTCATTCTACGGGTTAAGATTCCACTCGTGGAATCAGATTTGTAAGCTGATCATGCTCCCAGGAACCACGAATTCAAATGATGACTCATCATTCAAATGACGGGTCCGTCCTGTTGACTCGTGGAATATCTTCAGAGGACTGACAATTCTTCCAAGATCCTCGAGGAACCACTAGTCAAGTCTATGACTTGTCATTTGAATGATGGGTCGTAGTCTTGTGTCGTGGTTTGATCAAGAGTTAGCTGAACCTCCCCAAGAACTACAACTCCTAATAATGACCCGTCATTCCTTCTACGGGTCCGTCCTGTTGACTCATAGAAATGAATCTGCAGCATGATTTTCTTAGCATGGTTCTATGAATTAGAATCATGAACCGTCATCCAAACGATGACCCGTAGACCTAGTCGTGCCATGACCTCACTTGTTTTATCTCATTTTCAAAACCCTCATCCTTATACTTTTAACTTAACACTTATATACATTTGACCATTTCAAATTCTAGGCCAAAGTACCCCTTCACAATCTTGAGCTCAAGTACCTTCGTCGATATTAACTTAGTCATATAGGTTTTGAAAGGTACAGGGTATCACAAAAATAACCCACAAGCCGTGGGAGGCACATATGAAGTTGGAATAGGGATGTAAAATCCACTTGAAGGATTCATAGTTTATGTCATGAACCATAAACTTGTTCATGGACCGTGGCATAAACCGTCATTTTCTCACCATAAAAACTCCATCTCACGAGTTGATAACCATCGACCTCATCTCCCCTACAAAAGCTGATGGCAACTTCGACTTTTTCCTCAATAACTGTTAAAATCATAAAGAACACATTCACAATGTTTATCCTTTCAAGTGTCATTCAAACTTCCACAACTTTTTTGAAAAGGTTTGGTGGAACACTTCATCTTTTTTGAGTTTTTCTTCAAGCTTTTCCACCAATGGGTTCATATTTTTCAATGTTGAAATTGATATGAAAAGTGGAACCCTGGGTTTGTGATAATTTATTAATTTTGGAGAAACAGATAGTTGGGAGGTTGTGTAGAAATTATGCAATTAGGTTGTTAGTATTGTTGGGGGTGATTGCTATGCTAAAATGGTGTTTACATTATTTGGGTGGCCCCACCCATTGAGTCAAAGGGCATTACAACTGCCGAAGTTTTGAAACAAATCTCAAAAGTGATTTTGCCCGCCAAATTCCCAATGAAATGTTATGAAAGATTGAGGGTTAAGTCTGAGTAACTCTGTCATTTTTAGTGATTATGTGAGGATTACGTTAGTGTGCGTTGATTATTATAAGGGTGTGATTTTGATATTTAAAGGGATGTTTGTGGCCTTAAACTTGTTGGTTCCATTAAGCATTGTGATTTATGTCCCATAGGAGTTTGTAACCTCAAGTGCCTAATGAAGAAAACAAGTCTTTAACCATATGTGGCATTTATGGACAAAGCCATGAGTCATAAACTAGCCCATGATTCGTGGCCTGGCTCATCATGAGCATCCCAGGGAAATTATGGTTTTGTCTCAATCTCACAGAAGGAATTTAGAATTTGTATAGTGATCCATGAATCATGACTCCTATCTGTGAGGAGAATAACTGTAAAAAAATTTACTGCCTCAATCCCACAAGAGAGGTTCACAAGTCATGGCTCATGTCAGGAACCGTGACCCTAACCGTCGGACCTTTGTAATGTAAGAAATTTTCCAATGTCTCATTCTCACAACTGGCCTAATGTGTCATTGCTCATGTCATGTCTCACCTCACAAATCTTCGAATTCTTCAAGACTTGTGACTTGTATTAAAATATATATATATATATATATATATATATTCTTTTTAGTTTCTTAATTTCCTTTCATACGACTCATGTACTAACAATGTTCACCTACAGGTACTCGTGGAACCAAAAACACCATTATGTTGGAGGGGTTCTCAAAAAGCCAAAGATACTACCCATTATCTCCTCAAAGATCAACCAACTAACTCTAAAGATGAGATTGAAGAGGTAGAGGCACCCCAACTTATTTGCAAACCTAGACTGACACTCGGCACATAACAAACTCTTTCCCAGTCATAAGAGGTAGGAGATATTTTGGTAGGGACTACAAATTTGACTCCGTAAGATTCTCATGCACAAAAATCTATTACATCAGGGTCAGGTTCTGAGGCTCGAAGAAGCACAGAGAAAACAAAGAGCCCTGAGGTTGTTTATGATTTGGACAAGGCATTGTGTTAAAAAACAATAACTCAGCATTCAGAGAACAACTTCAGTTGAAAGTCGAAAGGGATAAAAATATTTATCATGAAGGAATTTCTCCCATGGGAAAGTGGCTTATCATGTAGAGTATCACAAAGGAAGTGAGAATTAACTCTTCTGAGGTTTTGGAGTATCCAAAAATTGAAGAGGTATTCAAATACTACTATTTGTATTGGGTTAGTCAACCTCTGGGAGAGTACCATCCTGAATTAGTTCGTGAGTTCTATGTGAACTATGTGGCCACTCTAGAAAATAGTTGCACAAAGGTCCAGAAAGAAAAAGATCTTCTAGCTATTACAAGTGTTCCAGTCTGCGGGCTCAATATGGACATCTCAAAGCACACTATTAATGGGTTTCTTTATGGACTAGATTATGCATTAGAGAACACTTTTGAGTATGACTACCAGTATAAAAATAGGTTTGAGAAGACGAAATAGTTGGCACAAGTAGTGACCGACACTGAGCCCGAGTGGCTGATGAGTGAAAAGCCTAAAATCTAGAAGGCCACCCTGATCTTTATAGAAAATTTTTGGAGGGCCATAGTCGACCTTCATCATATTCCTAAAGGTGGTGACAATCAGCTCATTAAAGAGTGGGCCATCTTGGTTTCTAGTTTGATGTCAAAGTACAAACTGAACATTGGTTATACTATTTTGGAGAAAATCTGATAGCAGGCATTGAAGTCCTTTCCTTATTTGATCTCCCATTTGTGTTTATAGGCTGATGTTCCCATCATGGGCGACATTGATCATGTTGTCACGATAAACAAGACCCAAGATATGTTCAAGACAAGGGATGAGACCATACTCTTAGTTTCGTAAAGGAGAACAACCTCTGATCTGGGAGAGGCACATACTATTTATGAGGCATTTGTGATGCCAGAGGAGACACAAATGATTCTAACGGGTATGGTGCCTCCACTAGTCAGTCCAAATGATGCCACCCCAGCAGTTGTCAAAGAGGAGCCTATTGTTACTTCTAGTGTGCTGGCTACAGAAACTAGTATTGGTTCACCTCCCATAAGAGGACCTGCTCACATCACCACTCCTAGTGCAGCTATATTTACTATTACTCGTCCTCTAGACCTGACCTTAATTTATGCATTTACCCAGGCAAATTTTTCATAGTTGGTACAGAATGTTGAGAGGGTCAAGCGCCAGTTTGCGTTCTTTACAAAGAAGCTTAAGCCATTTGTTGATCAGGCTACAACTGATGAAATTTCCCTATTTATGACTTTGCATGGTCGGATTTATGCTATGGAAGAGAGGGTAAATGAAAGGTTAAAGACTGTAACTCCTCTAGACATGAAAAATCTTACTGTTGAGTTTTCCTAATTATGAGAAGATATTGATAAGTTGCATGCATGACATAGGCTAGTTTATGGTGAGCACCCTTGTTGCACTACTACAGAAGCCAGAGGATGATACTCCTTTACTTGATCTTATGGAATTTGCAAAATCGGCTGCCACAAAAAGAGTGTGTAAGGATGATAGTTATGACGAGACTCTGGCTAAGAGAGAGCAAAAGAAAAAGAGGCAGGACAACAGTTATTTTAGGGAGACTCTACAGCCCTAGAGTCATGAGTATTATGGAGTTAAAGCACCATGAGAGTCCTTGAACAGGAAACTTGTAGGTGCAGCATCTTCTTTAGACCCCATTGTTGGAGCTCCAGGCACTGACATAGTTACCAATACTGATACTATTAATATTACCACGGGTGGTGCACCACTAACTCAGTTTTTAATGCTGGATGTTGGCGCTTAGGTGCCACATGTATATTCTCCCCTCCCATGCTTTTACAGTTTTTAGTGCATTGGTACCAATGCATAGTTCTTTCTGGTGGGGTGGGGGCAGTCCATAGTGTATCTTGGTGAAGTATTGAGTAATCAAGGTACACGCGTCATGATGTGACATTAAGTCATGTGCCTCTTGGGAGGCAACCCAAGGGGTATCTTGAGTACCTGCGTTCTTGGGTTTTTCTTGTTGTATTCTTTTCCTGAGCATAATTATTTATTTTGAACCTACATGTATAGGATATAATTTTTATTTTAGTTTTGGGTTAGGTGGAAGAAAAGTAGGAAGACTTCGGCATGATAGAAACTACCACACCTTATTTTGTATGAATTTGAACTAAAATTTTAAAACTAAAATTTGAGACCCCTCCAAAATTTTGGTCTGTGTATCATTGCTTGATATTCTAACCTATTAGGCTCAGTTTTTTACATTTTGCATTTTGATTGTGATAATTGTTGCTAACTAGTTTGCCAACTGAATAACTAGTGGTTGATAGTGAAACTTGGTGTCGTGTGTGTGAGAGGTAGTCTAGTCTAGTTCTTACTTTGTATGTACAATCTAGAACTTGTCCAGTTAGTCTTACTGCTATCATTGTACAAAATGTTTGGGAAAGGATCCTAGGTTGTCTTTGTATAGTCACTAAGACCTAAATTTGACCGACCAAATGATATACATTCCTAGACCCTGAATTTGAGACATTAGCCCTTTCTTGGATTAGCCTAATAGTCATCCCATTCTCACTCAAGTATATCCCTCTTTTAACCCCGATCCCTCCTTAGATACTAGGCTTCAACTTAGGCAAAGCACCTAAGTTGAGGGACACCGATGTTGGGAAAAGGAAAAAGGAAAGTTGGGTAGGAAAAAGGAATAAGATCAAAGAAAAAGGGTGTGGTAAGCATGAAAAGAGAAAAAGAATGAAAAAAAGGAAATTTAAAAAATTTGTAGAAGAAAAAAAAAGATTCAAAAGTCAGAAATAAAACCGCAACCAAGCTGATTGAAAAGAAAAAAGGAAGGGAAAAAAAGAGTAGAGATATAACTGTAAGGAAAAGTGTAGTGTCCAAAAAGGGTTGAGTCACTTATCTAATTTTTCCATACTCGTACCCAAGCCTATATTACATGCTAAACAATGTCTTATAGTTATCCCAATCCAACTGTCCAATTTCAGAAGCAAAAAAATAAGAGAAACCTTATGGTATATGTACATACATTGTTTGAACTTCTTTGTGAGTGTGAGCACATTTTTTATACCATTCTGGTCTTATTTGAATATCTGTGCAAGGGACGTTCTTTGATATATGAGGGAACTAGGGTGAGATTGCATAATTTCTAAGTGTAAGTTGTGTATTACTGGTGCATGCAAAATTTTCTGTCTATAGCGTAATGTCATTCTTATATCCTTCAGTGTTAGCTTGATATGCTTTGAGTTATGCACGTCTGTTTTGGATGAAAAAGAGGGGTAAACTATTTTTAAAGTGTGTTTCCAGGTGATCATGTTCATAGATATTGTCTGAGTGTTGTTGTAGTTGCTTGAGGACAAGCAAGCATTCTAAGTTGAGGGTGTTGATGTGCCGGTATATCATGCCACTTTTGACACTTGAAATCAAGGATTTAGTGAGTTCTTGAGTTTGTTTTATTAGATATAATGTTTGTTTGCTACATGTGCAGGGAAACTAGTTTTGGATACAAAAATTTGTAATTCTGGAGAAAAATAGTCAAATGAAGAGTTGTGAAGTGCCTCATAAATCATGAGGGAACTTGTGAAAAGAATGATGATTCATCAAATCCAAGTCGTGGGTTTACTCCAGAGAATATTGAAACCCAAACCTCAGTCAAAGACTGCATTTGATGGACCATTAGATGTGCCACGAGCAGTCATCCTAACTCGTCATATTGTTCCAGTGAGTATTGCAAAGCCAGGATTCAACCTATGGATGCATCTTATGGACTATGGGTTGTTCCATTAGCCATAATCCTAAGCGTGAGATCGAGGCAAAAAAATTGAAGTTAAAGTGAATGAAACCCACGGGTCACACCGATAAATTTGTGTACTTGCCAATGGGTTCTTAGCCAAGCCATAGGTACGTCGAAGTCAGCTTTTCCAGTTAGTTTAGGATTTGAATTTTATGCCTGTAAATACTTTACCTAGGGTATGTTTTACCCTTAACATGTTATTTTGGATGTTGTACAAAAGTTTTGAGAGCAATAACATACATTGATCATTGTTCTTGGTTCTATTGAATTATTTGGCTATTATTCTTGCATTTTTCATGGTTAATACAAGTAAGTCTTTTATTATGAATTCTTCCATAAACTTGCAAGCATAAGTAGATAAACACCATAACTACGGTTGTGGAAACCATGATGGATTAACAAACATAAGTTAAACAATTAGTGATTCTTGAATGGTGAATTTGCATGTATTGTTAATCTCTTCATTTTGATTGTTCTTTACCGGTGCACAATGTTAGGACTTGCCATTAACCTTTACTTGCTGGACCAAAGAGGTAAAAGGTTAAAAAAGAGATTAATAACGGAGATTTGAAGCTACCAACCCTTATCTAATAATTTGAGCTTTAATGAGGATAATCATTTGAAAAAATTAATGAAGCTTAGTAACTTTATCACTTATAAGACCGAAAGGAGATCAAGTGATATTCATCTAAATAGATCGAAAGAACTTTAGTTGAACCATTTTCTTTAGTTTTGCATGCATATCACTAGAATAGATCACAAATTATGT
Organism: Jaltomata sinuosa; assembly: GCA_003996215.1. Classification (NCBI taxonomy): domain Eukaryota; kingdom Viridiplantae; phylum Streptophyta; class Magnoliopsida; order Solanales; family Solanaceae; genus Jaltomata; species Jaltomata sinuosa. The sequence goes on along the minus strand of QJPP01006967.1, from coordinate 284,206 downwards.
ATACTTCCTAAGTTATGAAATCATGAGGAACACAGTTCTAGTTTCTTCTCTATAATTGAATATAAAAAACATCAAACATTCACAAAAATTTGTTACTAATAACACATAAGTGCTTGTTACTTTTATTTTCATGTTAAACCCCCTCAAAATAAATACTACCAGTTAAATACTCACTACTAACGTATTTCTCACCATATTCTCTGTGGGATTAGACTCTAACCTTGTTTGTATTTTACATTTGAAAATGATCACTTTATATCTCTTTTTAGAATGTAATTTAGGTGTATTATTGCCCTAAAATAACTACACGATGACTGGGCAGGAACTTTTAGCTGTGGTTTATGCATTTGAGAAATTCAGAGCTTATTTGTTGGGTACTAAGATTGTTATCCACATTAATCATGTAGCAATTCGGTACCTCATAGATATGAAAGATGCAAAGCGAAGGTGGATTTGATGGGTACTTATGTTGCAAAAATTTGACTTTCAAGTCAAAGACCAAAAAAGGACTGAAAATCAAGGTACGGATCACTTATCGAGGTTAGAATAAGAGTGGAGGACAAAAGATGAACTTGAGACTAATGAATGCTTCCTCGATGATAAAGTATGGGCGGCCTTGCATGATCTCATTCCTTGGTTTATAGACTATGCAAATTTTATGGTTAGTGATTTTATGTCTCAAGACTCAAACTTCCATAAAAAAAAGGAAGTTCCTTTATGATGTGAGGAAGTTATATTAGGATGAGCCATATTTGTTCCAAATTTATACTGACAATGTGATCTAGAGATGTGTATCTCAAGAAGAGATGATGCATATTTGGGAGGCATGCCATTCCTCTACTATGGGAGGACATCATGGTTCCATTTAGATAGCATAGAAGATTCATTAAAGTGGGTACTATTGGCCGACCATCAATCAAGATGCTTATGACCCAGTAAAGTCATATGACTAGTTCCAGTGCTATGGTGGTATATCTAGAATGCAAGAGCTGCCAATAACTCTGATTCTTGAGAATGAGTTATTTGAGGTGTGGGCTATAGACTTCATGGGTCCCTTTGTCATCTCACATAGTCAGAAGTACATCTTGGTGGCTGTAGATTATGTGTCAAAGAGGGTGAAAGTTGTTGTGCTTCCTCATATTGAAGGTAAAAGTGTCACTGCATTCTTGAAAAATAACATATTCTCAAGGTTTGGCACTCCACGGGATATCATCAGCGATGGAGGTTCTCACTTTTGCAATTGGTTGTTTAGTGCATTATTGGCAAAGTGTGGGGTCAAGCACAAGGTTACAACTCCTTATCATCCTCAGACCAGCGGGCAAGTTGAGATCTCCAACCCGGAGATAAAGACCATCTTGGCAAAGACTGTGAATGCTAATAGGACAGATTAGTCTAGGATATTGGATGATGCTCTGTGGGTTTATCGGATAGTTTCCAAAACTCCTATAGGGATGTCTCCCTATCAGTTGGTGTTTGGTAAAGTTTGTCAGATGTCAGTCGAACTTGAGCACAAGGTACTATAGGCACTTAAGAAGCTAAACTTAAATTGAAATGAAGCCTCAAGCATAAGGCTATTAACTTAATGAAATGGATGAGTTCAGAATTCGAGCATATAAGAGTGTAGCCTTGTAGAAGGAGCGTATGAAGCTGTACCATGACAAAAAGATTCTTAAAAGAGAAATCAATCTTAGGGACTTAGTCTTGTTGTTCAACTCTAGACCACTCTTATTTCTGGGAAAGTTAAAGTCTAAGTGGATTGAGCCATTCAAAGTAACCCAACTGTTTATATTTGATGCCTTTGAACTTGGAGATCCAAACAAAAAAAGGTTCAAAAGTAAATGGACAGCAGGTTAAGCAATACTTGGGTAATGTCGATGAGGTAAAGGTGACTCAAGTGGTGTATCTTGATGATATCTAAGTAATCAAGATACCCACATTGTGTCGCTATGTTAAATTAGGTACTGCAAGGGAGGAAAATCAAGAGGTATCTTGATGAAGTCTAAGTAATCAAGGTACTCGCGTCTTGCTGCGATATTAAATCAAGCGTTGTTTGGAAGGCAACCCAATATTGTTGTTGTATTAATTTTTATTCATTCTTTTGAATGTTTTTGATGTTTGTTGAAGTATGCAAGAATAGATGGCCAATAGAGCATAAAAATTGTAGAAAGATGCTCGTACGAATTATACGATGGGCCGTGACACAACCCACGAGCCGTGGGATGCATCCATGAAGTAGAATGGAGGGCTCAAAAGCCACTTGTTAAGAAATCACGATTTATGTCACAAATTGTGAACATGTTCATGGTTTGTGTAATCAATTATTTTCTCCACAAGACGGTGAGGCTTCTGGTCAGATCCCACGATTGGAGTGACGGTCCTTACGTTAAATGATGGATAGTTAAAACACCTCTGCGAGAATACTAGCCAAAACTCTGTCTGTCTTCATCCTGTGAGTGTGTAACACCCTGGAATTCGAATTAGCATTTAAACATAGAAATCATGCTGAAACCTATAGATTTTAGGTCCTATAGGAAAGTATCACGGGCCGTGGAAGACCCGATAGGATATCGCACCAGCCGTGGGAACTGCCTATGTCCCACTCAGCTCTAAAGAACTAGCCCACGACTATGGGAGGCTCCAAGAGCCATAGGGGTCAGCTGTGGGAACTGTCCAGAAGGTCACCCCAACCCTTTTTGCCCGACGGTAGAGACGACGTACTGTGGGATCGGTCGAGAGAACCAGCCAAGCTTCCCCCTTCTGATTGCCACCCACTATGGGCCGTGGCAGGTCCGACAGGTCGTCGAATAGCTCGTCTGGCAAAAAACTTTCTGCAACTTTTCATTTTAATTCAGGGGTATTCTAATCTTTTCCCACTTTTTAAAATCCTAAACTAAGTCATTTTGGGTATATTTTGAGGGGTTTAAATTAGAATTCTCTCACAGGCTCCAGGCTAGGGCTTTCTACTCCAAAGTTTCAAACCTCAGTTCAACTTCCAGATTTCTTCTAAATTCAGGTATGTGGGTATTCAGTTAGGGTTCAGTTTGCCCTTATGCCCAAAACTCCAGTCTTCTACTTCAATTTTCATAGTTTTAGAAACTAGGATTCTTGCCCTATTATGCAGTCTCATAAAGAATTTAGTCCTAATGATTTCTACATGATTTGTATTCTGTTTAAAGTGAATTACAACACAGTTTCGATAACTTGCATAGATTTTACCATGATTTGAGAAGTCAAGAATATAGCCTAAAATTGTAATATTTTCATATAAACTAGTTTTCTTCAGAATTTAACCTAGTCTAGCAGTCAGTTTTAAAGCATGAAATTAGTTTGTTTTCAACCTATAACTTTTTAGTTAATAAAGGTTTCCGTACTAGTTAAGTTCTGACGCAGCATTCTAGAACTCCAGTTTTAAAAGAGCTATCAGAAATTAGTTTTGGGAGTAGTACTTAGAATAAGGTTGAGTGTATCCCAAAGTCCCAGAACTACGCGTCATTGTAGGTTTATTTAGCCCCTTAGTTTGGCATCAGAACTAGTGATCATTCTAGTCATTCTTTTATACCCTGGCAAGGTATATTGGGTCCTCTTCATGGGGAATATACATCAGACTTCATGTTTAACTCACGTGGTTTATGTCAGTTAACAGACTCTCCCACATATTTAGATGCAGTAGTTATGTACTTGGACCTAATTCAGCTCAGTGCAGTTCAGTTTAAATGCTTTACTATGCGATTCAAATTTTTTATAAATTTTAGACTTATGTATCTCATGATTTTTGGGTCATTGTACTATAGTTTTTAGCATGCATTACTCTCAGATATTTAGTGTTTTCAGTATATATATACAATTATATTTTTGCTTGCATATATCGCGCACTCAGTACATTTAAAGTACTCGTCACATACTCTTTGTGTTGCATCCTATCATGATGTAGGTTCAGGTTCTAAGATTCAGCATTGCGACTAGTTTGATCCAGTTCCATCTCAGTGACTACTTGTGGTGAGTCCTCATCATCCGAGTACAAACTTATGTTATGCTTTTTTTTCATTAGTACTATTAGTGTTTAATGTTAAGAGTTAGGTGGGGACTTATCCCAGTAACATGCCAATTAGCATAGGTTTTCAAACATAGAGTTAGACATTCATCTTGCTTTCAGAATTAGGTCTTACCTTCTAGATTTATATTAATTTCAGAGATTTTTCACAACTTCTAAACTTATGTTTTATCAGCATATCTTCCGCTCAGATTTAAATTTATGTGATTCTTTAATATATACTAGGCCATGGGTTAGCTTAGATTACTTATAGCTCTAAGCACCATATTATGTCAAGGGTGTAGGCTCGGGGCGTGAAAAATTTGATATCAGAGCATTAAGTTTAAAGTATCCTAGAGTGTTTGAAAGCCTCATTATGTAGAGTCTTGCTTATGGGTTTGAAGCACGCTACACTTATCAGAGAGATGCTATGAGACGTTTTTACGAAACTCCATTTCTTTCATGATTCAATATTGTGCAATAGAGTATGACACTACTTCTCCCTTTTAATCTGTTTATTATGCATTTTAGATTATGCCTCTTTGCAGAGCCAACACTCGTAATGCTAATCCTCCAGTTCTAGACCATGAGGTCACGAACACTATATTCAAAAATGCCATTCAGATATTGGAACAAGTAGTGATTCCTCAAGCTAATCAGCAGGCACCTATTCCTGCTAATCAATATAGTGGGTCAGCTGCCGCCAAAGTCAAATATTTCATTCGTTTGAACTCGCTAGAGTTCTTTTGATCAAAGGTAGATGAGGATCCGTCAAGCTTTATTGATGAAGTGAAGAAAGTTCTTGACATAATACAGGTTATGAGAGTAAGAGTGTTGAGTTGGCATCCCATCAACTAAAAGATATGGATCACATTTGGTTCATGTAGTGGAAGAATAGTAGGGGCAGGAATGAAGCTTTTAGGACTTGGGACTGCTTTGTTGGAGCCTTTCTGCATACGTTCTTTCCAAGAGAGTTGAGAGAGTCTAAGGTTGAGGCGTTTATGAATCTGAGGTTGGGATCTATGTGCATTCAGGAGTATGGGTTAAAGATTACTCAGCTCTCAGGTATGCTCCTGCAATGGTAGCTGAGCCAAGGGCCTGGATGAGAAAGTATATTTCAGATTTTTCTGACTTGGTTAAGAAGGACTGTAAGACAACTATGCTAGTCAGAGATACGTACATCTCCAAACTAATAACTTATGCTCAGCAGTTGGAGGAAGAGAAACTCTAGGAGAGAGAGAGGGAAAGTAAAAGGGCTAGGACAGGTAATTTTGACTACTCTCAGCATAGGTCGGGCGGTGGAAATAGCTCATAGTTTTAGCAGAGATCTTTAGCTTTATCACATTTAGCAGCTAGTGCTCCATATTTCAAACCTCGTCATGATAAAAAAAAAGCATCATGCTTTAAGTCTTAGATTAGTGTTTTAGGTAACTGCGCTTTTCTGGAATCCCTATGTGTGGTAAGAATCATCCATGTAAGTATCTTACTTATAGAGAGGGGTGTTCAGGATGAGGTCAGATTGGCCTTAGGTTGAGGGAATTCCTCTCCGCCAAGTAGGAACAGGGAGGTAATCGAGCTTAGACCACTACTTTAGTAGATCCAACAGGTCATATAGCACAAAAGGGTTATACTCTGGTACAGGCAGCGATCAGTGAAAAAATTGCCTTTATGCCATATCATCTCATTAGGATCAAGAGAGTTCCCCAGACGTAGTCATTGGTATGTTCCAAGTCTTCTCTCTTGATGTATATTCTTTACTAGACCTTGGTCTTCACTATCTTTTATAACCCCTACATTGTATGTAAGTTTGGAGTCAGCCCTGAATAGCTTCTAGAATCCTTGTTTGTTTCAACTCTAGTTGGTGAGTCAGTCCTAGCTAAGAGAGTACACAAAAATTGCCCAATCTCATTCCTCTATGGAGTCACCTCAGCGGAGTTAGTAGAATTATCTATGACCAATTTTGAAGTCATTCTTAGCATGGATGGGATATATACCTATTATGCCTCAGTCGACTATAGAACTAGAGTCGTAAAATTTCAGTTTTCAAATGAGCCTGTCTTAGAGTGGCGGGGTAGTCCTCCAGTATCAAAGGGTTATTTCATATCTTACCTTAAGGCTAGAAAGATAATATCAAAAGGGTGCATCTACCATATAGTTCAAGTCAAGGAATTTGAGTTTGAGACTCCATCTCTCTCAAGTCAGTTCAAGTGGTCAGTGAGTTCCTAGAAGTATTTCTCGAGGATCTGCTCAGAGTCCCTTCTGAGATGGAGATTGACTTTAGGATAGACCTCCTTCAAGATATGCAGCCCATATCCATTCCTACTTATAGAATGCCTCCAGTTGAGCTTAAGGAGTTGAAATATAAGCTAAAAGACCTCCTAGATAAAGGTTTGATCAGACCTAGCATCTCTCCATGGAGTGCTCCAGTTGTCTTCGTGCATAATAAAGATGGTTCGCTCAGAATATGCATAGATTATCGGCAGTTGAACAAGGTCACAATCAAGAACAAGTATCCCATTCCTAGGATTGATGACATGTTCGGCCAACTTAAGGGTGCAACTAATTTCTCCAAGATTGACCTCAGATCCAGTTATCATCAGCTCAGAGTTAAAGAATGTGACATTGCAAAGACAACATTTAGAACTCGGTATGGTCACTATGAATTTGTGGCTATATCTTTTGGACTAACGAATTCTCCTGCAGCTTTTATGGACTTGATGAATAGGGTGTTCCAGCAGTATCTGGACATGCTCGTCATTGTCCTTATAGATGACATCCTTGTTTATTTTCAGAGTGATGAGGAGCATGCAAACCATTAGAGGGTTATGCTGCAGACTCTTAAAGTTCCCCAGTTATTTGCTAAGTTTATCAAGTGTGAGTTTTGGTTAAAGTCAGTTGCCTTTTTCGGTCATGTGGTGTCTAAGGAGGGTATTCAAGTAGATTTGCAAAAATTAAAAGCAGTAAAGAACTATCCTAGACCCACTTTACTGACAGACAATAGGAGCTTTTTAGGCTTAGCTGGGTACTACAAGAGATTTGTTAAGGGATTTTCATCCATAGCTGCCTTGTTGACCAGGTTGACTCAGAAAAAGGTTAATTTCCAGTGGTCCGAGGAGTGTGAAAAGAACTCTCAGGAATTGAAGACTAGATTGACCACAACCCCAGGTTTGACTCTACCAGAGGGTTCAGATGGTTTTGTTGTGTATTGTGATGCATCTAGACTTGGCTTAGGTTGTGTTCTAATGCAGCATGGTAAGGTCATTGCCTATGCTTCCATACAACTTAAGATTCATGAAAATAACTACCCGACTCATGATCTTTAGTTAGCAGCAGTTATTTTTGCCTTAAAGTTTTAGAGACACTACTTGTACGGTGTCCATGTGGATGTGTTTACCAACCATAAGAGCCTCTAGAAAAGGTGGCTTGAACTTCTTAAGTACTATGACTTGAGTGTGCTTTACCATTCATGTAAGGCCAACGTAGTGGCTGACACACTTAGCAGATTATTTATGGGTACTGTGTCACAGGTTGAGGATGAAAAGAAGGAATTTGCTAAGTATGTTCATATGCTTTCTCTTTAAGGGGTTCACCTTACAGACTCAGCGAATGGTGGTGTTATAGTTCAAAATGGTCAGAATCTTCTTTGGTAGTTTAGGTGAAGGAGAAATAGGATAGTTACCCTATCTTGCATCAGTTGAAGGGCGCAGTGCATTAGCAGAGAGTAGAAGTTTTCTCCCAAGGGGTAGATGGTGTGCTTCGATATCAGGGTTGGTTATGTTCCCCAAATTAAGATGAGTTGAGACAGAGGATTTTGACAGAGGCTAATAGCTCGAGATATTCCATCTATCCTGGTATCACCAAGATGTAATGTGACCTGTGGGAAGTCTATTTATGGAATGGCATAAAGAGGGACATTGCAGATTTTGTGGTTAAATGTCCAAACTACCAGCCTGTTAAGGTAGAGCATCAGAGACCGGGAGGTATGAATCACTATATTGATATTTCTACTTGAAAGTGGGAAGTGATCAATATGGATTTCATTACAGGCTTACCACGTACTCGCAGATAAGATGATTTTATTTGGGTATTAGAAGACAGGGCGACTAAGTCAGTATACTTTTTGCCTATTAAGACTACTGATTTAGTAGAGGGTTATGCCAGACTCTACATCACTGAGATAGACAGATTGCATGGGGTTCCTTTGTCTATCATCATAGATAGGGGCACTCAGTTTACATAACAATTCTGGAAGTCATTTCAGAAAGGTCTTAGTACTCAGGTTAATCTCAGCACATCATTTCACGCATAGACAGACAGCTAGGCAGAGCGTACCATACATAACCTAAAGGATGTGTTGAGGGCTTGTGTGATCGACTTTAAAGGTAATTGGAATGATCACTTGCCTTTTATAGAATTTGCCTACAATAACAACTTCCATTCTAGCATTCATATGGCTCCATATGAGGCACTTTATGGGCAAAGATGTAGATCACCTATAGGTTGGTTTGAGGTAGGTGAAGCAGCATTGATAAAGCCAACTTTGGTTCATGAAACTATGGAGAAAGTTTAGCTCATTATAGAGAGGTTGAAAGCATCTCAAAGTTGTAAGAAATCTTATGCAGATGTAAGGAGAAGAGACTTAGAATTTGAAGTTGATGATTGGGTTTTCTGAAGGTTTCACCTATGAAAGGATACATGAGATTTGGTAAGAAGGGGAAGCTTAGTCCCCGGTATGTAAGTCACTACAAGATTCTGAAGAGAGTTGGCAAAGTGGCTTATGAGTTAGAGTCACCCGCAGACTTAGCATCGGTGCACCCAGTCTTTTATATGTCCTTGTTGAAGAAGTCCATTGGCGATCAAGCCTTGGTTGTGCCATTAGAGAGTGTAGGTGTGAAGGATAGTCTCTCTTATGAAGAGGTCCCGGTTGTGATTCTTGATGTCAGGTCCACAAGTTAAGGAATGAGGAAGTCACTTCAGTGAAAGTTCTTAGGAGGAACCACTCAGTTGAGGGAGATACTTGGGAAGCAGAAGCAGCTATGATGACCAAGTACCCTCACCTCTTCCTTTCCGATTCATTTTTAGCTTGAATTAATAGTTTTCTCCTTAGTATATTCCTTTTGTTCTAATCCTCCAGTTATTATCATGCTCCCAGTATGCATTCATGATTAACAACTTCAGTTCAATTATATCTTAGTAGAAACTCAGTTGTAGTGTCAGTACTTCAGCTTTTAGAATTCCATCGGTAGGGATTGCAACTCTTTCCCTAAAACTCAGCTTATTCAGCCTTCATTCAAGGATGAATGATCCCAAGGGGGAGTTATTGTAACACCCTAGAATTTAAACTAGCATTTAAACTTTGAAATCCAGCTAAAACCTGAAGAATTTAGGTCCCACGGGGTAGTGCCACACGCTGTGGGAAGTCAGACGGGCCATTGCACCGGCCGTGGGAACTGGCCATGTCCCTCTGAGCTTTGATGAGCTGGCCCACTACCATGGGGGCTAGCCGTAGGAACTGTCCAGAAAGTCATCCCAACCTTTTTAGCCCGATGGTGGAGGCCACATGCCGTGGAAGTTCCTAGGGGCTGAGGGCCTCAATCGTAGGATCGGTCAAGATGACTAGACAAGCTTCCCCTTAGGACGTCCACCCGCCATGGGGCATGGTAGGTTCGATAGGCTGTTAGACAGCTCATCCGCTGAAAAATTTTCTGCAACTTTTCATTTTAATTTAGAGGTATTTTGGTCCTTTTCCACTTTTTTAAATCCTAAACTAAGCCGTTTTGGGTATATTTTGCTGGGTTTTAACAAGACTTAGAATTATTTCCCTCATTTTATTGGCTTAGTTCTAAAAAAGAAAGAAAGAATTCTCTCTCAGGCTCAAGGTTAAGGCTTTCTTATCCAAAGCTTCAAACCTAAGTTCAAGCTCCAGATTTCTTCTACATTCAAGTATATGGGTATTTAGTAAGAGTTCAGTTCTCCCTTATTCCCAAAACCCCAGTCTTCCACTTCTAATTTCATGGTTTTAGAAACTAGGGTTCTTGCCCTATTAGGCAGTCTCATACATAATTTAGTCCTAATGATTTCTACATGATTTGTATCTTGTTTAAAGTGAATTATAGCATGGTTTTGATAACTTGCATAGATTTTTATCATGATTTGAGAAATCAAGAATTTAGCTTGAAATTGCAATATTTTCATATGAACTAGATTTCTTCAGAATTTAACCATGTTTATGTAACAATCCAACTACCGGGCCTTACAGGAACCTACTATAAACACCTAGATAGGAGAACCCTTACCCCCTATCCAACAGGCAATGCAGAAATTGAAGTAAAACAAATAAAAATAACCCTTTTTAATACAAGAAAAGCCATTTACAACTTAGAACAATAAACATCCTTTTACAGACTTGAAATCAACCCTCCCTAGGAATCTGGTCTAAACAGGTACAAGAGCTATTACAAGAGAAGTACAAATAAATAGAATGAGATATAGCTTCCACCATGAAATCAGAGAGTAGAAGCTGTTGAAGATCTCCATCGTCATGTACCTATGAAACATTATTGACCCTGCAACCAGACTATACCTAAAAAGGTATAGCAAGAGTAGTATCAGTATAGACAAACGTACTAGTAGGCATCATCGATCGACCCAAATCCACTCCATACCATCATATAATAAATCAAGAGAAAATATGCAGTATATATTACAGAAATCAAGTCCATCGTCATCCACCTTTAATATCACCCTGTGACCCCTTTGTACCTACTAGTTCGGTCATAAGACTTCCTATCCGGCTTTCGCTGCCAACTCCACCAGTCGGTGGCCCTTCAACCATTCTATCCTAGTCTTACCAAACTAGTCACATTTAATACTAGGACATCCCGAGTACACGTAGCTCTAGGACTTCCCAAGTCACCCTCTTACCAACAACTCTAAGCACCTCAGTGGTTCCAATCTCAACAATCAGGTCTACTATCCACCCCTGCTAGCCAGTTGAGAGACAACCAACAAAACCTTTACTTATCAGCTTGACTCGAATTAAGATCCTAAGTCAACCACTTAACCGTTAGACCTTAGCCACACAATAAACTACCTGTGAGTTCTGTGTACTCAACCCCTAAGGTTTCTTACCCTTGACAACCCGCCGGTTCAGGCACTCACCAAATACTAGGCTTGTTTCACTAACCCAGTCAAACCTCACTCTCTATGAAACTTAGGCCCTCCAAGTTCACTCGTCTTGCACCCCTAAAGCAATACACCCTGACAACAAGAATCCACTAAGTATATATGACTATCAATAAGACCCCAGCCAACAACCGGACTCAATCACCTTATAAGTCACGCCCAACTATGCATGCAAATCGACCACATATAATTATGTCACAACTTGCAAACCACATGGACCTCCCAAGGATCCCTAGGACATCATCTATGCCATATAACATCCGACCCCAGTTTCAAAAAGAACCATCTTATCACTTATGCATACCAACTCGGCCCTTCAAGAACCAATTATACGCCAAATAATAATAAACCTCGTCCCTCTCAGGAACCCAACATGTGCAGAACATCAATAACAAATAGACTAGGTTCACTCAAGGAACCAATATGCAAGGAACAACAAGTAACAAATAGACCAATTTCACTCAAGGAACTAACACATATGTAACACCAAATCCTGTACCAGGAGTGTTACCCGAGCCAACCATAATAGAACTTGTACCAGGCATGGTACCCAAGCCAATCGATAAGTATCCCATACCAGGTGTGATACCCAAGCAAACTATTATAGAACCTATACCAGGCATGGTACCTGAGCCAACCGATAAGTATCCCATACCAAGCGTGGTACTCGAGCCAACCATTATAGAACTTGTACCCGGTGTGGTACCCAAGCCAACCGAATGTCACACAAAATCCAACAGTCAACAAACAATGAATAAAATCAGAATTGTAAACCAACAAGCAATAAAACCATGTTCTTTTCACATGACTGATAACCGGATAATTAGACATTACTTAATCCTATTCCCTAAGCATGCATCTCATACAATACTAAGTGATAGTACACGAACACATATTGCATATTCGAAAAAACCATAGCCATCACCTAATTGTTCAACATGCCACCACGGTCTACACTAAGACCAACCCCAAACTTAAGTTCAACTACCCCGCCTCTCATGGGCCGATATGCAATAATCATAGTTTCAATAATTAAACCTGGTCCACTCATGGGACCATCAACAAATACAGACATTAATGTATAATTAGACCCACCCAAAAACTAATCCTCGGTTTACCCTTTAGACACATATTCCTTAGATACACCTATTTAGGAATCCTCCTTCATGAAAAACATAGTCACGGGTAACATTCCCCTAATATTGAGACTCTGACCCTTCCTGTTTGCAACTCTTCCATTAATGGAAACATTTTCAAAGGTCCACTATAACCTATCACAATTACCCATAACACTCCTGGTTTCCTGAACCTACCCAACAGTCTAATTTCCTGGAAGCTAGAATCACACCCATTTAACAATTATAAACAAACCAGAAAGAACCACATCATCCCACCATTATCATTCCCTAACCAATCAACCAGCCAAACCATACTATATTCCTTCAGACTCTGTGCCCGTAGGCCTAAACATGAAGTTTCCTTTCCGTCTATAACAAAAATTTGAAATGGAAATAGGTCTAAGTCTACTGAATGAAAAGAACCTAGCCTACATGCACGCCAAGTAGCTGTACCACACATATTTTTCCTCCGTGAAGGCATTTCCTGATGGATGACAGGCCTGAAATCCATGGATTTACTTCTTTTTAGTCGGAATCTCCCCTTCCCATGACTCCAAGTCTTTGGAGCAGCCTAGGAGGATTTTTGGAGTAACCCTCATCTCTTTGAAACGGAAAAGGATAGAATGAAAATTATAGAACTCATTTTTGAGTTTTTCTGGTCCAGTCATCCAGCTATAGTGGCCTAATCCCGCTATAGCGTTACTGCAATAGCAGTAGTCGCTCGCTATAACAGAGTTGACTGCCTTGACTTTTGCTATAGCAAGAATTTCTACGCTATAGCGGTTATCACAGTATAGCAGTTTACATGAGACAAAATGTAATGACCCTTCCGATTATTTCCATGTATACGTTTTCCTTGTACCATTAGAGCTTGTTTGTAGCGGCCCTAAGTCACTTAAGGCTTGTCGGGACCGGTAGTTCAGTGCCGGGTCTATTTGTTTGGTCGTATGATAAGTTTTGAAGTCAAGCAACTCAGCAAAAGTTATTGTAAGTTCTTTAATAAATTTTCTGAACTTTGGGTAAAATGTCTCAGAGCTTTTCTCTCAATATATAAAGAGTTATAAGTCCCCCAAAATACCAAATCAAAGGTCTACGATTCCAGTTTCCAACGCATAACACATCACGTCCAACTGATCTCGGAGTAAAAGGTTATGACTGTTTTATCGTGGACTATCTGGCAGAAACTGGGTCGCGAACTGGGTCGCGAACCGGGTCGGGTCAAAATCGATTTAAAGCCTCAATTTCACGTTTTAAAATGCTATTTCAGTTCTGAAATAGTGATAAAACATAAGGGAGGGTTCCAAGAGAGTTCTTGAGTATCAAAATCGTGCGATGGTGAATTGCGAATCTAAATTTAAGAATTTTATTAGCATCGCGCGTATATTTAAAAATATTTTATTTTTAAAGTTATATTTTTTTTATTACCTTTTTAAAGTATTTTAATGTGTATGAAAAATACTTTTGTTATGACATAATTGTGTATGTATTTATTTTATAAGGTTTTTATACATTGTATTATTTTAACAGAGATAGTAAATTTAGTTATGTTAAAAATTATTATTATAATATAGTAGGTTTTGTTTGAAATAATTTTCTATGAATTATGATATATTCAAAAAGTTATATTTATTTTACCACGAACTTATGCAATACCCGAGTACATACATAACGGAACAAAAATATTTTTTGTAATGAGACCTCCAATCTACGTGGAGGTGGATGGGGTGTGACACTAACTTTAGCAAATACAAATGCTGCCACTTATTAGCCTAACGTTAATTACTAGATAATTGTCTCATTCATTTAGTTTCCTTTTTATTCTCTAATACTTAATTCAATTGAAAGAATTGGCAAGAAAAGAAACTACTACTCTATCTACTCTTTCTATATCATAGGTATACATCTGCACATATATTGCTCCTAATCATTCATTGATTTTACGAGGGCAATACATGTATCGCTGAAGAGAGCTTTGTGGTAAAAATATTTTGGTGAGTTAGGTGTTTCACAAAAGAAATTTGAATATCTACGACAAGTTATTCAAGCCTAAACTCGAGTTTAATTTTGTTTCGGAGCTTCTTGGAGGGGTTCGAGCTTGGACATTTTCGTCCTAGCAGCTTGTCGTCGGACGAAAGGTAGGTTATGATTTAAACTCCCTAGACTTAGCATACATCGGATAAAATTGTACTAGCTTGCATCCTTGGGTTGGATTATTAGGTTGGTACAACAGACCTTGACCGCTTTATTCATGTCCGCCTACTTCTGTTCCACCGTTGCTTGTAGTACTTGCCAATATATTTTATTTACCCTTGTGGTCCTATGAGACCTTGTTGACTCTGGAACATAGAAGGTGGGATTTTGGGAATGTCCGCGAGTCCCGTGCAGAGAATTATACTTCTAGGCTGGTTATGCTTGCTGAGTAGCTGTGGGCCTGTGCAGGGTTGATAGGTTGATTGTGAACTGCTGGACAGCTATTGTGTTTGATCATACCATTTCCATGCATTTAAAGAGGTTTTATCCATGTTTTACTACGGTTTGGCTTCGGGCCTACTGGCACTATTTTTTAAACCCTGCATGGCCCCGGGGGCCTGTTTTTGATGGAAATGATTTGGAACTGGTTTGATTTAACTATTGAATATTCCTGGGTAAAAGAAAGTAAAATTATGTTTTAAATCATCAGTTTTACGATTAACGCTAGACTCGGCAGGGCCGGGGTGCTAGTTGAGTTTTCTTGCTACTTGAGATGATTTTTAGCCTCGGTCGGACCGAGCACCTGAGATGACTTTCTACTGTTTAGACCCGGTTATGCCCGGGTACCCTTGGAGGAGTTTTTGAGATATTTTCCTACTACTTTAGTCCTGGACAGGGTCTGGGCATGCATATTAGAGACTGGGTCTCTATCTTGAAACCAGACTTGCTTCCGGACAACATGTTTTGATACTGAGTTTAGTATGGGGTCAGGGACCTCCATGGACCTTGCCATCCGGGCTTGGGGCTGCGGTCTGCGTGTGCCGGAGGAAGGGTATACGGTGGAGTAGAGGTATACGAGCAGTGTCCTTCCATAGAACCTACCTGCTGGGCCGGATCGGCACTGGAAGAGGTACATACAGAGATACCATTTCACTTGAGATCTTCATGCATCATATCATTCATTGTTTGAGGCTCCACCCTTTTTTGTTGTTTGCTGATTGTACGCTCCGGTAGTATGGGATGCCGGAGGGTTTGTTTTCACTTGTTTGTGTTCTTCGGTTGTATGGGCGGCCGGGGGACTGTAGGTAGACTTTTGCTATTTATTTACAGAATTATTCTTTATTATGGATAAGTATGAGATGGGTTACTGCTAGACTGTTAGTTTCTGGATTTGAGATTGATATGATCAGTTGAGTTTGATTCATGTCTCTGAGCATGCCTATCATTACTCTTTCCCTCTTCTTATACTTGAGGTTACCGGTATACCGTCCATTTCGTAAACTTATTATGTATACACTGTTATTGCAAGGACCCCAGGTGCGTTATTTCTTACTTTTACCTGTGCCTATGGTGTGTATATTCTGCTTATTGGCCTCACATGTGGTTCTGTTGATTTCCCTATGGGCTAGTTCCTGTGTACCTTTCATGGATTTCTGTGACTGCTTGCTTCTATTTTGTCTGTTACTACGCTTTTATCTTATATGTGCCCAGTCGGCCTATGATACCTACTGGGTACCTTATGCTTCGCATTTGGTGCTCACCCTACCCCCCTGCATCTTTGGGTGCAAATCCTAGCGTGGGCCATCACCGTTAGATCGCTGTAAGTCATTCTTGGAGATCTGTTGGGGATTACTTCAGACTGAGGGTGAGCTCTTGGCGATCAGAGCTTAGCTTTAGTTTATCTTTTGCTTTATGTACTCTATTACCATTCAGAGACATCTGTATATATTATTTTGGATCGTTTGCACTCTATGTATATAGTTTTGGCTCTATACCATGATACCATGGCTCAGGGTTTGGTTTACTTTCCGCATATGTATATATATATTCCTGTTATCTTCATCTTGTTCCCTTACTTTTGCTTCTTAAACTATTCTTCCGCTTATTTGTTAGATAGTAGCCCATTGCTAACTGTCCTGGGCTACGGGAATTGGTTCGCCTACTGGGGGGTTGTAGGTGCCATCATGACCGAGAAATCGGGTCGTGACAACTTGGTATCAGAGCTTTAGGTTCACCGGTGTCATCGGTATAGGAGCCAATGTCTAGTAGAGTCCTGCGGATTGGGGCGGAGACGTCCGTACTCAATCTTAAGGAGGCTACAGTGATATTTTAGGAAATTTAACTCTTTCATTTCTTCTATGTCGTGCGTAGAACCCTTGAAATTTCTGGAAATCTCATTTGTTCTACTTCATTCTTCTGCAGATGGTTCGTACGAGATCATTGGCATCACGCGGAGATGAGCCTCCCACTCCAGCTGAGGTTCGTGGATGCCCTCGAGTAGTGGCACCTGCTAGAGCTGCTAGAGTTGAGATAGAGCCCGAGCAGCATGTGGATTAGGGGGAATCCCAGGTACCACCAGCTCCAGTACAAGCTCCAGCGCCAGCTCCAGTACCAGCTCCAGTGCCCACTTCTGTGCCAGCTCTAGCCACAGCTCAGTCTCCAGATATTCGGGGATTACTATTACAACTTTTGGGTATGATTGGAGAGCGGCCTTCTGAGGTAGCGCAAACATCCGCTCAGGGGGCAGCCCTGGGTGCACAGAGCTCATAAGCGCAGCCTGCTACTACGGCTCCCTGTGCGGAGGTCATTCCGGTTCCATCAGTTGCATAGCCTCTTGCTCCTCGCCCAACTATGACAGAGTCAGAGCAGAAGGCGTTGGGTAGGTTTTGAGGTTAGCACCTCCGAGGTTTGCTGGTACTTCTGGATAGGATCCACATGACTTTATTACTACATGTGAGGAGATGTTGCATCATTTGGGTTTGTTGGAGACTCACGGGGTTGGTTATACTACCTATCAGTTGGAGGGCCCAGCGAAGTTATAGTGGAGGGCCCAGGTTGCTTGTAGACCACCATCGTCACCTCCTTTGACCTGGTCTGAGTTTTATGAGGCCTTTATGGCCAAGTTCCTACCTCAGAGTGATCGTAAGCATCGCAGGGAGCAGTTTACTCACCTTGTGCAGGGGTCTATGACTGTCTCGGAGTATGAGACCCGTTTTCATAAGCTAGCACCATTTGGAGCTATGATCATTCCTACCGAGGCAGATAGGATTCATAGATTTGTATGGGGTTTGAGGCCAGAGATCAGGCAGCCAGCTGAGATATTGATTGCCGATGGTCGGTCATTTTAGGCTATCGTAGACTATGCCCGCACTGTGGAGGACTTACAGCGACATGATAAGGGGTCCAGAGATAAGAGGCCTCGACATCAGGGTACCTACAGTGGTTCCAGATATGGTGGTGGAGGTCCTGGCTAGTGGAGCCGGAGTTATTAGCCACAGTAGCACCAGGGCCAGTCTAGCTGACCGGTTCAGGCTTCCCTTCAGACTTTCGATAGTACCCAGTTCGAGCAGGGTCAGAGCAGCCATCAAGGCTATGGCGGCCAGTCTTCGAGGGGTACAGTTTCTGGGGCATCAGGCCGTGGTGGTTATACGAGATCTGTTGGTTCATCTTGACCGAGTAGGCCGCTAGGGGCTTGTTTTACTTGTGGTGTGATTGGTCATTTTGCTAGAGATTGCCCTCAGCAGGGTACAGTTCAGTTGGCTGAGCCTTTACGAGCAGTTCAGCCCCCGGCTAGAGGGGGTGGTCGTCATAGTAGAGGTGGTGCTCTGCGTGGCAGAGCAGGTGGTAGGGATGGCAGTCGGGCAGGTGGAGGTCATCGTCAGTTTTACGCGGTCCCTAGGAGACTAGAGGCAGAGGCCTCAGATGCTGTGATTACAGGTACGATTTCTGTGTGCCATCAGCCTGCTATGGCTTTATTTGATCCTGGATCCAGTTGTTCATATGTATCTGCCTACTTTGTGCCTTGTTTGGTGTTGGTTAGTGAGCCATTATTTGTTCCTGTTTCTGTTTCGACCCCAATAGGAGATTCTTTAGTAGTGTATCGGATTGTGAGATCTTGTATGCTATCTATTGGTGATTCAGAGACTTGGGGTGATTTGATGATTCTTGATATGCTAGATTTTGATGTGATACTGGGCATGGACTGGTTATCCCCTCACCGTGTGGTTTTGGATTGTTATGCCAAGACTATTACCATAGCTGTGCCCGGTGTATCCCCGGTTGTGTGGCAGGGTTCTGTTAGCCATGCACCATCTGGGATCATCTCTTGTCTTCGAGCTAGGAAGTTTATTTCCCGTGGGTGTTTAGCTTATCTAGCATATGTATGAGATGTTAGTGCTGACCCTACTCCTCCTGAGTCTGTTCCTGTGGTTAGAGACTTCCTCGATGTGTTTCCTACCGACCTGCCAGGCCTTCCACCTGAGAGAGATACTGATTTCGCTATTGAGCTAGAGCCGGGCACCAGGCCCATTTCTATTTCTCCTTACCATATGGCTCCTGCTGAGTTGAGGGAGCTTAAGGAGCAGCTCCAGGATCTGTTAGCTAAGGGGTTTATTAGACCTAGTGTGTCACCTTGGGGTGCTCCTATTCTCTTCGTGAAGAAGAAGGATGGGTCGATGCGCATGTGTATTAATTATCGGCAACTGAATAGGGTGACAGTGAAGAGTAGGTATCCGATGCCGAGGATTGATGACTTATTTGACCAGCTTCAGGGTTCAGTCGTGTTTTCGAAGATTGATTTGAGGTCTGGCTACCATCAATTGAGGATTAGGGCGGAGGACATCCCTAAGACAGCATTCAGGACACGTTATGGCCATTATGAGTTCATGGTGATGTCTTTTGGGTTGACTAATGCCCTCGCAACCTTTATGAACTTGATGCACAGGGTTCTTGGCCCATATTTGGACTCATTTGTGATAATTTTTATAGACCACATCTTGGTATACTCGCGTAGTAGAGATGAGCATGAGCAGCACTTGAGGGTTATACTCCAGACTTTGAGAGATCATCGGCTTTATGACAAGTTCTCAAAGTGCGAGTTTTGGCTTGAGTCAGTTGCATTCCTAGGACACGTGGTGTTTCAGGATGGGATTAGGGTTGACCCGGGAAAGATTTCTGCGGTTTGTGATTGGCCTAGACTTACTACTGCAACTGAGGTCCACAGCTTTATTGGCTTAGCAGGTTACTACAGACGGTTCATTGAGGGATTTTCCTCCATAGCACCACCCTTGACTATGCTGACTAGGAAGGATGTCCCATTTCAGTGGTCGGATCAGTGTGAGGATAGCTTCCAGAGGGTTAAGGCCTTATTGACTTCAGCTCCAGTTTTGACTTTGCCGGTTGAGGGTCAGAGCTTCTTCATATACTGTGATGCTTCTGGGGTTGGTCTTGGTTGTGTGTTGATGCAGCAGGGTCGAGTAATAGCATATGCGTCGAGGTAGCTGAAGGTTCACGAGCGCAACTACCCCACTCATGACTTAGAGTTGGCGGCGGTAGTTTTCGCGCTCAAGATATGGAGGCATTACCTATATGGAGTTCACTGTGAGATCTTCACCGATCATCGTAGTCTTCAGTATATCACGAGTCAGCAAGAGTTGAACTCGAGACAGAGAAGATGGGTCGAGTTACTGAAAGACTATGACTTCACTATTCTGTATCATCCGGGCAAGGCAAACGTGGTAGCGGATGCCTTGAGCCGAAAGGCAGTGAGTATGGGTAGCCTAGCTTCTCTCTCAGTTTCAGAGCGACCATTGGCCTTGGACATCCAGTCCTTGGCTAACCATTTGGTTAGGCTTGACTTGTCGGATCCTAGCAGAGTTCTCGCTAGTATTGAGGTTCGTTCTACTTTGATTGATCAGATTCAGAGCCGTCAGTTTGAGGATCAGCAGTTGTGTGACCTTCGTGATCGGGTTGTTCCGGGTGAGACCAGTCGGGCTACTCTGATTCAGATGGGGTTCTGAGGTTTGATAGTCTCCTTTGTGTTCCGAGGATTAGTGATTTGATTCAGTTGATACTTCATGAGGCACATTGTACTAGATACTCCATTCACCCTGGCACAGCAAAGATGTATGGAGACTTGAGACAACTTTACTGGTGGAGTGGTATGAAGTGGGATATAGCAGAGTTTGTATCTCGGTGCTTGAACTGTCAGCAGGTTAAGTTTGAGCACATGAGACCTGGTGGTTTGATGTAGCGACTTCCCATTCCTGAGATGAAGTGGGAAGGGATTACTATGGACTTTGTGCAGCGACTTCCCATTCCTGAGTGGAAGTGGGAAGGGATTACTATGGACTTCGTTGTTGGTTTGCCTCGTACTTCTCATGGGTTTGAATCCATTTGGGTGATTGTTGATAGGCTGACTAAGTCAGCACATTTCTTGTTGGTTCAGACTTCTTATGGTGCAGAGAGGTTAGCTCAGATCTACCTTCGTGAGATTGTTCGGTTGCATGGGGTCCCAGCTTCTATTATTTCAGACCGCGACACTCAGTTTACATCTCAGTTTTAGAGGGCTATTCAGCGAGATTTGGGTACAGAGATTCATCTTAGTACCGCTTTCCACCCTCAGACAGATGGCCAGTCCGAGAGGACCATTCAGGTCCTGGAGGACATGCTTCGGGCCTGTGTTCTTGACTTTGGAGGTTCTTGGGATCAGTTTGTTCCCTTGGCAGAGTTTGCTTATAATAACAGCTTCCATTCGAGTATCGGCATGGCACCTTTTGAGGCTTTGTATGGCAGGTGTTGCAGATCACCGGTAGGTTGGTTTGATGGTTTTAGTTCTAGGCCACAGAGCACAGATTTGCTTTGATATTCCTTAGACCGAGTTCGAGTGAGTCAGGACAGACTTCGGCCAGCTCAGAGCAGGCAGAAGAGTTATGCTGATCGTAGGCTTCGTGCCTTGGAGTTTAGTGTCGGTGACTTGGTGTTTCTCCGTGTATCACCCATGAAGGGCGTGATGAGATTTGGTAGGCGGGGCAAGCTTAGCCCCAGGTACATTGGGCCGTTTGAAATTCTTTAGAGGGTTGGTAGCGTTGCCTATCAGTTAGCCTTGCCTCCGATGTTTTCAGCTATACATCCTATATTTCATGTGTCGATGTTGTGTCGGTATGTCCCAGATGAGTCTCATGTGTTGCAGTGGGATTCAGTTCAGTTGGGTGAGGGTTTACCCTTGGTTGAGGAGCCGACAGCTATTTTGGCCAGAGATGTCAGGAGATTGAGGTCTCGAGAGATCCCGGTTGTTAAGGTTCAGTGGAGGCACCGTCCATTCAAGGAGGCTACCTGGGAGACAGAGAGAGATATGCAGGCTCAGTATCCTCAGTTGTTTGAGCCTTCAGGTACCCCCTTGACCTTGACTTTCGAAGACGAAAGTCCTTTTTAGTAGTGGATGATGTAATGACCCTTCCGGTTATTTCCATGTATACGTTTTCCTTGTACCGTTAGAGCTTGTTTGTAGTGGCCCCAAGTCACTTAAGGCTTGTCGGGACCTGTAGTTCGGTTCTGGGTCCATTTGTTTGGTCGTATGATAAGTTTTGAAGTCAAGCAAGTCGGCAAAGTTATCGTAAGTTCTTTAATAAATTTTCTGAACTTTGGGTAAAATGTCTCAGAGCTTTTCTCTCAATATATAAAGAGTTAGAAGTCCCCCGAAATACCAGATCGAAGATCTACGAGTCTAGTTTCCAACGCACAAAACCTCACGTCCAACTGAGCTCAGAGTAAAAGGTTATGGCTATTTTACCGCGGACTGTCTGGCAGAAATCGGATCGCGAACCGGGTCGCGAACCGGGTCAGGTCAAAATCGATTTAAAGCCTCAACTTCACGTTTTAAAACGCCATTTCAGTTTTGAAATAGTGAGAAAACATAAGGGAGGGTTCCAAGAGAGTTCTTGAGTATCAAAATCGTGCGATGGTGAATTGCGAACCTAAATTTAAGAATTTTATTAGCATCGCGCGTATATTTGAAAATATTTTATTTTTAAAGTTATATTTTTTTATTACCTTTTTAAAGTATTTTAATGTGTATGAAAAATACTTTTGTCATGACATAATTGTGTATGTATTTATTTTATAAGGTTTTTATACATTGTATTATTTTAACGGAGATAGTAAATTTAGTTATGTTAAAAATTATTATTATAATGTAGGTTTTGTTTGAAATAATTTTCTATGAATTATGATATATTCAAAAAGTTATATTTATTTTACCACGAACTTATGCAATACCCGAGTACATACATAACGGAACAAAAATATTTTTTGTAATGAGACCTCCAATCTACGTGGAGGTGGATGGGGTGTGACACTAACTTTAGCAAAAACATATGCTGCCACTTATTAGCCTAACATTAATTACTAGATAATTGTCTCATTCATTTAGTTTCCTTTTTATTCTCTAATACTTAATTCAATTGAAAGAATTGGCAAGAAAAGAAACTACTACTCTATCTACTCTTTCTATATCATAGGTATACATCTGCACATATATTGCTCCTAATCATTCATTGATTTTACGGGGGCAATACATGTATCGCTGAAGAGAGCTTTGTGGTAAAAATATTTTTGTGAGTTAGTTGTTTCACAAAAGAAATTTGAATATCTACGACAAGTTATTCAAGCCTAAACTCGAGTTTAATTTTGTTTCGGAGCTTCTTGGAGGGGTTCGAGCTTGGACATTTTCGTCCTAGCAGCTTGTTGTCGGACGACAGGTAGGTTATGATTTAAACTCCCTAGACTTAGCATATATCGGATAAAATTGTACTAGCTGGCATCCTTGGGTTGGATTATTAGGTTGGTACCACAGACCTTGATCGCTTTATTCATGTCCGCCTACTTCTGTTCCTCCGTTGCTTGTAGTACTTGCCGATATATTTTATTTACCCTTGTGGTCCTGTGAGACCTTGTTGACTCTGGAACATAGAAGGTGGGATTTTGGGAATGTCTGCGAGTCCCGGGCACAGAATTATCCTTCTAGGCTGGTTATGCTTGCTGAGTAGCTGTGGGCCTGTGCAGGGTCGATAGGTTGATTGTGAGCTGCTGGACAGCTATTGTGTTTGATCATACCATTTCCATGCATTTAAAGAGGTTTTATCCATGTTTTACTACGGTTTGACTTCGGGCCTACTGGCACTATTTTCGAAACCCTGCATGGCCCCGGGGGCCTATTTTTGATGGAAATGGTTTGATTTAACTTGTGAATATTCCTGGGTAAAAGAAAGTAAAATTATGTTTTAAATCATCAGTTTTACGATTAACGCTAGACTCGGCAGGGCCAGGGTGCTAGTTGAGTTTTCTTGCTACTTGAGATGATTTTTAGCCTCGGTCGGACTGAGCACCTGAGATGACTTTCTACTGTTTAGACCCGGTTATGCCCGGGCACCCTTGGAGGGGTTTTTGAGATATTTTCCTACTACTTTAGTCCTGGACAGGGTCTGGGCATGCATATTAGAGACTGGGTCTCTATCTTGAAACCGTACTTGCTTCCGGACAACATGTTTTGATACTGAGTTTAGTATGGGGTCAGGGACCTCCGTGGACCTTGCCATCCGGGCCTGGGGCTGCGGGCTGCGTGTGCCGGAGGAAGGGTATACGGTGGAGTAGAGGTATACGGGTACTGTCCTTCTATGGAACCTACCTGCTGGGCTGGATCGGCACCGGAGGAGGTACATACAGAGATACCATTTCACTTGAGATCTACATGCATCATATCATTCATTGTTTGAGGCTCCACCCTTGTTTGTTGTTTGTTGATTGTACGCTTCAGCAGTATGGGATGCCGGAGGGTTTGTTTTCACTTGTTTGTGTTCCTCGGTTGTATGGGCGGCCGGGGGACTGTAGGTAGACTCTTGCTATTTACTTACAGAATTGTTCCCTGTTACGGTTAAGTATGGAATTGGTTACTGCTAGACTGTTAGTTCTGGATTTGAGATTGATATGATTAGTTGAGTTTGATTCATGTCTCTGAGCATGCCTATCATTACTCTTTCCCTCTTCTTATACTTGAGGTTACCGGTATACCGTCCATTTTGTAAACTTATTATGTATACACTGTTATTGCAAGGACCCCAGGTGCGTTATTTCTTACTTTCACCTGTGCCTATGGTGTGTATATTCTGCTTATTGGCCTCACATGTGGTTCTGTTTATTTCCCTCTGGGCTAGTTCCTGTGTACCTTTCGTTGATTTCTATGACTGCTTGCTTCTATTTTGTCTGTTACTACGCTTTTATCTTATATGTGCCCAGTCGGCCTATGATACCTACTGGGTACCTTTTGATTCGCATTTGGTGCTCACCCTACCCCCTGCATCTTTGGGTGTAGATCTTAGCGTGGGCCATCACCGTTAGATTGCTGTAAGTCATGCTTGGAGATCTGTTGGGGATTACTTCAGACTGAGGGTGAGCTCTTGGCGATCGGAGCTTAGCTTTAGTTTATCTTTTGCTTTATGTACTCTATTACCATTCAGAGACATCTGTATATATTGTTTTGGATCGTTTGCACTCCATGTATGTAGTTTTGGCTCTATACCATGATACCAGGTCTCGGGGTTTGGTTTAGTTTCCGCATATGTATATATATATTCCTGTTATCTTCATCTTGTTCCCTTACTTTTGCTTCTTAAACTATTCTTCCGCTTATTTGTTAGATAGTAGCCCATTACTAACTGTCCTGGGCTACGAGAATTGGTTCGCCTACTGGGGGGGTTGTAGGTGCCATCATGACCGATAAATTGAGTCGTGACACAGAACCTCGGGAAATCCTCCAAAATTTCCAATTTTACAACATACTTTGAAATCATGACGTTTTGAACCAACCCTTTCACGCCAACTGCGATATTGAGAGTTCTACTCACCCGAATTCACTTCCAAAAAGTCTCCCAAACTCCTTAAGGTCTTGGCTAACATAAAAACTAACTCGACCTAAGATATATTACCCAATCTGCACCCGTATTTCCCTAGACCCTACCTCGCTCAGAATCCATTTTAGACTAGCCTAGTTAGAATTTTCTAACTCCCAAACCCAGGAGTTTTCTTACCCAAAACTTTGAACGAATGGTTTACCCATAAGGACAATACGGGTTGTTACAACAAATACTAATTTACCCATCATTCTTCCCCGAACAATCTTTTTGGTGGAAAGAAAAGAATGAGCCAGCCCCTTGAACCTTAACGCTCTACCATGATATCGTAATATAACCTTAAGCGAACCACAGAAATTTCAAAATCTTTCAGCGTACCCAAACACATTTGCAATCAAATTCTATCCTGCTATGTCAAGGAATTCCTTCCTTCGAGCTTGTTGCATCCTAACGCACACGCAAGTGTACGTGGTGGTACAAGTAATATATGATTATAAGTCCAGATATCATACCCACAGGGACTTGTCGATTAACTATTCACTAAATTAAACTAGTTCTAATTATTTATTCAAGCGATAAATCTCAAAGAAATATTTATTAACTATTGAAATTAAAAAAAAGAAGTAAACTAATGAATGAATAACCAAACAAAGAGCAGATTTCCACGTAATCAATGTGATGAAATTGATCTAGGACTATGGATTCGCTAACAATCATACTGAGTTGGTAATTTCATGGACTTATTTGTTTATCTAATTCTGATTTCGGGGTTGATTTTACAACTATGGTCTTCCGAGCCTCTAATTGCCTATCCAGAATAGCATCACAACTACATCGTTGAGCAGGGATGTGACATCTTATTCTGAACGCTTTTATATATCTTTTCATATAAACCAAACAAAGAGTTCTAGGTATATTCCTATCCTAGTCGCGAACCTATCCCTTACGTTACAAACGAGAGGCCTTGCTCCATATATTCTTTATTCTATCCCAATGATTCTTCTTCCGAGTTCACAAAGAGATTATAGATTTATTTCAATGGTAGCTAAGCATTAAAATAGTAAACACAAGAATATAAGAAATACTAATATGATCATTTTAACAAATCGAATCAATAGTCTACTGAAACAATCATGAAGCAACCACAATCCTAGAACGAGAAGTTCAACTCCACATAGACATGGAGCAATTACAACTATTTATCCAAAGGAAAAATATAAAAATAAATAATAAAGGAGAAGAAAAAATAAAACCAATATTCTCCGGCCTCCACGGCGGCTCCTAACTCTTCATAGGTCAAAGGTTCTCTAAAAATTGCGATTGGGGATGTATTTATAGAGTATGAGGAAAATAACCCCTTTTCCTACTTGCATTCAAAATAGGGGAAGCTGGAAATTCTGTAAGTTTGGTGCCTGGCGCGTCGCCTCAGCATCACTTTACGGTTGTTTTAGGCCTAGGGCAGCGCCACACCATAGCCCCATCATCAGTCTGCGGTAGTTTTGGCCCTAGGACAGCACCCCAGCATAGCCCCACTGCCCAGATTTTCTTCTTTTGCTCTCTTTTTCTCCTGGAATGTTGCTAACTCTTTTCCAATACTTTTATGCTTTCATTTTTAGCTCTCATGGGTTGTTTTTCTTCATATTCTCCCTGCAAAATGTCTAATCACATATATTATCTCATAATCAAGAATATGCAAATAATAATAGGTATATACATTACTTTTGTCCTCAAAACAAGGCTAACACATGGGTAAATGAGGCAAGAAGGCATATAAATACGCCCAAGATCACCACCCCACACTTAAACCTTTGTTCATCCTCAAACAAATCACTACACACCCTATTAAATTTCACATCTTAAGATATCAATTGAACAGGTCCACTCACACCTAAGTTAACTAGATAGTTTAATCATAACCCATAATCCACTCAACATGCATTCATCAATCATATTTTCACAGACCCTTCATTAAAACCACACAGCCTCTAAAACTGAATCTTCATGAAATATAAGGCCAACATGATCACGTGTAAATATAGCTATCATTATTACACCAAATTCTCACCATTATGTGACCTCACATTTAAGAGAGATGCCCCTTTGCTCACTGATAAGTCAGTATTTTACCTACTTATTTAACCTTTAAGCTTATGCTTTTACTAGTTTAAAGTGGAAAATAGTGAAATTAACATGGAATACTTCTATTTTGCAGGTCTTTGTGCTTTAGAAGTGTTCGGGATGAATTCGGATGAAAACAAGTCAAAAGGAGGCCTTTAGTAGAAGCAAGTAGCTGGAAACAACACATGCCTTCACGAACGCGGGGTCCCAACTGCGAACGCGAAGGTCGACCGAGTCAAAGCTCTGCAAATGCGATTCCTTGACCGCGTATGCAAAGGTCAACTAGACAAAGACATTTCGCGTACGCGGCTGACCATCCGCGTAGGCGAAGAAGGAAAGCGGAGCAGCTGGGAAGCTTTGGAATTTCACATCCGGAGAAATCCCAATTCACATAAAACACTCCTAAGCCATCTTGAAACATATCTTTGTATATTTTTAGAACTTTTGAGCAAGCTTGGGAGAAAGGTTCATCAACCAACACAATTGGAGTGAAGATTTGGATGCTCTTTATTGTAAATCTTTAGATTTCATTCTTCAACTCTTGTTATTAATTGCTATTTATTTGGTGTATTGTTTACTTGAGATTTTGGGGTTGTATTGGAGATAATACTTTGTGGGTTATTGAATTCATATATAGATTTTTTTTTTATTATTATTTGGGTCTATTGAATCCTCCATTGCTTGAATTTATAGTCAGTGATTGCAAACATTGACTTAGCTTTATAATTTGGTTTTTTGCTCGTGAGAAAAATTCTCGAATTCCAGAAGATTCACTAGTGGGTACTTGGGAATTCATCTAGATTGGAGGCTAGACATAGCTCCAATCGCGGAATCTCCTATTTAAGGGTCCGAGCTAGAGTTAGGACAACCTCCCCAAGTTATTTGGCTGGTTTATTGCTTGCTCATGTTAGTTCGAGAGAAAACACATGAGTTATATGCTCGATTGGTCGAGAGACATTTAGGCATACTTTTAGCCAAGACTACCTGGGTGTCAATTGGGTGCAAATCTTGTGAACTGAATTCCCACTCTCAGTTCTCCCTTGTTGTCCTTGCTTAAAGAAAGCAAGGAAAGCCATTGATCAATATATCTTTTATTTGGTTTTCATTATCTTTTAGTTTTAGTCTAAAATCCCCCTTTTTAGATATATTTTCCCTTTTTGTTATTTGAACTTCAATAAGTTTCTTAGATTCTTTATTAGCTGGATCCCGACTGCATTGTTCCCTTGGGTATGACCTTGACACTCATTGAGAATTATAAATTTTGTTTTGACTATGCGATCACCGTGACCTCCTAATTGGAGAGCACGATTTGAGCATTTATCAAAAATGGTGTCGTTGCCAGGGAATAATTTGGCGTATTGAGTTAGTTTTGAATTTGAGTTTACTTATTCTAGTTTAATTATTGTGAATAATTGTTTTTCTTTTGTTTAGTTTTAGTTTGTTGATGGCATCATGGCTTATTTGAATTTTAGAAATGGTGATGGTTCCATTCCAATATATATTCCTGACTATTGTGTTTATTGGGAAGGACCCCACCTTGGATGAAGGTGTAGAATTGGTCCGGGGAGAAGAAGGTATTCTCCTTCTTATTCATATGATGGGCACAATTGCTATTTGTATGGTGGTCGTGATGGGCATTGGAGCGATTTCCCCAATGATGATCGTCCCCCTCTCCCTTCTTGTGCTAACAATGTTGCTAGTGGTGATTGTGACCTTGATAGGAACCATGAATTCGCAAGCGAAGAAGGCATATACGGTAAGCTCCAAACCCTCTTGGCATCAATAGAAATCTAAGAGGAAGGTGTGCAATCCATAAAGCAATGCTTTGTGGACGCAAGGGTAAAAGAAGAGGAAAACACAAGGGAGGATCGTGAAATGAAGGTGGTGTTGCAACCAACCACCATATTTTTGGGTCATGATGTCATAGCATCTCTAAGTGAGGATCTTATGGACGAGGTAAGCTTGAAGGTGGAGATGCCCAAATCCCACTTCAACCTTTGTTCGACCTTAAGTTTGATTCAATGGATGAAAGTCAAAGTAATCAAGTTTTTGGAAGACCTTGGAAGGAGGGTGGATGAAGGTCTATCCGGTTTTGAGTTTGTCGTGGAACGAAGCCAAAGCATCCTTACTCACTTGAAGGTTAAAAAGTGCGACATGCATAATCAAGAGACTGTCCATCTCATGTTAAAACCTTAACCCTGGGAGTGCCACCGGAAATTCGATTCATGATTTGGTCAAAGCTTCAAATCTTCCAAGTGGAAATCTCGATGGTGAGGTAGCCGGCGTCGCGCCGCGACGTTCAATTGTGCGCTTGATAGGAAGCAACTGATGTGCCGCCATTCTACGGCACTTTCGACGCCTCTAAACTAAGAACAATCATAAGTTTTCAAGCAACCATCGTCGTTTTTGATGTTTTATGTTATGTTTTCAGGAAAGAGAGACAAACATAGAAACGGAAGGAAATACGAGCAAAACGACGTTCTGGATAAGAGTGACGGCCAGTCACCAAGGTTACGGTCCGTCAGCCTGGCCGTCAACTTGAGGCAGCACCACTGCCTAGTGGTGACGGCCACCGTAACGGTCCGTCAAGCTGGTGACGGTCCGTCAGCCCAGACCATCAAGTTGAGGCAGTACGCGATGCGGATTCTGAACATTTTTGGGTTTATTTCCTGGACTCCTATAAATACCCTATGTTAGGTTTATTTTATTTATTCATTAAGAAATACATTACCCAATAGTTTTAGGAGATTTTTAGTCTACTTTTGAGAGAAGGAAACACGCAAGAACACGTTTTCTTCTTCTTGAATCGTGTTCTTGATTATTCTTGGGATCTTGGTTTTCTTGTTCTTGGATAATTGAAGCTTGTTTTCATTATATTGTAAGAATCTCTTTTCTCTTTATTATGAATATGAATTTCTTTTCTTTCCATCGAAGCATGATTAACTAACTTCCCACAACTAGGGTTGTGGGAGCCATGGCTAAAGTAGCGATATAGATTCTGGGTAGCGTCGGGTTCAATATTTATGATTGTCACATTGTTAATCATTCATTCTTCACGTTTTCTAGTGGTTGCAAACACTAGAACATGCCTAGGTTTAATTTGCATGAGTAAAGAGATTAAAACCGGGAAATTTGATTAACTACGAGGATTCGAGACTACTAACTCTCATCTTATGATTAATGCTGTAACTAGATTAATCTACTTGATGTTTAGGATTGAAATATAAAAGCTCACCTTTTCAAGTTCGAGATAATTGAAAAGGAAATTCGTCTATTTGGTTGAGAAACGTTTAGATGATACCATTAATTCAATCACATCGTGACACACCTATAAGAAAGAACCCGGTTAAGCTTGAATCGACATTGTTATAATGCCATGGTCAACACTTCCCTAGTTCTCTCTCATATTGATTAAAACTCGTACGTTATTAGTTGCTTTGTTCAAATATTGTTTTCACAATCCCCCCCCCATTTATCGGAAACTATTGACTACTAGTCATCTAATTCACGAACGACCTAATTTGCACCTTATTCCCTGTGGGATCGACCCCAACCTCTGTTAGGTTCTATATTTGACGACAACCGCTTACGCTTCTTAATTTGAGGTGTAGTTTGGGCGTTATCAAATTTTGGTGCCGTTGCCGGGGAATACGGTTGTTTATTAAGCTGGGTGTGTTTATTTGACTCTTAGTCATATTTCCTGCTTTTATTTTTATTTGTTGTTTTTGTTTGTTACAGGGTACATAGTTGTGCATGCCAAGTACCCGACGCTCGGGTGAACCAATATTACCCTACGACCCCGAGCTTGCAAGAACGATAAGGCGAAACATGAATGAGCAACAACAAGAGGCAGCGAGACTCGTTGCAGCTCAGCAAGCCCAACAACGTTTGAATGATGAGGGTCTTGAGGTCGACATTGAGTTGA
This sequence comes from Jaltomata sinuosa, assembly GCA_003996215.1. Taxonomy (NCBI): domain Eukaryota; kingdom Viridiplantae; phylum Streptophyta; class Magnoliopsida; order Solanales; family Solanaceae; genus Jaltomata; species Jaltomata sinuosa. The sequence continues at coordinate 252,955 of QJPP01006967.1, read as the reverse complement.
ATGATGAGGAGGTCGACTTAGATGGAGTTGGGGCCACGGGCGCTATTGTGTTTCCTCCGCTAGCACCCGGGGCCAAGTTCAACATTACTAGCACAATGATTCAGCTGTTGAATTTGAGAGGAGTGTTTTGTGGTGTTGCTGGTGATGATCCAAACCGGCACCTGATGAATTTTGTGGGTATCTGCAAGTCGTTCGAATTGCCTGGAGTTAGTCAGACAGCGATCAGGCTCAGGTTGTTTCCGTTGTCTCTGTCTGATGAGGCAGCGTTATGGTTGACAGAGCTAACCCCTGACTCTATCACAACCTGGGGAGAGTTGAAAGGAGCTTTCCTAGAAAGGTTCTTTCCTCCCTCTAGGATGATACAGTTGAGGGATGAAATTAGCAACTTCAGACAACAACCTCATGAGGCGTTACATGAGACTTGGTTGCGGTTCATGAAAAAGCTAACACAATGCCCAAACCATCAGTTGACCGATAATTTCCTGATGCAGACGTTTTACAGGGCACTAAATTTGGCTACCAAGCCGACACTGGATAATGCAGCAGGTGGAGCGTTCATGGGTCTCACTTTTGCCGATGCCACAGCTATTTTGGACAGGCTCACCAAAACCAACAGGGCCTGGCATACACGTGATACATAGGTAGCAGTTAGCACTTATGCAGTTGGTATGTCAGCAGAGCAGCGCAGGAAGGAGGAAGAGCGGGACCAAGATATGGCCCATCTGAAGACGCAAATGGACCTACTGACGAAGCATTTGTTGTCAGGAGGTATCGAAAAGGTGAAAGCTGTGGGTTCCCAAGGTAGGGCAGCAGAGTTTGAATCTGATGAGGAGGTGAATTATTTGGGTGGTTTCCAGGCCAACGGCCAAGGAAACCAAGGTCGGAACTATCAGAAGGACAACTACTATGAAAAAGCTGGCTACAGAGATCGTGATCAGGGGAACTGGAAGAATAACACTGATAGAGGTGGGTTGTATGTACCACCTGGTAACCAGGAAAGAGCTAACACTGAGACAGGGACGTCCAAACTAGAGAACATGATGGCTAAGATGCTGCTGAAGGGGGAATCTACCGACTCCGCGGTAAAAGAGATGAGGACGGAATTATCAACAATGAGTCAGGTAGTGGATTCACATTCCACCTCGATCAAGCAATTGGAACAGCAAGTGGGTCAAATCTCGGCATCTCTAAATCAAAGAAGGACAGGTACCTTGCCGAGTGACACCGTTCAAAATCCAAGGAAGGATGGGAGCTGTATGGCGATCACTACAAGAAGCGGTAAAACGTTACCGGAATCACATCCGGTAATTCAGACTCAAGGTAATGTTGTGGATGACAATGTGGCGGAGGATGCTACGCAAAGGCTCACGGATAAAAGCAAGGAAGTTAAAAAGCCTCCAACTATGATGCCTTGGCCACCACCTTCTTTCCCACAGCGTTTGAAGAAGAAAGCGGACGATAGCAAGTTCCTGAACTTCATGACCATGCTGAAGCAGATATCAGTCAACATCCCTCTGGTGGACGCTCTTGAACAAATGCCCGGATATGCCAAGTTCATGAAGGACTTGATTACCAAGAGGAGGTCAGTAAGCTTTGAACCAGAAGATAACCTCCACCACTGCAGTGCTATTTCTTCAAGATCATTAGTGGAAAAGAAGGAAGATCCATGTGCTTTTACTATTCCCTGTACTATTGGGAAAATCAACTTTGAAAAAGCCTTATGTGATCTTGGTGCTAGCATCAACTTGATGCCGCTAGCAGTATACAAACAATTGGGTTTGGGAGCGCCCAAACCAACTACCATAAGGGTGCTAAGGGCTGACCGTTCAGTAAAGCGACCAGTGGGAATATTGTCTGATGTGCTGGTCAAGGTTGGTAAGTTTATATTCCCGGCCGACTTTGTGATCTTAGACTGCGAAGTGGACTTTGAAGTTCCCATAATCTTGGGATGACCATTGTTAGCTACTGCAAGAGTGTTGGTCGACATGGAAAGAAACGAACTGACGTTCAGATTAAATAATGAATTGGTCAAGTTTGATGCGTGTAAGTTGATGAAGCAACCAAGAGACATGAGAGTGGTCGCGGTTATAGAGGTGGTTGATGAAGCCCCTGCGGAGTTGCATATCGAGGAGAAGGGTCCTGTCGAGACCCTAGCGGTTACAAGAATAAGGTTGCGATCGCAAGAAGGGAAACATGTCGAGGAAGGCGGTGAAAACAAATCAAGGAAGAGAAAACACCGCAAGAAAACCAGCAAAGAAAGAGTAAAGAAGCTGCCGCGACTAGCTGCGGAGCCGATAAAAGAGGAAGTTGGAGCTCAACGAGATAGGGTAGCTGGCACCTATTCCATCAATTTCGCCTGCTTTGGAGACCCTGGCGGTCTCCAACATCATGCCAGACTCTGAGCCCCATGGACTTCACAGGTATTCCTTTCTCTCACAGCTTTAGTTTTCACATGTATGCATTGGGGACAATGCATGAGTCTAAGTTGAGGGTGTTGGGTTACCTGTGAGTCTTTCACCACCGAGGGTTTTTGTTGCCGTGTTTCTTTTCCCTCCGGTGTGCTATCTAGTAGAACCGGCATGTTTAGGTTGTCGTTTAAATTTTAGTTGTTTTCTGGTGTCTATAGCAAAAGCATGGCGTTTTTTTTATGAAAAAAAAATGTACTAAAAGGAGCCCCCTCTGAAAAAGTTGATTTTGTACTGATGTTTGAACGATTGACTGTCTGGATCCTTGGGTGTCATTGTGTGGTTATGATTGGAATAGGTATGCTTAAGCCGAGTTGTTGATAGTTGGTAGTGGTATGGTTTCTTGGTGCCAAGTGTGTGTGAGCGTATTGTTATAAATTCTTACTCTGTGCATGCATCTAGAACTTGCCGGGTCTATTTTGTTAAGTTTGAAGTTGGTTGCTTAGGAAAGGATCACAGGCCCTTTTTGTGTGCAGTCCACTAAGCCTATAAGACCGTCCAAATGCAAATAATCCCTTTTGAACCCTGTTTGAGCCATAATTGACCCTATTCTTTCAATAACCTGTCACCGTTCCTTTTGAACTTTGAATCCCTATTTTGGCCCTGGTCCTTCCTTGGACATCGTGCACCTCAACTCAGGCAATCAGCCTAAGTTGAGGGTGGCTACTATAGAGATAAAGGAGAAGAAAAATAGGATGGATAAGATTGGTTGTGGATAGAATGCAAATTTCGGGTGTGTGCGTAAGAAAAGAAAGAAAAAGAAATGAAAAAAAAAACGAGATGAAAAAGAACGAAAAAGAAATAAAAAGAGTTGTCAAAATAAAGAGGCCGCACCTGTAGCTAGAAAGAAGGGAATAAAAAAGGTGAATAAGGATGGACAAAGTAAAGTTATGTGGAAATAGGAGGTCGGTGATTCCAAGGAAGGTTTAGTCACTATTCCCCAAACGTATCCTACCTGCACCCGAAGCCTCATTACAAGCCTAAATAAGTCCTGTAGTGATCCTGAGCGGCTTTCTGAAAAACTAAAATAGAATAGTAAGGGCAAGCTTATGGCATCGCATGTGCATTGTTTGAACTCGTTTGTGAGTGTGAGCGCCTTACCTAGTCCTAAATCTTGTGTGTGGGACTTCTTTGTGGTGAGGGCACCAAGATTTCTGTATTGTCTATTGACTGTCGGGATAGCTGTGCGTGAGTATGCATAATATTCTATCATAGCGGAATGACATGTTTGGATTCTTGCAAGTTAATGTTTCATACATTTGTGTCCTACTAGGGAGCTTGATTTAAAAAATTGAATAAGCGTTGAATAACCATGAGTTGCTAGAGACACGAGTTTGTTTTCTTAGTTGAGTCGTCATATTGTGTTGTTGTTGTGTCATGTTGCTTGAGGACAAGCGAACGTTTTAAGTTGAGGGTGTTGATGTGCCGCCATTCTACGGCACTTTCGACGCCTCTAAACTAAGAACAATCATAAGTTTTCAAGCAACCATCGTCCTTTTTGATGTTTTATGTTATGTTTTCAGGAAAGAGAGACAAACATAGAAACGGAAGGAAATACGAGCAAACGACGTTCTGGATAAGAGTGACGGCCAGAGTGACGGCCAGTCACCAAGGTGACGGTCCGTCAGCCTGGCCGTCAACTTGAGGCAGCACCACTGCCTAGTGGTGACGGCCACCGTGACGGTCCGTTAAGCTGGTGTCGGTCCGTCAGCCCTGACCGTCAAGTTGAGGCAGTACGCGACACGGATTCCGAACGTTTTTGGGTTTATTTCCTGGACTCCTATAAATACCCTATGTTAGGTTTATTTTATTTATTCATTAAGAAATACATTACCCAATAGTTTTAGGAGATTTTTAGTCTACTTTTGAGAGAAGGAAACACGCAAGAACACGTTTTCTTCTTCTTGAATCGTGTTCTTGATTGTTCTTGGGATCTTGGTTTTCTTGTTCTTGGATAATTGAAGCTTGTTTTAATTATATTGTAAGAATCTCTTTTCTCTTTATTATGAATATGAATTTCTTTTCTTTCCATCGAAGCATGATTAACTAACTTCCCACAACTAGGTAGCCATGGCTAAAGTAGCGATATAGATTCCGGGTAGCGTCGGGTTCAATATTTATGATTATCACGTTGTTAATCATTCATTCTTCACGTTTTCTAGTGGTTGCAAACATTAGAACATGCCTAAGTTTAATTTGCTTGAGTAAAGAGATTAAAACCGGAAAATTTAATTAACTACGAGAATTTGAGACTACTAACTCTCGTCTTATGATTAATGCTGTAACTAGATTAATCTACTTGATGTTTAGGATTGAAATATAAAAGCTCACCTTTTCAAGTTCGAGAGAATTGAAAAGGAAATTCGTCTATTTGGTTGAGAAATGTTTAGATGATACCATTAATTCAATCACATTGTGACACGCCTATAAGAAAGAACCCGGTTAAGCTTGAATCGACATTGTTATAACGCCATGGTGAACACTTCCCTAGTTCTCTATCATATTGATTAAAACTCGTACGTTATTAGTTGCTTTGTTCAAATATTGATTTCACAAACCCCCCCCCCCATTTACCGGAAACTATTGACTACTAGTCATCTAATTCACGAATGACCTAATTTGCACCTTATTCCCTGTGGGATCGACCCCAACCTCTGTTGGGTTCTATATTTGACGATGACCGCTTACGCTTCTTAATTTGAGGTGTAGTTTTGGCGTTATCAAGTATGGAGGGAAAAAGCTGCAATCCCTACCAACTAAATGCTAGAAGCTGATATCTGACTGAGTTTAGCTCTAATGACATGAAAAGATGCTAAATATACTGGAATAGCTAGGAAAACATGACACTGAGACTGACATGAATATGAGGAGACTGAGGGACTAGAGATGGACTATTACCTCAAGCTAACACTGAGTCAGAAGGAAAGAGGTGAGGATACTTGGCCATCATGGCTACTTCTGCTTCCCAAGTAGCTCTCTCAATTGACTGGTTCCTCCATAAAACTTTCACCGAAGAGACTTCCTTATTTCTCAACCTACGAACCTGACGGTCAAGAATTTCAACTGGAACCTCCTCATATGTTAGTCTATCCTTCACATCCACACTCTCTAAGGGAATAGTCGATGTCGGATCACCAACACACTTCTTCAACAACGATATATGAAAAACTAGATGAACCGCTGCTAATTCTGCTGGCAACTCTAAGTCTCTAACTCATAAGCCACATTACCAATCCTCTTCAGAATCTTATAAGGGCCTATATATCGGGGACTAAGCTTCCCTTTCTCGCCAAATCTCATCACACCCTTTATGGGTGACACTTTAAAGAAGACCCAATCATTGATCTCAAATTCTAAGTCCCTTCTCCTCATATTGCGTAGGACTTCTGATGACTCTGAGTTGTATTTAACCTTTCTCTAATGACCTGAACTTTCTCCATGGCCTCATGGATTAAATCTGGTCCAATCAAGGCTACTTCACCTACTTCAAACCAACCAATCAGTGACCTATATCTACACCCATAGAGTGCCTCATATGAGGCCATCTGAATACTGGAGTGGAAGCTGTTATTGTAGGTGAACTCTAAGAGAGGTAGGTGATCATCCCAACTGCCTTTGAAATCAATCACACAAGACCTCAATATGTCCTCAAGGGTCTGAATGGTATGCTCTGCCTGACCATCTATCTGTGAATGAAATGTTGTGCTGAGATTTACTAGAGTACCAAGACCTTTATGAAAAGACTTCCAAAAATGAGATGTAAACTGAGGACCTCTATATGAGATGATAGACAAAGGAACCCCATGCAACCTAACTATCTCGCTGACGTAGAGTCTGGCATACTCCTCTGCTGAATTCATAGTCTTAACTGCTAGGAAATGGGCTGATTTGGTTATCCTGTCCATAATCACCCAAATAGATTCGTGTTATCTGCGAGTACGAGATAAGCTCGTAATGAAATCCATGTTGATCACCTCCCACTTCCAAGTAGGAATGCTAATATCCTGAGTCACACCTCCTGGTTTTTGATGTTCTACTTTAAGCTACTGACAATTGGGACACTTTGCTACAAAATCTGTAATGTCCCTCTTCATGTCGTTCCACCAATAGACTTCCCGTAGATCATTGTATATCTTAGTGGAACCGAGATGAATGGAATATCTGGAATTATGGGCTTCTATAAGGATCTTCTACCTTAACTCACCCACATTAGGTATACATAAATGACCCTGGTAGCGAAGAACATCATCTTACCCTTGGGAGAAAACCTCTACTCTCTGCTAATGAGCTACACCTTTCAACTGAAGCAATATGGGATCACTGTTTTGTTTCTCTTCAACCTCCGCTACCAAAGAAGATTCTGACCCATTCTGGACTATCACACCACCTTCTGTCGTGTCCATGAGGAAAACTCCTAAGCGATCAAGCCTATGAACATCCCTGGCTAATTCCTTCCTCTCTTCCTCAATATCTGACACATTATCCATAGACAGTCTGCTGAGGGCATCAACCACTACGTTGGCCTTACCCGGATGGTAGAGAACATTTATATCATAATCTTTGAGGAATTCAAGCCACCTTCTCTGACGAATATTCAACTCTTTCTGGGTGAACACATACTGGAGGCTCTTATGGTCTGTGAACACATCTACATGAACACCATACACGTAGTGTCTCCAAATCTTTAGGTAACAACTACTGCTAGCTCAAGGTCATGAGTTGGGTAATTATTCTCATGGACCTTAAGCTGTCTGGATGTATAAGCTATGACCTTACTACGCTGCATCAGAACACAACCCAAACCAACTCTGGATGTATCACAATACACCACAAAATCATCTAAACCCTCTGGCAAGGTTAAAACGGGAGCTGTAGTCAACCTAATCTTCAACTCTAGGAAACTATTCTCACAATCATCTAACCACTGAAACTTAATCTTTTTCTGAGTCAACTTGATCAATGGGGGCATCTATGGATAAAAACCCTTCAATAAACCTCTTGTAGTAACCGGCCAAACCCAAGAAACTCCTGATATTTGTCGAAGAGGTGGGTCTGGGCCAGTTTTTCACTGACTCAATCATTTGAGAATCAACTCGAATGCCCTCACTAGACACCACATGACCAAGAAAAGCAACTGACTTTAACCAGAATTCACACTTACTAAACTTGGCGAATAACTGGCAATCTTTGAGAGTCTGCAATACCACTCTCAAATGGTTTGCATGCTCCTCCTCACTCTTAGAATATATGAATATATTATCGATGAAGACAATGATGAACAAGTCTATATATTGCTTGAACACTCCATTCATCAAATCCATGAAAGCTGCAGGAGCATTTGTTAGTCCAAAAGACATAGCTACAAATTCATAGTAACCATACCGAGTTCTGAAGGCTGTCTTTGGAATGTTACTATCTCTGACTCTGAGCTGATGATAACCAGATCTGAGGTCTATCTTCGAGAAACAACTAGCACCCTGAAGCTGGTCGAATAAGTCATCAATCCTAGGGATGAGATACTTATTCTTGATTGTGACTTTGTTCAACTGACAGTAGTCGATGTACATCCTGAGAGAACCATCTTTCTTATGCATGGACAATACTGGAGCACCCCATAGAGAGATACTGGGTCTGATGATGCCCTTATCTAGAAGGTTTTTCAACTATTCTTTCAATTCCTTAAGCTCTACTAGAGCCATTCTGTAAGGAGGAATTGAAATAGGCTGGGTATCTAGAAGGAGATCTATTCCGAAGTTGATTTTCCTTTCGGGAGGAACTCCAGGAAGATCTTCTGGAAATACTTCTAGGAATTCATTCACTATAGGGACTAACTCAAGAGTTGGGGTCTCAGAATTTGAATACTTAATGTACAAGATGATAGATATATCCTTTGGAAATCATTTTTCTAGCCTTAAGGTAAGAGATGAATCGACATACAAGCACTGAGGTACTACCCTTCCACTCTAAGATTGGCTCATTTAGAAACTAAAACCGAATGATCCTAGTCGTGCAATCGATTGAGGCATAACAAGAATGTAACCAATCCATGCATAGAATTATATCAAAGTCAGTCATTTCTAACTCTAAAAGATCGGCTGAGGTGACTTTCTCAGAAACTGTGACAGGGTAATTTCTGTATACCCGTCTAGCTATAACTGGATCACCAACTGGAGTAGAGACAGAGAAAGGTTTTGGGAGGGTTTCTAGACTGACACTAAAATTCACTGCTATATAAGGAGTTATATAAGAAAGTGTAGTCCCTGGGTCTAATAATGCATAAATATCTAGATGGAAGACTTGTAACGTACCCGTGACCACATAGGGTGAATCCTTTTGGTCCTATCGAGTCCGAAGAGCATAGAGCCTATTTTGGCACTGGCCACAACCTGTACCAGACGAGGCACCCTGCTAAGTAGGGAGACCTACTGTAGAACTAGACTGATTCTGGGGGAGAGCATCTTTGCCCTTCTGTGAAGCTACTGGAAAATCCCTCATTCGGTGGCCTAGCTTGCCACACCCAAAACAATTTCCACTACATTCCATACACTCACCATAGTGGTTTCTGCCACACTTTTTGAAAACTGGATGAGTGCACTCGCTAGTAACTGTACCTTGGGACTTTAAGCCTAGCGCTCTATCCCGTCGGTCCTACCTGGACTTAGGCACTGGGGCACTAGTAGAAGATGGGGCTAGAGCTTAAGATTTTTGGCGGAACTGAGAGAGGTTGCCACCATCTGACCTGTGCTGAGAGTAATAAAAATCACCTGTTCTAGCTCTCTTGGTATCTCATCCCCTTTGTTTGATCTTCTCCTCATCGATCTGCTAGGCATAATTCACCAACCTGGAAAAATCCATTTCCTTAACCAGCATAGCAGTCTTACACTCATTGAGCATATCATCGGACACACAAAATACGAACTTACTCATACAGGCCCTGGAGTCAGCTACTCTTACTGGAGCATACTTAGACAACTGAGTAAACTTGAGTGCGTACTCTTGCACACTCATATCATTTGACTTCAGATTGATGAACTTTTTGATCTTGGCTTCCCTGAGCTCAAGTGGGAAAAACCTGTACAGAAATGCATCCTTGAAGTGGTTCCAATCCACTGGACCTGCATTAGCACAATGTGACTCCTTCCACTGCTGATACTAGGTATAAGCCACTCCCTTCAACTGATACGCGGCTAAATTTGCACTCTCGACCAGAGTGACACCCATAATATCTGTCACCTTTTGAATGTCGTCAAGAAACTCCCGTGGATCCTCTTTGGACTTGGACCCATGAAATTCTTGAGGGTTCATCCGAGTGAAGTTTCGAATTCTAGTTGAAGTAGTGTTGGCCTGAGGTGGAGCTGGTGCCACTGCCTGCTGATTGACCTGAGCGGTCATGTCCTGAGCAAGCACTTGGAATGCAGCCGTGAATTCAGCATGGGTAACTTGCTCATTCAGAGGGTCTGATGGTGCTGGCTGATTCCTGTCATTGGCTTTTTTGGGAGGTATTTTCTGAAATGTGTACAGCACGAGTTAGAAGGAAATTAAATAGAGTTCATACTTTATAACATGAGGTGGAACAGAATAAAGTGAAGTTTTTCCTTATGACATCTCGTAGCTTCTCCCCCATAAGTGTAGCGCGTTTCACACCCATGAAGAGGACTCTATTCGATGTGACTTTCAGACACCCTAGGACACTTGAACCTTCTGCTCTGATACCAAGTTTATCATGCCACGAGGCTACCCCCTTGATGTAACACGGTGCTTAGTGTCATAAGTGACCCCAAGCTAACCCATGGTCTGGCATGTCTAGATAATTTCTAATAATTTTAAGCTGTGCAGAAAACTTAACTAATTCATAATATAAGAGTTGAAAGAAAGAAATCCAAACATGATTGAATATATATAAATATCTGAAAATGTGATAAGTCTAAAAGTAAATTGAAGTACTCAAGAGCTGATTCTAGGCTATGTATGAAAGCCTCTAACTTAAGTGATTTGCTGGGACAAGCTCCCATCGAACTCTAAAATTCTGAAACTAGAATATAATGCTGAAAGAATAAAGATAACTACCATCCTCGGGCTATGAGGACTCACCACTGATACGGCAGAGTGGGGACTGGGAAATCATAGTAAGCGTGATCTGGATGCTGAGCGCCTGAACCTACATCATAAAATGATGTAGCACAAAAGTATGCATTAGTACTTTGGATGTACTGAGCATGCAGGATATATGCAATGTTGTATAACATAGAGACTGAAATAGAAACATATAATGAAACATGAACTGAGATATACGTTGAATGCAATGACCAAGTAATTAATAAGAATACTGTAGCATACTGAGCTGAGCTGAATAACTGAATACAAGGTCAATGCGATGATGAGTCTGACTGTGGGAGATACTATTAACCAATATACCCGAAGCTGAGCTAACTATGGGGCCAACCTGTAACCCTGGATGGAAGGGTTTTCATACCTTGCCAAGGGTACAAACAAATCTGACGTGGATCCACTAAACTGATGTCCACAAGGGACAAAGGTGACTAACCTAATCTGACAACTGACCCATTTCATACCTACGGTGGCACCATAGTTCTGGGACTTGGGGACTGTTACTAAAGGTCTCAGCCTAATCTAACAGCCAAGCCTTCATTCTTTCATCCCCTCGGTAGTAAGTCTACTCCCAACTGAATGTAAGTAGTGATATGCAAGCTTAAATACTGAATAGCTCAAATACTGATAATCATCTAAGAATGCAACATATATATACTAAAACTGATGGCATTATATTTTTGTAGCATGATTGTCTGAATTATCTACCTAGCAAGTATAATTTATGAGTACTAGATTAACACAAGCTAGGGCTTCTGAATCCTGTACATGTGACTATTCTAATTCTCCAAGAAACATATAGTAAATATCACATAAATTATAGCATCTGAGTTGCAATGAATCCCTAAGATTTAGGAACTATAGGTCTAAATATTTCATGGAGAACTGAGGAACTGAACTAAATCTAGGGACTCAATGGGTGAAAGGAACCCAATGATGGAATACCACATACCTGGAAGAAGATTCTACGATTGAACCTTTGGAGTTGGAACTGAACCTGAAGAAAATCCTTTTGCTTGTTCTTGAGAGGAAACACTTCTTTTCTTGCTTAAAACTGCTAAGTGTTGATTTGGTTTAGGAGTAATGAGGGAAAAAGAGTAAAAACCCTTTAATTACTCCCAAAACGACTTAGGATCAGAGTTAAAAGAATTAGGAAAAGACTAGTATTCCCTCAACTTAAAATAGAAATTATAGATTTTTTTCCACCGGACGGGTGTCGGACCTGAACAACCCATCTGCCAAGGTGTCTGAATAGGGTAGACTGGGCTAGTCCTTTAGACATTCCCCACGATGGATCCTATGGCCCATCGCATCTACGATGACCGTGGTGATTGCCCATCGGGACAAGGGAGGCTGGGATGGGGCATTGGCAGTTTTCCACGGGCTGCCCCATGGCTCATCGGACCTCCGACGACCATGGGGACCCCCGTTCAGGCTGAGATAGACTCATAGAGCCTCTGGGATATTCCCACAGATACCTTGACAGGCCGTCGTGTCCACGACGCCCGTGGGTCAGCCCATGGGGTTTGTCTGACAGATGAAGTTTTGCTGAGTTTTTCTGAGATCTAGGTTTTAAATGCTAGTCAGAACTCTGGGGTGTTACAAACCTATTAGCTAGGGACTGAATGTCTAAAGACAAAGGTCTCTCAAAAATTGATAGGAAGGCTAGACTACCCATGCTCATTGCATTCTGACACAATACATCTGTTACCATATTTGCCTTGCCCGGGCAAATAGTCCTTCAGTAACTCTATCTACCTCCACTGCCTCGAATTAAGATCCTTCTGGTTCAAAATGTATTGTAGGCTACGATGGTCAGTTCATATCTCATAATGAACACCATAAAGGTAATGCCTCCAAATCTTAAGCGCGAAAACTATCGCTGCCAACTCCAAGTCATGGGTAGGGTAGTTGCACTCATGTACCTTTAACTATCTAAAAGCATATGCTATCACTCTTCCCTGCTGCAACAACCCAAACCAACACCTGAAGTATCACAATAAACTGTAAAACCCTGGCCCTCAACTGGAAGAGTCAATATCGGAGCTGTAGTCGATAAGGCCTTGAGCTTCAGAAAGCTCGCCTCACACTCATCGGATTACTGAAATAGGACATCCTTCCTAGCCATTATAGTTAATGATGTTGCAATGGAAGAGAAGCCCTCGACAAACCATCTGTAGTAACCAGCCAACCTAACAAAACTTGGAGCCTCGGTAGGAGAAGTAGGTCTAGGCCTAGCGCAATCATAAACTGCCTCATTCATCACTGGGTGTGCCATGATCCCATCTTGGGACACCACGTGCCCCAAGAATGCTAATGACTTAATCTAGAACTCACACTTCAAAAACTTGGCATAAAGCCGCTGATCTCTTAAAGTCTGGAGTAAAATCCTCAAATACTACTCATGCTCCTCCATACTCCTTGAGTATAAAAGAATGACGTTAATAATAACTATCACGAAGGAGTCCAAATAAGGCCTGAACATGCGTTTCATCAAGTCCATGAATGCGGCTGAGGCATTGGTCAACCCAAAAGACATCACCAGGAACTTGTAATGACTATAGCGAGTCCTAAAGGCTATCTTAGGGATGTCCATCACTCGAATCCTCAACTGATGGTAGCCAGATCATAAGTCAATCTTAGAAGTATGACTGCACCCTTAAGCTGGACAAATAGTTCATTGATATGCGGTATCAGATACTTATTCTTCATAGTCACCTTATTAAGCTACCGGTAATCAATATATATATGTATAGTGTCATCTTTCTTTTTTCACAAAAAGGATGAGCACCCCACAGAGAAACACTCGGCCAAATGAAACCCTTAACCAGAAGGTCCTGAAGCTGAACACTAAGTTCCCTCAACTCAGCAGGAACCATACGGTAAGGTGGAATAGAAATGGGCCTGGTGCCCAACTCAACATCGATAGCAAAGTCTATATCATGCTCAGGTGGGAGGCCAGGTAAGTCAGCAAGAAACACATTATCAAACTCCCTAACTATGGTAACAAAATCAAGCAAGGGAACATCGGCACTAATATCACAGACATAAGCAAGATAGGCTAGACACCCTTTCGACACTAAACTCCTAGCTCAAATATAAGAAATAATCCCCGTCAGTGCATGACTAATAGAACCCTGCCATACAATGGGGGGTATGCTAGTCATATCTAAGGTAACGGTCTTGGCAAAGCAATCCAAGACCGCATGATAAGGGGACAACCCATCCATGCCTAGAATAGCATCAAAATCAACCATATCAAGGACAACGAGATCCACACTAGTGTCACACTCTCAAATAGTCACCATACAGGATCTAAATACCCAATCCAGTACTAAAGAATCACCTACGGGAGTAGAAACACCCAACAGCATAGGCAAGGGCTTACTAGAAAATCCCAATCAAGAAGCATGTGTACAGATATATATGAATGAGTAGATCCCAGATAAAATAAGACAGACGCTAGTTGATGGCATACTAAAATTGTACCTATGATCCCAAGTCCAAAGCCTCTACCTCTGTCCTACCATGAATGGCATACAACTATTTGCACCCACTGTTAGGCTGAGTACCTACGCGACCACAGGTTCTACCCGGCTGAGCACCACCATGAGCACCCCTACCACTCTGAGCTCCTCTTCTACCATTCTAGGCACTAACTCTAGACGGTGGCATCAGTGCTTTAAGAGGATGGGAAACTATTGAAGGCTCGACCATCCCAAGTTTCACGCCCCAAAGCTACCCCTGGATGCAACACGGTGCTTAGTGTCACAAGTGACCCCAAGCTAATCCATTGCATGGCATATCTAAGTAAAACCAGTTTAAAGATATGTATTATGCGGAAAACTAAAGTGATTCAATATCTTTAAAGCAAGATGAGTGCCCAACAAATCTGAAAAGGGCTACAATAAAAAAAATATAGTTTAATGCTGACTAAAAACAACACTAACAACTGTCGAGTCTAGTCTATGTCTGAAAGCCATCTAACTGAATGGGAGTTGCTGGGACATGCCCCTAGCTAACTCTGCAAAGCTAAAACTGAAAGTAAATACTAAAATAAAGCATGTCTATCATCCTCGAACTAATGAGGACTCACCACTAAAGAGCTGAGTATGAACTGGGGAACTGAGCTAAGCGCGGTTTTGATGCTGAGTACCTGAACCTACATCATGAAATGATATAGCACGAGAGTATGCGTTAGTACTTTGAATGTACTGAGCATGCAGTATATATGTACAAAGCTGGCAATATAGAACTGCACATGAAGATAGATACACTACAACATAACTGAAAGCTAAACTGAATACAATGACCAAGTATAAATCATGAAATAGCATACTGAACTGAATATTGAACATAAATACTGGATACAAGGTCAATGCACATGAATTTGACTATGGGAGACACTACTAACCGACATACCCCAAGTTGAGCTAACTGTGGGGCCAACCTGTAACCCTGGATGGAAGGGTGTTCATACCTTGCCAAGGGTATGAACAAGTATGACGTGGATCCACTACTGATGTCCACAAGGGAAAAGGGTGTCAAGCCTAATCTGATGGGTGACCCCTTTAGAATCTACGGTGGCACCATAGTTCTGGAACTTAGGGATTTCTGCTAAAGGTCTCAGCCTAAAACTGACGGGTGAGCCTTCATCCCTTAGTTCGCTCGGTGCTAAGTCTACTCCCAACTGAATGTTAACAACAATGTACTGAAATGATGGATAGCTCAAAATACTGAAAATCAACTGAGAATGCAACATAAATATACTGGGAGATATGGCATTCGAATCCTGATACATGAACATATAATTAGCATGTCTAGTGAACTTAATTCATGAAATACTGGAAGTAAACCACTAGGTTTTCTGAACATTATACCTGGAACTACACTAACTCTCCAAGAACATGTAGTCAACACCATAGAGATTGTAGAAACTAAATTACGATAAATCTCTAAATTCTAGGAAAACATAGGTTTGGCAATTCATGGAGGAAACTGAAAACTGGTTGGAATCTAGGGACCTAATGGGTGAAAGGAACCCACTAGTGAAATCCCACATACCTGGTAAATAAATCTTTGGAGAAATCCTTGGATATTTGGGGCTGAACTTGGTTAAGGCCTCTGCTTGTTCTTGAGAGAAACTACACCTCTGTTGACTCCATTTTGTCTAAGTCTGATGATTTTTAGGAGACTGAGGGTTTAGTTAGTTTTTAGACTACTTAATTAGGCTTACAACATCAAACGACGTATTTTAGGCATTAGATTGGGTAGGAAATGTCTGGAATGCCCCTGGAATTTAATTCAAAAAATCTGCTGAAAATCGCGACCCAGTGATCACGGCTTGCTTGACGGGCCGTACTCCTGGACGATGGACCGTTAAACTGAGTCGTGGTTTTGCCTAAGAGTGGTAAGGGTATTTGATCTCAGGAACTATGCCTTAACAAGATGGACCGTATTCCTGGACGATGGTTCGTCATGTGACTCGTGGTTCCTGGGTCTTTACTTAGCCTGGGATTTCCATGACTCAAATGATGGACCATTCTTCTGAAGTACGGACCATCGTTGGACTCGTGGTTTCTGAAGCTAGAACTGAGAGGCTACTGGTCTTGGGATTATGGTTTGAAATAACAGACCGTGGTTCTAAATAATGGTCAGTGGTTCTAACCGTAATCCCTGGGAAATATTTTAAAAGGCTACTGGAACTTGGACTGCGGGTTAAGACGACGGACCGTGGTTCTAAACTACAGTCCATACTCCTAACCGTGGTCCCTGGGATAAGATTGTTGGGCTACTGGATCTTGAACTATGGTTCAAGATGACGGGCCATTGTTCCAAACTGCGGTCCATACTTTGAACCGTGGTTCCTAGGAACTTGAGTTTTTCTGATTTTGTTTTTTCCTATTGGTTTTCTGATCTTATCTTGGCTTGGAAGTTCTGGGGTGTTACACCAAGCTAGGGACAATCTCTATCAAAGTGATCAAACTCCCTGCAACTACAATAACCCTGAGGGGCCCTGCCCTGCTATGAAGTAACTGCTAGACAAGAACGACCACCACATCCTAAAGACCCAGAATATGAACCGCTCAAATACTGATAGGAGCTTTGGCCACTGTACCCTAGCTGGATGCTACTACCAGAAAGCTGAAGTGAGGCCTGAATGGGCCTAGTAGGCTGAAAGTACCACTGCTGTTGTCCCCTACCCTAAGACCCTCTACCTCGATACTAGGACCCACTGAAACTACCCTGATGCTGGGGCCTCTTATCCCTGCCCTCGTGGGTCTCATGATGAATAGACTCAATAGTACGAGCATGGTCAACCATATCTAGAAAGGACAGGCCCAAAGATACCATACTCTCTGTAGCCAAGCAAAGCTGAAGCCTCAACCCTCTGACGAAGCACTGAACTCTCTCATGCTTGGTAGGTAAAATCATAGAGCGTGTCTAGCTAACTCATAAAATCTTGACTCATACTCTGCTAGTGACATGGAAAACTTCTCCAACTTTGAAAATGTATCCTAAAGTCTCTCACACTTGCTACGTGGCATACACTTCCACAAGAAGTCCTTAGAGAACTGTTCCTAAGTCATAGAAGGGGACCCATATAGTTTACTCTCTGAATATGCTCTCCACCTATGTCTCACTAGACCATCAAGCTGAAAAGTAGTGTAATCTGCCCTGTGAGAATCCACTGGACTGAGGTTATACAACCTCTCTTGGCAGTTCGTAAGGAACTCATGCGCATCCTCTTTTGGAGCGCCAAAAAATCTCAGTGGGGCCAATTTGAGAAACTGAACCATCATCTTTTGCTCTTCAAAAGTCATAACTGGCTAGGCTTCTTGTAATACTCAAAAACTTCTAAGCCAAATCTGAATAGTTCTTCATGTGTTGATAGACCCGAACTAGATAAATTTTCTATGTATCTAAGTATTAAGACATATTCTTAAGTTTTGAAGGGGTATTAGATATGAATTAGGGTCATAAAGAACCTCTAGCTCAAAGTTGAGTTGAAAGCTTGCTTACCAATTGAGTTTTAGTGTAAGATTTTTTCAAGTGTCAACTTCAAAAGATTATAACTCCTAGAATATAAATAGTTATGTGGCCTAGTACCCACCAAATTAAAGGTCTTTGAATCTTCTTTCCAACTCCACCGACCGCACATTAATATGAGTACGGAGTAAAATGTTATCAGCGTTTTACTAAAATGTGTTTGTCTGTCAAAATCACAAACAGAAACCACGAGAGCCATCTACGGCTCGTGGATCAAACCACGACCCATGGTTTGAATCCGTGGAATCAAACCTGCAGATCTGTTTTTGGCCTGATATTCACGAGTTTGATCCACGGGTCATGGATCAAACCACAAACCATGGTTTCAACTCGTGGAAATAAGTCCAGAGCCCTGAAAAGTACCCTAGAACCACGACTTCCATTCCACAGACCGTGATTCATTCCACGGGCCGTGATTTGTGTCTGTGGAAGCCTTTGACGAAATTTTCTGAAGTTTTTAAATTATTTTCCCAGGGGTATTTTGGTAATTTTCTACCCTTTTAGCTCCTAAGTTAAGTCATTTTGGGCAAATTAGAAGGGGTTTTATTCCCGCTAGCCTAAGTTCTCTTCCATTCTCTCAATCAAGTTCCAAGAGAAGAAAAGGGTCTCCATTCTCCAAGCGTCAAGCTAAGGATTCCATCTCCAAATCTCCATCCTCAAGTCCCAAGTTAGGAAAGCTTCAATTCAGGTATGTGGGTATTCAATAAGAGAATTCTTTCACCCTTATGCCCAAAACCCCAATTCTTCCAAATTGAATTTATGGATTTCAAGTTAGGTTTCTTACCTAAATCTCATGGGCTTTCCTATTAAGTATTTTCTCATGATTTTTCATTGGATTTTAAGTTTAATTTCATGATTTACATGAGTTTTAGAATTGCTTATTCATTTCGTGATTTGGAGGCTAACCCTTGCCCAATTTGGGAAATAGTTATGAATTCAGTTTATTAGCATCAATTTATGATTACTTATCCATTACCCATGATTTGTTGGAGAATTCTTTAGTATTTTCAAAAGCCCATGCATCAAAAAATAATTTCTAGCATGATTTCATTGAATTGCATGATTTCAAGTGAAAGTTTACATGTTTAGATAGCATGTCCTTATGTATTTACGAAATTGCATGCCTAATTCTTCAAGTATGATTTAAGAAAGAAAAGTATGTTTTGAATTATGGCTATGCTAAGCTTCATGAACTTATGATATGAGAATTGCATGATGCCCGATGTGTTTTCATACTTTTCAAACAAGATTTGGCATGAGATTGTGCCACTATGAATTTATGAGATATATGTACATATTTTGGGAGTAGTATTTAGCACCGAGCGACGAGGGTTCGATTACCCAAGTCAAAAACTACGTTGCCAGTGTAGGTTATGAAATGAAGTGCCCTATGGGCTTATGAGAGTGGTACCACATATTGATCATGGTGTCATGTGCTTAGCGGGCATTAGGACAGCTTTGCCAACTAGGGTTATATTATTGGATATGGTGACTCGTTCCTTGGCACGGTTCAAGTCAGCTTTGCTAGTTAGGGTTATATAGTTAGATTCCATATAACTCGCACGGTGTATTGTTGGTTATGAGAAACTCCCATAAGAAAGTTTTATGCATCAAGTTATCTATTTCATGACTTAAGCTTTACTTATGGTATTTTCCCACAGAAGTTAGTTTTCATGAAAAGATTGTATTGACTCTTTGCTTTCATATTTCAGACTTACTACTTATAACTTATGATTTGATTATGTTTTCAGCTTATGATATTATAATGAGTCATTACATTACATATTTTACTATTATCATATGATTTCAGCTTCAAGGATATTTTAAGCATATTTTATCACAAATTATGCATGATCTCAGTTTAAGCATGCTTCTAAGTATATTTCATCATATCATATGCATATCTCACATACTCAGTACATTCCATAGTACTGACCGCATACCTCTTTGTGCTGCATCCTATTATGATGTAGATCTTGAAGCCCGCACTCAGATTCGTGGCTAGTAGGTCAGCAGCACATCCAGCCAGCTTGGTGAATCTTCTTCCTTTGAGGACTTGGAGTTTAGTTTCATTTTAGTACTTAGTTTGTTTATTTTGTTTTTAGTATTTAGAGTTAGTTGGGGACTTGTCCCAGCAGCTCATCAGTAGTAGAGGCTTTCAGACATATAGTCAGATATTCAACTGTATTAAAATTTTCACCCTTAGACTTTTATTTATATTAACATATTAAGTTGCTCATTACTTTAGTTAAGCTTTCGTTCTTATGTTCTATTTAGTTTTTAAGTCATGCTAATGCCAGAGAGTTATCTTGAAATCACTTATGATCTTGGGTCCCGTGTTACATACAGGGGGTAGGCTCGGGGCGTGACAGACTTGGTATCAGGGCAACAGGTTCAAGATTCCTAGGGTGTCTGAAAACCGCATCAAGTAGAGTCTCTTACATAGGTGTGAAGCGCGCCACATCTATGAGGGGGAGGCTATGAGATGTTTGAGGAAAGACTTCACTTCATTCATGATCAATATCATGCAATAGAGTTTAACTCTATTTATCCTCCAAACTTATGCATTGTTCCTAGTTCCGTTGTCTATACCTCATAAATGAGGTGCCAGAAGTAGTAAATCTCAGATTATCTATCAGCGAGGTTCTCTCAGATTCTTTCCCAGAAACTTGTTACTAATTTTTCCGTAAAAGGGAAAAGTGTGTACCTAGGTCCTTGGGTAGTGTTTGCACCCAATAGATGTTGGGTTGTAAGCTACTAGTAGTAGAGCAAACCTAGAGCCAGAAATATAAAGTCATGAGTATGGTAGCCTAAATGGGAGAATGATAGTTAGTTAGAGTATGTATTTAGAGTTGTGTTTTATTAGCTGGTTAATGGGATGGTATATCCCTTGGTGTTTATTAAAGAGTGGTAGGTTGTTGTGCTAGTATAGGCACATTATAGGATGTGAACGGAAGGATGATAGTATTGGAGTGATAGTGATAATTTTGTAGGATTTATCTGGTAGGCGTGGTATACTGTAATGTAAGAGTTTAAGTTGATAAGTTACAGCAGGTGTGAATATGTTAGAATGATACACATATATATGTGTGTGTGTGGCCAGAGAAGGATAGACAATTTTGAGCCTCTCAGTAAAGGCTTTAACCCATTTGGTTTAGTGGGAAGTAGGAAGAGGGAGCTTCGGAGTTAGAACCAAATAAGATTTGCATGTCATTGTAAGGGATAGGTTGGAAGTTATTGAGTGTGATATGTACAACCCTTATATAAGATAGAAAGGTTGAGTCCAATATTCTTTTTAGGTAAGGGTGAGCCTTAGACTATAGAAGGAAGTGTATATTCAGATTAAATTCTAGAGTAGTGTTTCCTCTGATAGAGTAAAGTGATCATAGTTCTATTTAGAGGTTAGCGAGAGGTCCACAGACTTGGAACATAGCATGAATCTAAGGAGGAGATGGTGGGATGTAGAATCAGTCAGATTTTAGAGACTCAGGTAGTGATGTTAATGGGTGTTCGAATAAAGTTACGAGGGGTGCAGAGACTTATTTCTATCCTAGCATCTTAAGTATGTTTCCCTCATTACAACACCCCATTCATATCTTTTATTCCAGTGCCTTGGTCTTAATTCATACCCACAGACTTCATGGGGATTCACGCCCTTGCTCAGTATTTAGAACAAATAGAAATTACTCCCGACACCAATTCTAGTCTTACTCTATGATTCTATGAATTCTAGCTTTATACCATGATACTTGTCATAAATGAAAGATCATGTCTCACACTATGCTTAGCTCTATATAGTCAGTTCTCAAGATATGCCTTAATGACTAATGACATCATGCTACATTATGTATATGCTCATACCAAATTTCTTGAAAAATTCATGCTTGTGAATTCCTTACTCTAATCATGCTTTGTATGTCTAGGATTTGAGACACTCATGCCCTTTTCACTTGACTTCTCAAACCCCACCTTGAGTGGCTAGATCAAGCTAAGTGTAAGTCAAGACCGATCAGTATTCCTTCATTCGTGATGCTCATGCTACCACTCTATTCTCTCAGTGATCTTAGCTTGTGTTGTCATAGCTGTTATTAGAGGAAGCTAAGTAGTAGCCTAGATGGGAAATAGTAGGTTGTAAGCGTGGAAGAAAAGTTAGGTGAGGATTATTCAAGTGAAATAGTTAGATGAGTAATTTTGGTATGTTTATTTGTAGAAGTTCTTCAAGTTACAGCTCCTAGATATGCTAGGAAAGAGAGGAGAAGTCTCGGATAGTATAAGCTGCAATTATAAGGTGATCATAGTGGTAGGCTTGAAAGTCATAATGAAATACATGTGGGCTTTTGCTTGGTGTGCCTAGTGACCCATTGATTAGAGCTCAAGGTTAGTTGATTTTCGTGATAAGAAGGAATACCACTCTTGGGAGGTAACTCCAGATGTAAGAGATTTACTCAAGATAGGCTTGAACATGGTGAAAGTAGGTAGTTAGACTCAGACCTTAGTATTCAAAGGAGTTAGTGTAGTTGAAAAGGTGTTTCTAAGCTTAAGAGTTGCCAACCATAGTATTTAAGGCAAGAATAGTCTTGTTCTTACTCCTAGCCCAGGGTGCTCATATCTTAGGTCCAGTAGCTTTAGCTTTCAATATAAGAGACTCCTCATATCAAATCAGTTCAGACCTATCGATAATCATTCCTAAGTCTAGAAGGCCCTACATTTAGTTCAGTCCAAGGTGGTGAGTTCAGTTTAAAAGAGAATGGTTTTCTTGTATAGTTACCCCTCTCAGTTTGAAGTCCTTTCCAATTAACTATGATTTCTAAGGATGCGCTCATTCATTATGAGTTTTAGATGATTCCCTACTCCTAATCTAGACCAGTTATCATATTAGGTAGGCAGTTTCATGTTCCATCAATTATGCTTATGCTCCCCACATGCATACATGCCCCATGAATCTATCTCAGTTTATATTTCAGTCAGAAATCAGTTACCATGAAATATTTCAGCTCGTAGAACTTCATTGATGGGATTGCAACCCTCTTTCCCTCTATTGTCCACTTAGTAATCTTAATTCGAGGACGAATGATCCCAAGAGGGAGATATTGTAATACTCCAGAAATTCTAAGCCAAATCTGAACCGTTCTTCATGTGTTGATAGTCCCAAACTAAATAAATTTTCTATATATTTAAGTATTAAGACCTATTATTAAGTTTTGAAGCTGTATTATATATGAATTAGGGTCATAAAGAACCTCTAGCTCAAAGTTGAGTTGAAAGCTTCCTTACCGATTGAGTTTTAGTGTAAGATTTTTTCAAGGGTAAACTTCAAATGATCATCACTCCTAGAATATAAATATTTATGTGGGTTAGTACCCACCAAATTAAAGGTCTTTGAATCTTCTTTCCAACATCACCGACCGCACATTAATATGAGTCCGGAGTAAAGAGTTATTAGCGTTTTACTAAAATATGCCAGTCAGTCAAAATGACAGACAGAAACCACGAGAGCCATCTACGGCTCGTGGATCAAACCATGACCTGTGGTTTGAATCCGTGGAATCAAACCTGCAGATCTATTTTTGGCCTGATATTCACAAGTTTGACCCATGGGTCGTGGATCAAACCACGAACCGTGGTTTAAACTCGTGGAAATCAGTCCAGAGCCCTGAAAAGTCCCCTAGAACCAAGACTTCCATTCCACAGGACGTGATTTGTGTCCGTGGAAGCCTTTGACGAATTTTTTTAAAGTTTTTAAATTCTTTTCCCAGGGGTATTTTGGTAATTTCCTACCCTTTTAACTCCTAAGTTAAGTTATTTTAAGCAAATTAGAAGGGATTTTATTCCCACTTAGCCTAAGTACTCTTCCATTCTCTCAATCAAGTTCCAAGAGAAGAAAAGAGTCTCCATTCTCCAAGCTTCAAGCTAAGGATTCCATATCCAAGTCTCCATCCTGAAGTCCCAAGTTAGGAAAGCTTCAATTCAGGTATGTGTGTATTCAATAAGAGAATTATTTCACCCTTATGCCCAAAACCCCAATTCTTCCAAAATGAATTTATGAATTTCCAGTTAGGGTTCTTACCCAAATCTCATGGGCTTTCCTATTAAGTAGTTTCTCATGATTCTTCATTGTATTTTAAGTTTAATTTCATGATTTATATGGGTTTTACAATTTCTTATTCATTTCATGATTTGGAGGCTAACCCTTGCCCAATTTGGGAAATAGTTATGAATTCAGTTTATTAGCATCAATTTATGATTACTTATCCATTACCCATAATTTGTTGGAGAATTCTTTAGTATTTTCAAAAGCCCATGCATCTAAAATTTATTTCTAGCATGATTCCATTGAATTGCATGATTTCAAGTAAGAGTTTACATGTTTAGATAACATGTCCTTATGTATTTACGAAATTGCATGCCTAATTCTTCAAGTATGATTTAAGAAAGAAAAATATGTTTTGAATTATGGCTATACTAAGCTTCATGAACTTATGTTATGAGAATTTCATGATGCCCGATGTGTTTTCATGCTTTTGAAACAAGATTTGGCATGAGATTTTGCCACTATGAATTTATGAGCTATATATACATATTTTGGGAGTAGTATTTAGCATCGAGCGATGAGGGTTTGATTATCCAATTCCAAAACTACGTTGCCAGCATAAGTTATGTAATGAAGTGCCCTATGGGCTTATGAGAGTGGTACCACATATTGATCATGGTGTCCTGTTCTTAGCGGGCATTAGGATAGCTTTGCCAACTAGGGTTATATAGTTGGATATGGTGACTCGTTCCTTGGCACGGTTCAAGTCAGCTTTGCTAGTTAGGGTTATATAGTTAGATTCCATATAGCTCGCACGGTCTATTGTTGGTTATGAGAAACTCCCATAAGAAAGTTTTATGCATCAAGTTATCTATTTCATGACTTAAGCTTTACTTATGGTATTTTCCCACAGAAGTTAGTTTTCATGAAAAGATTGTATTGACTCTTTGCTTTCAGATTTCACACTTACTACTTATAACTTATGATTTGATTATGTTTCAGCTTATCATATTGCAATGAGTCATTACATTACAAATTTTACTATTCTCATATGATTTTAGCTTCAAGGATATTTTAAGCATATTTTATCACAAATTATGCATGATCTCAGTTTTAAGCATGCTTCTAAGTATATTTCATCATATCATATGCATATCTCGCAAACTCAGTACATTCCATAGTACTGACCGCATACCTCTTTGTGCTGCATCCTATTATGATGTAAATGTTGAAGCCCGCACCCCAATTTGTGGCTAGTAGGTCAGCAACACATCCAGCCAGCTTGGTGAATCCTCTTCCTTCGAGGACTTGGAGTTTAGTTTTATTTCAGTACTTAGTTTGTTTATTTTGTTTTCAGTATTTAGAGTTAGTTGGGGACTTGTCCCAGCAGCTCATCAGTAGTAGAGGCTTTCAGACATATAGTCAGATATTCAATTGTATTCAGATTTTCACCCTTAGACTTTTACTTATATAAACATTTTAAGTTGCTCATTACTTTAGTTAAGCTTCTGTTCTTATGTGCTATTCAGTTTTTAAGTCATGCTAATGCCAGAGGGTTATCTTGAGATCACTTGTGATCTTTGGTCCCATGTTATGTCCAGGGGGTAGGCTCGGGGCGTGACACTGTTGTCAGTGGATCAACCATCTGAACTGGCGGTACCTCAAAATAGGGAGCCACAATGGCAGGTTGCGCCCTTACACCTTGAACACGTTGCACTGCTCCCTAAGTCGATGCCTGGGTATGCCTCCCAAGACACTCAATAATTGAGCTATAGAGGCATGTAGTGCCAGTGAAATTGTAAGTTTGGGTGGAAGATGGGCTGGTCCCTGCCCCATAATAATGCTCAAACACTCTCCAATAGGAGGTGATTGTGATCGTCAGAGCAAAACAAAATTTCTATTCCCAATTAAAGTCGGGGTCAAACCCACAGAGAATAGTTATGATTAGTCGCCAAGAGATTGTCGTATATCAATCACAAATAGAGTAATCATTCAAATAACATAAAAGGTAAAAAGGGTGGAAATTAGGAATTTAGGAATATATCACAATCGCAATTCGAACAAGACAATAAAGTAAACAGGGGTTTGTATAAAGTGAGAGGACGGCTAGGGGTATGTTTCCAATGGGATTTAAACATAGGATATGATACTTGCTTAATTATGTGAATTCTTAATAAATGATATGGGTAGCATTGGTTTTAGTCATGAATGTCAATCTTTTGATCTCACAAATATTTATCCAATAGTCTCCATTCAAGCACCATAGTTTCAACACCAACCAACCAATACAAGCTTGGGGAAGTCATACTATTTCTAGCTTAGACTCTTAATTGGGTGTTTTCCGTCGACTTGAGCTATTTATAGCCTCAATCTAGGTGGAAATCCAAAGTATCCAATATTGAATTCTCATCCAAAATCATGAACTCCTCTTTCAAGTAAGAACACAACCAAGTAAGTTCAATCAATGTTTATGACCATCAATTTTAGTGTTAAAACATAGAGAATTCAATAGACACATATCAATTTAGCAATTATAAATACAATTAAGCAAGACCCATACCCAATAATCAAATACCCATCATACACATACCCCTAGACAAGGAAACTAGCCACTCATGCTAAGAAAATAAGAGATTATACCAATTGGGTAATTCAAATTTTCATGCATTGTATGCTAATATCCAATATCCAAGCTCAATTTGTACAATAATGGTGGATTCACAAGGTTGAAGAAGAGAAATAACAAGTATACTTATATCTTACTTGGGAACCTCTGTCAATGGAAAACTATTCAAATCTATTCAGAACTATTGAGTACAATGCCCAAACTGGGTTTTAGAAGGTTCCCAAATCATCACATAAAAGTTGATAAAAATGCCCTTCGGAGATGTGCGACACGACATACGGCGCGATATGTTGTCATACCGAGAATTGTTCACGTCTCACCACTCTATTCTAGCAGACCAATGACTTTAATTGATTTCAGGCATCATGTAACGTAAGGTGCAGTCCACACCAGATGTTGTGCGAATTGCACGGCGGCCGCACCTCTCACCAGATTCTTCTTCTCTTTTGATCACGTTCACACTTCATCTCCTTTT
This sequence comes from Jaltomata sinuosa, assembly GCA_003996215.1. Classification (NCBI taxonomy): domain Eukaryota; kingdom Viridiplantae; phylum Streptophyta; class Magnoliopsida; order Solanales; family Solanaceae; genus Jaltomata; species Jaltomata sinuosa. Next base: position 226,199 of record QJPP01006967.1, on the reverse strand, counting down.
GAGCTCTTTTGGCTTCAAATCCTTGTTTTCTACTTGTGACAATGAGTACCTGCATTTGCATCAATAAATGAAATAAGTACCTATAAATCTTATCAAAGCATAGCAATAATTCATGAATAAAGGCTCAATAAGTTGGTAGATTATCAACTTATCAAACCCCCAAACTTAAATTGGTTCTTGTCCTCAAGCAAGATACTCAAAAAGTAAGGAATTAATTATACTCTAAAACACATGGGTTTCACTCAAGATTACTCTACTCTAAAAACTAGGAAAAATAACAACAAAAAGACTCAACTACAATGCTTATCTCAATTTGGACCACCACATTCTTAAGGCAATTGATCATTTCAAAACATTTATCAAAAGGACTTCATTTCTCATTCAAAAATAGGGGAATTTTCCATTCAAAACAAGATCAGGCTTCTGAAGTCATTGGCATGGACCATCAAGGTTTGCCTCGTGATTGACCACACAACTTGTCTTATTCATTCCTCTCAATTGAAATAGAGACTTCATCACTCCTTTCAAGTGTGCGATGCCACTCACCACAAGAGATAATCTTACTCACAATCATGCAATTACAAGACAAAGGGATTATAAGAGAACCAAAAGACTCTCACTCTCTCAAAGAAATTTAAGTGTACACATGTCGAACCATAGGCTTGCCCTTCATGTAATTCGCCACTAATGTAGAGTTACTGAGCTTGGAATTACTAAGGACTTGCGGGTTACAATATTGGCCAGGGCTTAGGTGAGTATTGTATTTGAATCAAGTAACTAAGCCTCCCTAATGCTCTTTGTGATCATTCAACCACCGCTCACATTTTTGAACAATGACTTCACCTTGTTTCTCCCTCACACAATCCCAACATTTTCCCTTCAAACTTGATCATTTGACATCCTTATATCACCTTCACTTGGTAGCACCAATTTATTTCTTTCTTTCATTTTGCTCATTTCTGTGGGCATTTTGGAGCAATTTTCAAGTCAGGCATAAGGTGCTACCTTGCATTAAAGCACAATCTTTTTTCTTCTCCATATTAGTAAATACACCCCCAAACTTAGGCATTTGCCTATGTTATCATTTCAATTTCCCCCAAACTTAGGCTTTTAGCCTATATTTCACTTTCAAGCCATTAGGAAGGATGGGTGCAAACATTTAGGTTCCAAAACATTTAAGCAATTGAATGCTTAACTCAAAATCATTTTTCCTCCTTCCTTCAATATTTAAAAACCTCTTGCCAAGAATTTTTTTTAGTGGTCCCCTTTCGAGACAAGCAAAACACAAACTCAAATTAAAACTAAAACTTGGAATATTCCCTTAATAAAGTCACCTCTCAATCTATCATAGGGAAACACCAACCCGATTCGACACAAAAATAAACAAAAGAAAAATAAAAGAAAACATTTTGCTCCTTGAGAAAGAACCGTGGTATTAAGAAAACCCTTGGAGTTTATTACTAATCTACTATTAATAAGGCAATTAGAATTTAAAGGCACTCATGAATCACTTGAAATCAAGCCTTGGTGAAGGCACTAAGCTTATTTGCAAAGCACGGGTAGTGAAACAATGAAATCCTGTAGGACTAACCTAGCGATATCACAAAATCATCAAAAATAAAGCATCAAGCCCGACAAGGGCACGGTTAAGCACTAATAAATCAAAACAAAAATAAAGAAAAGGCCTAGCAAGGGCAATATCACAATCACCCAACATATGCTCGACAAGGGCCAAATATCACCAGGCCCAACACGGGCAACCACAACATAAAATCAAATAAACACCACCTCCTCCATGCAAATAAGCATTGCCCTCAATGCTCTAAGCTCAAAGAAGTAAGGAAAGGGTGCAATAACTCTCTGTGAGGAATACTCCTCATCATCTGCCTCTGAACTAGGGCCGGCACCACCTTTTAGGGAGTGCAAAGTAAGTGTTGACTCTCTGAGTGCATCTTGGAGTACTTGATCGTCATCATCAGGCAACTCTGCATTATCATCATTATAAGCAGTAAACAAGTCATCCAAGTGACCGGGGGTGTGCCGGGGCAGAGATATGGCACTCAATTCAGCATCATCAAATAGAGCCTTCCCATTTTCTTTTTCAAAATCCTTTCGAATCTCTTTCACAGCTCCCTCAATGACATCCACCCTCTTGTAGAGCTTGCTCACGCTATCCACTACTCCCTTAATAGCCTTCTTGACAGCTTTATCGATTAAACCTGGCAGCTTGTTAGCTAAGTCAGTTAACTACCTATCATAATTATAGGTCAGGTTAACCATATTATGGAGCCCCTCTCTGGTCAAGGTCGATGAAGAAGGTGGAGGTGCTTGAGGTGTAGAAGTTGCAGGATTTTCTGACACTGCAGGAGTAGGTTCTTCTGAATATGATCTAGGGGAGGAAGCAGTGGCCTCAACATCAGTGTCCTAAGACTCAATATCTTTGAGAGGATGCAATCTCCGCCTCTTGAACCTAGGAGCATCTTTGTCTGTCTTCTTGTCAAGGTCAACACACCAATAGCATGGGTAAGTGTGTCACAGCTGAAGTAGGGGATTGCGGCCTTAGCACAAAGCTTGCTTATGAGCACTGGGTAAGGGAATGAATCACCATCACTACGTGCTTTCCTCCTTATCATCGTACCTGCAATTTCCCCAAAGTTGACATTTTCTCCATTCATAATGGAGGTTACAAAAATGGCTCCATCCTGGGTTACTTTTTGGTTATTCTGCGAGGGCAAGAATCTAGAGCAGACGAAGTCATACAATAGATGAGCCTCGAAGTACAGACTCCGCCTTAAAATATTCCCCCCCATAATAGCCCAGATGAGAGTCCCAGGAGCAATAATAGGGGCAGCTTCATGATATGGCTTTAGGTCAGCAGTTAATTTAGCCAAGAGTGCAGGTGCAGGTTCAATTTGGTTGCCCTAATAAATGACATTTATATCAGCTGGAGTGATGCAGATTTTCTTTCCCCGAATGATAACTTAATCTAAGTTAGGGAATTTCTCCACATTCCCCTTATACCCCTTAGAATCCTGTGCAACTTGATAGAAGGCAAAGAATTCTCAAACCACCTCCCCATAATAATCTCCAGGTACCTCTTGGAAGGGGTACCATTGGCGTTTGGTGAACTATTTGGGGATGTAGGGTAGATCATCCCCAACTGCAGCTAGGTTGAAGCTCTGCTCTGTGTTGAAGGTCCTTTTCTTATCCTTTTTATAGATGGTCTTCATGCCCTCAACCCCAAAATGAATTCTCCCCTCCTCCGCGGCTTGTGAATGGAAAGGTGCTGGGTTTCTCGTTGTGTTACCCCTGCTAAAAGACATAGTCTGCACATGGAGATTGTGAGTACTAAAAGCAAAAGCAAAAGCAAAATCTTTTTATATTTTTGGAATATGAGTAAAACAAAAAAATACTACAAGAAGTTATCTAACTAAAAAGAATAGAATGCAAAGAAGAAGAAAAACAAAATAGGTAATTGATGGCTTGTGCGAACCTCGTGCAGACTGCACCATGAGAAGTGCACGTTACACGTGGCATCGCACAAGCTCCTAGAACCTGTGTTGGTTTCTGCTTTGGGGTGCGAAAGTTGATGCAATTTGCACCATCCATTGTGTATGTCACACAACACTTCACCCCTCAATCCAGCGAACTGGAAATTTTTTTCAACAGGGTGCGATACCCTTGTGCATTTCGCACGTAGAGATATGCGCTTTGCGTGTGAAACGCACAAAGAAATAGTTAGAATTTTTCAATTCTTTGTTCTTTTATGTGTTACGTATGTGATTCACAGAGCAATACCTTTGGAATGTACAGGCAACAAGCAACCAGACCAATTTTAACAATAGGGCTAAGCATGCTATGACCAAAACTAAATCATCTGGGTACTCATACTTACCCAAAATCCATCAACACATTCAAAACAAAAAAAGAACTTAACAATTTTCCTTAAGAAGAACGTTATCCCGTTTATCATTAGGAACATCAAGCCTTTAATTACAAATCAGTAGGCACATTCATTCAACAACAATTTCATACCCCTCAACCACAACATTAACCCAACAAATATTTTCAATTAAAATAGAACATGGGCATAATAGTAGTAACAATTTCAGCCCCAAACATCAATTTTCAACAAAAACCTCATGAGGATGATAATTTTCCATTAAGAATAACGTCATTCAATCTATCATAGGGCCAAATAATGTACCAACACAAGTGGGTTACTCAGACTTCACCCAAAACATGAATTTTTAAGGCTAAAAATTACCACAAACAACATGCATCATCATAACTTCAAGTTCTACCAAGTTAAACATAATCAAAATTAATAATATAACCTAAAATTGGGAACCCAAATTTTTTGGATCTTACTCAAAATCAACATGGAAGAATAAATGAGCATGCTTCACAATATGAGTTCCCAATCATTATAAAAACATGTATTTAATGTTGAGAAACTTACCACAAGTGATAATTAGAGGGTAGGAGGCAAAAATTAAAGATTTTGAAGTTCCACACTGACTGAAGAACAATGGCGGCAACGGGCTGGTGAATGGCGGCGGAGATTAGGGTGAGAGAAGAAGAAGGTTCTGGTGGAAGTTTGAGGTAGTTTGGAGGATTTGAGAGGAAGTTATGGAGATTTTTTGTGAGAATGTGGGTGAAAAATAAAAGAGAGTAGTGGTTTTATTAAAAGAAAAAGAAGAAGAAAGGTCACTGAGTTGGTCTCCGAGTTGGGTCGGTCAGTGGGTAGGTCAAACAAAATTTAAAAACTTATTTTGGTGAACTACGATGTGCAACTCGCGCAATCCCTTATGTGGCTCAGACATTGCTTCACACCAGCCGTACTCTTGCCTAAAATTTGACCAGCTTTTCGCTTTGGTGTGCGATAGAGGTGCGACGTGCACAATGGCTTGTGAAAAATGCACAGCCCAGCGCACGTCACCTCCAACTTAGTATTTTTCTTCTAGTTCTCTGGTTTGGGGTATGTTTCCTCATGCGATGCGCATAACAGCATATGCAAACTGCATAGGCTTCCGCACGTCCCTTTTTGTCTAGTTTTTCCACTTGGTCATTTTTCCTCTTCATGCATTTCCTAATAACACACCAAAAACAACAAAAGGTAACAAAAATAAAGTAAAAACACACTACTAGAAATAAGTCTGTAGTAACAGTATCAAATTCATTGCAGTAGGCTCTAAAACCGTTGTCGTAGTACTATGTGAATGGTTAATAGACCTGCCTCACTAGCTCGCATTACCATAGATCTATTGCAATGGTTATTACAATGGGTGATAAAAACCGTTGCCATAAACATAATTATAGCAATGGTTATTTTTCTTTCTGATGTGATGCAATGACCCTTCCAGTCATTTACACATTTTCTCCTTTCTTTTACTATTAGAGCTTACTTGTAGTGGCCCAAGTCATTTATGGCTTGTCGGGACCGGTAGTTCGGTGCCCGGGCCGTTTGTTTGATCTTTATAGCCGTTCCTCATTTTAGAGGTTCAACTTTAGAAATCGTTGACTTCCGTCAACATTCTTGGTAATATCAAAGAATTAAACCAAGGTTCTAGGTCAAAGGAATTCCTTACTCGAAAGTTCGAGTTAAAGAAATGCCTCGTGTAGCACCTTGCCCGTTTGGAAGGTTTATAGTAACCCGTGCCTTTGGGGTAAGACTAATAGTGTCTAATATACTAAGAAGGATGTGTTATGAGGTATTGTAATTGCAAAATGGTCATATGATAAGTTTTGAAGTCAAGCAAGTTGCGAAACAAAAGTCGGAAAAAGTTATTGTAAATTCCTTTAAGGAATTCTCTTCAAATTTGGGTTAAATGTCTTGGGTTGTTTCTCCCTATCTATAAAAAGTTAGTGGACCCCCAATATTCAAAATCGAAGGACTACGAGTCTAGTTTCCAGCGCACTAAACCGTTCATCCATACGACTTCAGAATAGAGAGATATTCACATTTTTGTAAGACTACGCAAGCAGACACGTAAAGGTGGGGCCTACATCCTAAGTCGGTTCAGCTTATAAAAGCTGATTTCTCCTTCGTTTTAACTCATTGTTTTCACCCAAAATTCTTAGAAAATCAGAGGGTGAGTTCATAAATAATCCATGGACTTTGATCCTTTCAATTCGGAAGTTTAACGGAAGTTGCTCTACGTCGCGAGCTCGTCATTTTAGTGTAGTTTGTCCCATTGATTTCATGGCGTATCTTTGTGGGTGTTGATGCAGCGAGCTAGCAGGTGTTTTTTGAATATTTGTCAGTAGCTATGGAGTTATTTTGGTGAGGTATGGATCCCGTATACTTATCTATTTGTTGGATCAAGATTTTAAGCTTCTAGTTATGAAAAGTTGTTGTTGCCGATATCTTGTAGTAGTTTCTTGTTGATTTTGGATCTGTTTGTTGTTCTTGCAAGGAGGCAGGTTGTTAATCTTGGTATATTGAATATTTTTGTCAAGTAAATCTCTCCCCTACAACCCTCCTTCGTTATTATATGTTCTAGTATTGTTTTATGGATTTCTGAGCCCCGAAGTGGTATTTTGGATTTGTGGCTTTGGACAGCTCCTTTATCTTGTTATGTTTGGTTATTGTTGTGGTGTTATGGTTATGGTAAGGTGCTGGAGGGATTGGGAAATTGTGCAATTCTTTTTGGGATCACATACGATAGTGATTGGATTGGACAAACGTGAAGTACGCCTTGAAATAGTATCTCGGGAGCTCGTCGCTCCTTGGAGATGTGGTTAACGTATTGTTGTCGGATTTAGCTGCCTTTTGTTATTGTTATTGGCCTCATTTTTACGCTTTGGAGTTGGCTGGTCGCGAATGTGACATTAACACCTTATCAATTGGCTATGGCTCGTTCTTGCAGCCTTGTCGATTCTAGCAATTGTTCCATTACATTGGTTGGTCAGGCTTCATAGAGACGCCTTTGGGGATTCAGTTAAAAGTATTTGTTTTATGTGATTCAAAGCTTCCTGGAGTTGTTCGAGTCTGGACGATGTCGTTCCCGCAGCTAGTCATTGGATGACAGGTAGGTTATGATTTTACCCTATCTAGACTCTGCGTATATAGGCTATAACTGCATTAATTAGCATCCTTGGATGGGTTGTTATAGGTTGGTAACCCAGACCTTGTCCGCCTTTCGTTTATCTATTTCATACGTTGTTTGTAGTATTCGTGTAGTAATGTATATTACCTTTGTGGTCCTGTGTGGCCTTGTATTGACTCTGGAACATAGATGGTGAGCTATTTGGGAATGTTCGCGAGTCCCGGACTTAGAGATTATCCTTTTAGGCTGGTTATGTCTGTTGAGTAGCTATTGGGCCTGTGCAGGGCTGATAGGAATTGTTGTGAGCCGTTGGGCAACTTTTATATTTGTGTGCGAGAATATCATCCATGAAAAAGGTTTTCCCCTGCATGTTTTACTACAGTATTGGCTGTGAGCCACTACTGACAGTTTTCCTAAATTTACATGGCCTAAGGGGCCCATTTTTGGGACTGTTGTTGATAGAAAAGGGTATTTTTGGATGTTTTTGCACTGATTTTATTACTGGTACTAGTCTCTGCGGGGCAGAGCACCAGATTTGATTTTATTAATGATACTAGTCTCTGCGGGGCAGAGCACCAGACTTGATTTTATTACTGATACTAGTCTCTGCGGGGTGGAGCACTAGACTTGATTTACTACAGTTTTAGACCCGGTTACGCCTGGGCACCCTTGGAGGGCTTTTTAAGGCATTTTCTACTACTTTAGTCCTGGACGGGGTCTGGGCATGCATACTTGAGACTGGGTCTCTATCTTGATCCCAGACTTACTTCCGGATGACATATCTTGATACTTAGTTTTAGTATGGGGTCGGGGACCTCCATGGACCTTGCCGATCTGGGCCTGGGGCTTCGGGTTGTGTGCGCCGAAGGGAAGGGTGTACGGTGGAGTAGAGGTATACAGGCTGAGTCCTTCCATGGAACCTGCCTGCTGGGCCTGATTGGCACCGGAGGAGGTACATACAGAGGTTCTATTTCACATCATATCATATCATGCATTGGATTCCACCCTTGTTTGTTGTGTGTTCAGGGTACGCTCCGGTAGTATGGGATGCCGGAGGGTTTGTTTTCACTTGATTGTGTTCCTCGGTTGTATGGGCGGCCGTTGGGACTGTAGGTAGACTATATTTACTCCTGTTTTTACTTAGAGCTTGTCTTGGCACCCGTTTCTTGAAAGATTAGTGATGGCTAGCCTATTAAGGCTTTGGTTGTGGGATTTTTTATTATTGAGAGGGCTTTAGAGTCCTATCTTATTGAGGCACTTTTGTGTGGCCTTCTGAGCAGAGTGTGAGACTCTGGTTCTATTCTCGGGGGAGCTGAGTGGTATCTCTCGATTATTGTGGCCTAGTTATTTCATCCTAGGGTTGTACTTGTGAGGTGATTCCCTGGTTATGCTATCATATGATTGGATTGGTGTTATGATTTCCTTATACTGGTTGATTCCATTTTGAGTATGTTAGACTGCTCTCCGTGTTTTCCTTCCACTTGAGGTTACCGGTATACCGCTATTTTCTCAACTCTCTCTCTCTAATTACTTATATTGTTGTGCAAGGACTCCAGGTGCGTTCTCCTTTCCTTCACCCGTGATTCTGTGTAATTGTATCTCTGTGCTAGCATGTTTTACTTGAAGCTCTTGGTTATGGACGATCTGTGCTAGCTCCTTGTGCCTTGCTTATTGCCTCAGTGACTGCTTTCTTTCTATATCTTACTTACTGCTTTTATATCTTATATGCGCTCAGCCAGCCTATTATACCTACTGAGTACCCGTGGTTTTGGTGCTCATACTACACTTCTGCACTTTTTTGTGCAGATATTAGCTGAGCTTTCGCCGTTGATCACGTTGGAGACTTGTGCATATTTTGGATCTTTGAGACTAGGGTGAGCGCCTAATGGTCGGGGCTTGTCTACATCTCATCTATTGTACTATTTCTCCTTGTACTTTCAGAGGCAATATATGTTGTGTTTTGATACTACTAGCACTTGTATCCTATTAGAAGCTTTTGTACTATTGATACCAAGTCTTGGGGTTGGTGTAGTTTTCTTTATGTATTTATATTCGAGTTTTGCTTTAGCTTATTTCTGCTTGCTGGTGCGTTTTGGTTAGGTAGTAGCCCATTACTAACCGTTCTGGGCTACGGGAATTGGTTCGCCTACTGGGGATTATAGGTGCCATCATGACTTGAGAAATCGGGTTGTGGCGCTTGGTATCAGAGCTCTAGGTTCACCGGTGTCATGGTACAGAAGCAAGTGTCTAAGTAGAGTCTCGTGGATCGGTACGATGACGTACGTATCCTATCTACGGGAGGCTACAGGGCATTGTTAGTAAATATTTCATCTTCTTGGCTCCTCATCGTGCGTTCCTATCTCTATTGACTTTTAAACTTGGGTTGTTCATTCATTCTCGAATTCCTCAGACGAATGCGATAGCGGTTGGTGCCGAGGCTTCTTTGTCTGTTGCTTCAGTGCTTCCACTAGCGCCAGGACTCCAGAGTGAGGGATTACTGCACTACATAGGGGGTGTGGGGTCAGCCCAACCTCCGACTGGATTTATAGCGACCTCAGCGCTTCAGGACATCGTGGCTAGGACTCTGAGTCCTCCGGTGAGTGTTTTAGTACCTAGTTCTTCAGCAGGGTTGTCTGTCGTTATTGGAGTACGAGGCGAGATTTTCCCATCGGATTTCATCTGGTATAGGCTGTTTTTGGTGTGATGAGCATGGGCACTTTTCTAGGAATTGCCCCAGGATTGTGTATCCCAGACAGCCTGGTTGTTATCATTGTCGAGAGATTGGTTACCTTTATAGATATTATTCCCGGCGAGGGCCGGTTAGGCCTTTAGTTTCGACTACTCAGTCCAGAGTTATATCCCATCAGCTTGATATTCCTCTTGGTGGGCCAGAGGTAGAGGTTCCTGATATCGTTTCTCCAGGTTAGGCTTTTGCTACTTTTGACTTGTGATAGTCCTGCTCGCGTTGCGATTCTATCCCTTCTGTCGTTTATTTTCTTATATACCTACCTGCTATTTGCTTAAGTTGTTTGGCTACCCGAATTATAGTACCGATATGTTATTTTATTATTAGTTTATTCTTTAGTAGTGGATGGGGTTAAGTTAGCCTTGAGAGGTGTTTTCCCAGAGTTGTAGCTCGTGGGTAGTTCTTGTTATTCTGTTTCTAGTCAGGTTACCCCTGTTTCATTGTTATTCTGGACTTTTGATTGGGTTTCCCTTGTTGAGCGGTCCTAGATGGTTATTGCCTAGGCCGTTATCTAGCGTGGCTAGAGATCCGTGTGATGGTTCGGTGTATTACCGGTAGTTGGGCCGGAGTTAAGATTTTGCCTCAGTTGGGAGATATTGGTTATGCTAGTGTGCATAGATTGGTTTGGTCTCCCGAGTGTCTAGAGTCGACCCTCTTTGTTGATTAGTTTAGGAGGTTGGTAGGTATGTGGGTTGTTCCCATATTCTCCTCCACTTCCTGGTCCGTTGGGTGTTTTGTTGTATCCCTAGCTCCAGTTGGAATGAATCTTGATCGTAGTTCTTTCGATGAGCTCTGGATGTTGGCATCGTGATTGGGTCTTGACTTTAAGCACTTCCGACTAAGTGTTGATCATAACCTCGTGGTTAGGTTGTATTTGTAAGCATTTCGAGTGAGTTGGGCATCCGGCCCATTCTTCTCCTGCCTTATTGAATTTGACGTGTAGCTATGAGTAGTAAGGTAATGGCTTCAGGTTCTTATTCGAGAAAGGATTTGTAAGGTTTAGTATGTGATAAGGAAGCATTTTTGTTTAGTTTAAAAAGAACGGAGACGACTCTTTGTTTGTGTTTAAGTGTCCTTGTAGTTGCCTGAGGTGGCAATAAAGGTTTGCTTTGGGATTGTGTATTGGTGATTCGATCCAGCCGTCTACACATTGACGTGGTTTTTCCATCGATTGCTTTTTGTTTCAGTAGCAGCTGTGGTGTTGGCAACTTGTATTTTCAGGCCTAGTTGGCTTGGGTTCTTAAGGGTTCATTGGCAGCATAAAGGTTCGACCAAGGCTTTTGTTGGCAGTTTTGAAAGTCGGTGTTCAGAATCATAACTTGGCAGGTTACATCGGATGGTTTGTGGCAGTTTCTATTTGGTTGCAGCATCCTAGTGCCGGGAGGCAGTGGGTGCGGGCAACTTAGCTTCTTTTACTTTAGTTGTGGATGCGGCTATTGGCCTTGGACACCTAGTCCTTGGCTAACCTCTGCAAGAGGCGAGATATTCTAGATTTCAACAGTGTTCTAGTTAGTAAGAGGTTCTTCTACCATGGTTGGACAGATTCAGCGGCGTAAGTTTGAGCTTCAGCAGTGGTGTATGCTTTATGTGTTCAGCTTGTGCGGGTTAAGACTAGCGAGGCTATTTTGAGCTCTGATGATACGTAGAGACTGATAATAGCCATTCTTTTGCCCAGGATTTGAAAGCTTGTTTAATTGATTCCTCCAGAGTTATTGTTTATGTGGGGTTCTAGTGTTGGTTAGACTCGGCCAGTATGAACGAGAAGTTCATTATGATATATGCTTCGAAGTGGTTGGTTGTTTGCAGAACCAGTAGAGCGGTTGATTCGAGCCAAAGGAATGAGTTGAAAGTATATGCAAATATTTCTATGGCTAGATGGTAACTTTGAACCCCAGGCACCTTTTTCCTTTGCCTTCAGGATGTTTGGACTTGATATTTGTGGCATGGTGGACTTCTTCCTGAGGTGAGATTCGGAAGGCACTTTCACATTCAAATGGTGTTCAAGTGTTCGGAGTAGCAGTAGTGTTTTCTAGAGTTGGGAGCTTGGCTCATGGTTACAGACTTCGTGGTAGGCTTACCACACTTCTTGCAGGATCATGGTTTTGGTTTGGGTCTTTTGGCAGATTGCCCTGGTTCATTCACTTTCAGCTGATTCAGACCTAGCACGGTTCAGTTAGCGAATTTGATGTTAGAAAAAATGTTTGTTCGTTGGTTGGTGGTCAGTCAAGGCAGGTAACTTTAGTTTCAATGATATGCTACGGGTTGTTATCTTGGATGGCAAAGGCTAGTAGCCTATATATTGGCTTAAAACGCATTTGTACAATGGGTGAATTCGTTCGTGGTAAAGTATAAGAAGGAACTATGGATCTCTGGTGTGTCAGTTGATGCTTCGATGGTGGTTTGAGTGTTCAGCTTGTATGCAGATTCCTTTTTGTGGTACTAAAGGATTCAGTTCAGAATTTAAAAAAAAGGGCTTTTGCGGAACAATGGGTTCATGAGTTAGAGTTTTGGGTTGATGGATTTTCTGGTAAACTTGGTATGGTTTTAAGGATTCGAGTTTTGTGTGTTGATAACCTTGGTGCTCTGGTTTTGGTGTTGTGTAGGTGCTTTTTGGTTAAGATTCTCGAGGTTCAGTTTGGGTTGGCAGATCTTCGGAGGTTGAAATCTAGCTTGGCTAGTAAGAAATTAAGGCTTGGTTGCTTTCTTTGGTTCTGTTATACTGGGTGCCGTCCGGTCGCGGAGGTTACCCGGGTTGTCTGAGAGAGTAGTGCGGGCGTTGTATCCGCTATTCTTAAATATCTGGTATTTTCTTCCTTCCTGACTTTTGGGGAGGAAAGTATTTTTAGTAGTGAATGAAGTAATGACCCTTCCGGTCATTTACACATTTTCCCCTTTCTTGTACCATTAGAGCTTACTTGTAGTGGCCCAAGTCATTTATGGCTTATCGGGACCGGTAGTTTGGTGCCCGGGCCGTTTGTTTGGTCTTTATGGCCGTTCCTCATTTTAGAGCTTCAACTTTGGAAATCGTTGACTTTTGTCAACATTCTTGGTAATATCAAAGAATTAAACCAAGGTTCTAGGTCAAAGGAATTCCTTACTCGAAAGTTCGAGTTAAAGAAATGCCTCATGTAACACCTCGCCCGTTTGGAAGGTTTATAGTAACCCGTGCCTTTAGGGTAAGACTAATAGTGTCTAATATACTAAAAAGGATGTGTTATGAGGTATTGTAATGGAAAAATGGTCGTATGATAAGTTTTGAAATCAATCAAGTTGCGAAAGAAAAGTCGGAAAAAGTTATTGTAAATTCCTTTAAGGAATTCTCTTCAAATTTGGGTTAAATGTCTTGGGGTGTTTCTCCCTATCTATAAAGAGTTAGTGGTCCTCCAATATACAAAATCGAAGGTCTACGAGTCTAGTTTCCAACTCACTAAACCGTTCATCCATACGACTTCAGAATAGAGAGATATTCACATTTTTGTAAGACTATGCAAGCAGACACGTCAAAGTGGGGCCTACATCCTAAGTCGGTTCAGCTTATAAAAGCTGATTTCTCCTTCGTTTTAACTCATTTTTTTTCACCCAAAATTCTTAGAAAATCAGAGGGAGATTTCATAAATAATCCATGGACTTTGATCCTTTCAATTCGGAAGTTTAACGGAAGTTGCTCTACGTCGCAAGCTCGTCATTTTAGTGTAGTTTGTCCCATCGATTTCATGGCGTATCTTCGTGGGTGTTGATGCAGCGAGCTAGCAGTTGTTTTCTTAGTATTTGGCAGTAGCTATGGAGCTATTTTGGTGAGGTATGGATCCCGTATACTTATCTATTTGTTGGATCAAGATTTTAAGCTTCTAGTTATGAAAAGTTATTGTTGCCGATATCTTGTAGTAGTTTCTTGTTGATTTTGGATCTGTTTGTTGTTCTTGCAAGGAGGCAGGTTGTTAATCTTGCGATATTAAATATTTTTTTCATGGAAATCTCTCCCCTACGACCCTCCTTCGTTATTATATGTTCTAGTATTGTTTTATGGATTTCTGAGCCCCGAAGTGGTATTTTGGATTTGTGGCTTTGGACAACCCCTTTATCTTGTTATGTTTGGTTATTGTTGTGGTGTTCTGGTTATGGTCAGGTGCTGTAGGGATTGGGAAATTGTGCGATTCTTTTTGGGATCACATACGATAGTGATTGGATTGGACAAATGTGAAGTACGCCTTGAAATAGTGCCTCGGGAGCTCGTCGCTCCTTGGAGATGTGGTTAACGTATTGTTGTTGGATTTAGCTGCCATTTGTTATTGTTATTGGCCTCATTTTTACGCTTTGGAGTTGGCTGGTCGCGAGTGTGACATTAACACCTTATCAATTGGCTATGGCTCGTTCTTGCAGCCTTGTCGATTCTAGCAATTGTTCCATTACATTGGTTGGTCAGGCTTCATAGAGACGCCTTTGGGGCTTCAGTTAAAAGTATTTGTTTTATGTGATTCAAAGCTTCCTGGAGCTGTTCGAGTCTGGACGATGCCGTTCCCACAGCTAGTCATCGGATGACAGGTAGGTTATGGTTTTACCCTATCTAGACTCTGCGTATATAGGCTATAACTGCATTAATTAGCATCCTTGGATGGGTTGTTATAGGTTGGTACCCCAGACCTTGTCCGCCTTTCGTTCGTCTATTTCATACGTTGTTTGTAGTATTCGCGTAGTAATGTATATAACCTTTGTGGTCCTGTGTGGCCTTGTATTGACTCTAGAACATAGATGGTGGGCTATTTGGGAATGTCCGCGAGTCCCGGACATAGAGATTATCCTTTTAGGATGGTTATGTCTGCTGAGTAGCTATTGGGCCTGTGCAGGGCTGATAGGAATTGTTGTGAGCCATTGGGATACTTTTATATTTGTGTGCGAGCATATCATCCATGAAAAAGGTTTTCCCCTGCATGTTTTACTACAATTTTGGCTGTGAGCCACTACTGACAGTTTTCCTAAATTTGCATGGTCCTGGGGCCCCATTTTTGGTACTGTTGTTGATAGAAAAAGGGATTTTTGGATGTTTTTCGCACTGATTTTATTACTGGTACTAGTCTCTGCGGGGCAGAGCACCAGACTTGATTTTATTACTGATACTAGTCTCTGCGGGGTAGAGCACCAGACTTGATTTTATTACTGATACTAGTCTTTGCGGGATGGAGCACTAGACTTGATTTACTACAGTTTTAGACCCGGTTACGCCCGGGCACCCTTGAAGGGGTTTTTGAGGTATTTTCTACTACTTTAGTCCTGGACGGGGTCTGGGCATGCATACTTGAGACTGGGTCTCTATCTTGATCCCAGACTTGCTTCCGGATGACATATCTTGATACTGAGTTTTAGTATGGGGTCGGGGACCTCCATGGACCTTGCCGCTCTGGGCCTGGGACTTCGGGCTGCGTGCGCCGTAGGGAAGGGTATACGGTGGAGTAGAGGTATACAGGCTGAGTCCTTCCATGGAACCTGCCTGCTGGGCCTGATTGGCACCGGAGGAGGTACATACAGAGGTTCTATTTCACATTATATCATATCATGCATTGGATTCTGCCCTTGTTTTGTTGTGTGTTCAGTGTACGGTCCGGTAGTATGGGATGCCGGAGGGTTTATTTTCACTTGATTTTGTTCCTCAGTTGTATGGGCAGCCGTTGGGACTGTAGGTAGACTATATTTTCTCCTATTTTTACTTAGAGCTTGTCTTGGCACCCGGTTCTTGAAAGATTAGTGATGGCTAGCCTGTTGAGGCTTTGGTTGTGGGATTTTTGATTATTGAGAGGGTTTTAGAGTCCTATCTTATTGAGGAACTTTTGTGTGGCCTTCTGAGCAGAGTGTGAGACTCTGGTTCTATTCTCGGTGGAGCTGAGTGGTATCTCTCGGTTATTGTGGCCTAGTTATTTCATCCTAGAGTTGTACTTGTGAGGTGATTCCCTGGTTATGCTATCATATGATTGGATTGGTGTTATGATTTCCTTATACTGGTTGATTCCATTTAGAGTATGTTAGACTGCTCTCCGTCTTTTCCTTCCACTTGAGGTTACCGGTATACCGCCATTTTCTCAACTCTCTCTCTACTTACTTATATTGTTGTGCAAGGACTCCAGGTGCGTTCTCCTTTCCTTCACCTGTGACTCTGTGTTATTGTATCTCTGTTCTAGCATGTGTTACTTGAAGCTCTTGGTTATGGACGATCTGTGCTAGCTCCTTGTGCCTTGCTTATTGCCTCAGTGACTGCTTTCTTGCTATCTGTTACTTACTGCTTTTATATCTTATATGCGCTCAGTCGGCCTATGATACCTACTGAGTACCCGTGGTTTTGGTGCTCATACTACACTTCTGCACTTTTTGTGCAGATATTAGCTGAGCTTTCGCCGTTGATCACGTTAGAGACTCGTGCAGATTTTGGATCTTTGAGACTAGGGTGAGCGCCTGACGGTCGGGGCTTCTTTACATCTCATCTGTTGTACTGTTGCTCCTTGTACTTTCGGAGGCAATTTATGTTGTATTTTGTTACTACTAGCACTTGTATCCTATTAGAAGCTTCTATACTATTGATACCAAGTCTTGGGGTTGGTGTAGTTTCCTTTATGTATTTATATTCGAGTTTTGCTTTTGCTTATTTCTGCTTGCTGGTGCATTTTGGTTAGGTAGTAGCCCATTACTAACCGTTCTGGGCTACGGGAATTGGTTCGCCTACTGGGGATTGTAGGTGCCATCATGACTTGAGAAATCGGGTCGTGACAATAAGTCAACAGGATGACTCATCAACTGAATGACGACCCGTAGACCTGAGCTATTTTCTTAAGTTTAAAAACTGGATCAAATTTCGGGGTGTTACAATAACTACCTCCTCTAAACCTATTCTTCCCTTCTTAGCCTACTAACATCACACATCTAAGTTCACATCCACCCAAAAGAATGAAAATTTAAGATTTAACTAAGAGATTCAACATCGTCTATCTATAATTCACTCAAATCAGCTCTTAAGAGCACCATATAATACATACTTTTTCCTTCTCCACACTTAACAACTCAAGGGTACTAACTAGGCATACAAAGCACTTTTAACTTAGAATCTCATGTTACTTAGAACTTAAGGCTCTTCTTTATATAGTGAGTTAGCCATAATTCACCGTTTCGCCTCTAGTTCACATATATATCATGCTTTCACATTCACATTTTTCCTAAATTACTAACTTAAGCTCCTCCATACACCAAATGAAGCCTACTAGCTCTATTTCCCAAAACTAGTGCTATCACTCTCATACTGCCATTCTTTCACCACGATGGTCATCTAAAGTTCAAGGTTAGTGTCAAATACAAAACATGGATGAAAAAATTATCATGTTATTCTAATTTGAACTATAGAAAAAAAAATTAAATATATTAAGAAATAAATAAATAAAGAACCACTAGTTCATGACAAATAAGTGACCTTAATCACGCCATCTATCTCATTGAAGCCTACAAGTACGTTCTCCTTCACAACATTACTATCACTCCTTACTAACATAAAGACAAGCCATACTAAACTTCTTCCCTAGGTCGAATATACTCCAAGTCATCTTAACCAACCATTCTATCTGTACTAACTACCATAAAATCTGCAAGTCTTGCTACACCCTAGTTAACACTGAAGGAAACACCATCCCGTTATTCGCTTAACGGATACATGACTCTAGCTACATACTTCAATCAATCACTATTCTCACTTTCTGTCTTCTACACTTATGATATCATATTTCTGACCTTGGGATTGATCCTCTACTTATGGCTCACAACACCCCCATAGAATATATTAAATTACCAAACCTCTAACTCTTGGACTAATATAACCCTCATGATATAGTATAAGTCTGGGACACCAAGTACATACAAGGAAAGATCTGAAAACATAATTATGGTGATGTCTGGAAACACCTCAGCCCCTACTCAGCGCATTATTGCATGAACAAAAGGGAAATTGATGCCCACTTGATCCTGATATCCTGCTTCTTACTACCCTTTTCCCTATAGAGGGATAATTCTTCCAAAAATGACCGAGAAGGATACATCTAAAGCACTTATTTGTACCAAGATAACAGATCCCTTGGTTACCCTTACCTCATTGGGTGAAAATAGGTGACTACACAGTTCGACTGGGTCTCATGTTGTCATTAACATGGCTGGAAAATTGGCACTCTTTGTCTATGAACTCAAAGACCACACTGATAACATATGCTTAGATTCATACGACATACTCCTAAGTGTCTCTTGCTACACTTAACACAAGGGTGATACTGACGTGTTCCCTTGTAGTTATTTAGCATTTTTGGAGAATCAAAAAGATCAAAATCTTGCCATATTATATAAATATTTCATGTCCTAGCTTCTATAGTATTTTATGAAACTAAGAACCAAATTAAGGTGGCCTAGCAGAGGTTCATTTTTCATCACATAATAGCTGGAGTTTCTAGTGATGTCATAGCAACAGAATAAAAATTCAAACACTATAATTACAAGAAAATCAACAGCATGTGGTATATGTATGGATGCAACAGAGAATATTATCATGGTCTTTACCTCTTTGCTGGAAACAAGAAAGCTTAATTTTAGTGACTCATGTGTCTTAAGCCTAGTAAATAACTACTTCTGTAGGCTATTAATATAACCTTTGTATATGTATGTAATGATCTTCCTAGTCATTTATGCGTGTTCGCCTTTCTTATACCATTAGAGCTTGCCTGTAGCAGCCTCAAGTCATTTATGGCTTGCTGGGACTGGTAGTTTGGTGCCTGGGCTATTTGTTTGGTCTTTTTGGCCGTTCCTTGTTTTAGAGATTTAGGCTTTTGAAATCATCAACTTCAATCACTATCCTTGGTGAATGTGCTCAGAATCAAATTCCAATAGTTCTGTTAGCTCCGAAGCATGGAATTTGGTCTAGCGAGACCTTTTTGTTGAGATTTGGGAGCTTTTCAGCTTACAATTCTCTCTCATTCTGTGTTTTTAAGCCAGTTGGGCTTGTTTGGTTGACTTTGGTCAATATTCAAAGAAGATGGTCTTAGATGGAAACTCTGTCAGTGCTCTTAGCTCTGGAATGTCGAGTTTTTGTTAGGTAATTGGTTGGTTCAGGTCTCGGGTGAGCCGAGCTCATTTTGGATGTTCAGTTGGCATCAGTTAGTGTTGACTTAAGCTAGAATTCCTCTGAGATGACCTCGTATGGAAATTTTGTTGACTCTGTTGAGTCCAGAACATTGTTTCCACTCTGTTAGCATTATTAGTTTGTGAATATCAGTTTCTAATTGTGCTCGAAATGCCCCGTTGAGTTTTTCAAAAGTTGCAGATTTTGTTGTTGCAGGTTCAAGCCTCAAGCCTTAATCACGATCGCGATCCCTTTTCCTCGCGATCGCAATGAATCTCATGGTCCCTTTCTTTTCGCAATCGCAATGTCCCTTATCACGATCATGGTGAAGCTTTCTCTCCATTGTTCTTCACAACAGCATGGTTAGTCCTCGCGATCGCGATGGTCTAGCCAGTGTGGTCCTCGCGACCGCGAGGGTTCCCTTCGCGATCGCGATGAAGGACCCCTGGGCAGTATATAAGCCCCCAACTTCATCTTCTTCACTCTAAAAATTGATTTCTCCATTTATAATGGCTCCAAGCTCATCTAAGCATTGTTTTGACTCAATTCTTGGTGTTGGGGTGCAAATTTCTTGGCCTTAATCGTTCCTCCATCATTATTGGTGAGTTTTATCTGCTTAAATCCATCCCCTTTGATTCTTAATTTGTTCTTGAAGTGGCTGGCTATTTTGAGCCATTTCCCCTGGTTAAATTTCTTCATATTCTGAGCATGCACACTTAGGAATGTGGTGATCATGGTGCGGTCTTTCATTTTCAGTTTCAAATTACGGGGCCCACGGGCCTGCCGGTGACTCAAATTTTGACCCAGCTATTTCTATAGCATTATGGGTATTGTTAGACTTGTTTTGAAGTGTAGATTATTGTGTTGATAGTGTTTTTGCAAATTGGAGCTTTCCGGAGAAGTTCAAGCCTAGACAACACTGTTCTCACAGCTAGTCATCGGATGACATGTAGGTTATGGCTTTCCCTACCTATACTCTGCGTATATAGGCTATAACTTTATTAATTAGCATCCTTAGGTGGGTTGTTATAGGTTGGTACCCCACACCTTGTCTGTCTTTTTTGTACATTTATTTCATACGTTGATTATAATATTCGTATCAATATTGTATATTACCCTTGTGGTCCTGTGTGGTTTTGTATTGACTCTAGAACATAGATGGTGGTTTATTTGGGAATGTCTACGAGTCCCAGACATAGAGATATCCTTTTAGGCTGGTTATTATCTGATGTAGAGCTGAGAGCCTGTGCAAGGCCAGTAGGAATTATTTGTGAGCCATTGGGATATCCTTTTATTTGCGAGTATATCATTCATGCAAAGGTTTTCTGCATGTTTTACTACTGATTTGGCTTTGGGCCAACTATAAATAGTTTTCTAAACTTTGCATGGCCTCGAGGGTCCATTTTTGATAAATGACTTGGAAAGGACTTTCAAATTGACTTTTACGAAACCTCTCAGAGTAGAAGGGATATTACGATGATTTGATTACTGGTCTTCATTCTGATACTAGGCTCGGCTGGGCCGTAACACTAGACCTTGAGTTTTATTTTAGGCCGGGGTACGCTCTGGGCACCCTCGATGAGGGTTATTGAGACATGACTACTGCTTTAGACCTAGATATACTCTGGGAACCCTTTATTAGGGTTATTAAGATTACTACTACTGATTTAGACTCAGATTGAATCTGAGCACGTACTATGAGATCCTAACTATTGAGATATATTGAGTTTCGTGTTAGTATGTGGTCTACGAGTAGACCTCCATGGACCCTACTGTTCTTGACCAAGTTCTATAGACCGATGGTGATCGGAGGGAGGGGATGTATGGCATAGGAGAGGTACTCGGGAGATGTCCTTCCATAAATCCCGCCTTTATTGGACCTTTGAGGCACCGGAGGGGGTAACATACAACACTGCAATTACACTTGTTTACAGATTCATAATATCATATTATCATGCATATTTCACTTGGATTCCACCCTTGTTACTGTGTGTTCAGTGTACGCTCTGGTTGTATGGGCGGCTGTAGGGTTTGTTTTCACTTGATTGCGTTCCTCGGTTGTATGGGCAGTCGTTGGGACTGTAGGTAGATTATATTACTCATGTCATCTTGTAACCCTACTTGTGGTCCTTGGTTCTTGTGGATTGGTAAGTTTTTAGGCTGTTGAGGCTCTGAGTTTGGGATTGAGTATTAAGGGGTCTAGTGAATCCAATATTATTGTAACACCCCAAAAACTTATTCAGCTTTTAAACTCAGAATCTCAAAAACAATTCAGCTTCCCAGGGTTCACGGGTCCAAACCACAGACCGTGGTTTGAACCACAAGTCATGGAATGGAACTGTGGTTTTAGTCTGCCAGGTTCAAACTCTGGTCTAAGAACCACGAGTTGGTTCTATGAACTGTAGTTTAGTCTACGACCCATCTTGTCAACTCGTGGTATCAAACCTGAGGATTGACTGATTCCTAGGAACCACGAGTCAGGTTTACGGATCATGGTTTGAACTATAGACCATCATGTTGACTCGTGGAACCTGATCAGAGGCCTGTCTAGTACCTCAGAAATGACGAGTTGGGTTTACGGACCACAATCTTTTCTACGGTCTATCCTGTTGATCTATGGTTTGTCTTTTGCAGCCTGTTAGTTTGGCCAGGAACCACGAATGGTAACCACGAGCCGTGGTTTAGTCTATGGTCCGTGGAATCCATCCGTGATTCCGAAAAGTCAATTTTTAACAGCTTTTTCCTAATTTTATCCTAGGGGTATTTTAGTCTTTTTCCAAACCTTTTAACTCCTAAGTGAGGTCATTTTGGGAATTTCAAGGAGGTTTTTCACCCTCATTAGCCTAAGTCCCTTCTTATTACCTCATTCATCTACCAAATTGGGAAAAGAACTCCTTCAAGCTCCAAGTCTCAATCTCCAAGGTCAACTCTCCTTTTCTTTTCAATTTCAAGTGGGTTAGCTTCAATCAAGGTAAGTGGATATTCAGTAAGGGATTCCTTTCACCCTTATGCCAAAAACCCCAATCTTCTAAACTGAATTTATGGATTTCTAAATTAGGGTTCTTATTCAAATTGGGGAAAAGTCATGGGTTTTCTTTTAAAAGCATCAATTTATGATTTCCTATTATATATCTATTATTTAATTGAAGTTCCTTAGTTGATTTCAAAAGCCCATATGTTGATGATGAATTTTAGCATGATTTCATTGAATTGCATGTCTTCAAGTAAAATTGGTATATTTAGATAACATGACTTCTATTTTCATGAAATTGCATGCTTAATTCTTCAAGCTATGATATTAGAAAGGGAAGTGTGTTTTGAATTATGGTTTTGTAAAGCTTTAAGATCATTACTTGTGGATTGCATGACATCATATATGTCCTTATGCTTTTCCAATAGTTTTGGACATTAGATATATCCCTATGTTTTATGAAAGGTTTGGCATCCAGATATGTCTACCTAAGTTATGAATAGTTTTGACATCAGATATGTCATAAGTATTATGAGCTATATGTATATGTTTTGGGAGTAGTATTAGCATCGAGTTGGACAGGGTAAGAGTACCCTTAGTCCCAGAACTACGTGCCCCCAAAGGTTCTAAGTCCCCTCAGTTGGGCATCAGATTTAGTGATCATGCCACAGTCATGCCTTTATACTATGGAAAGGTATATTGTGTCCTTTCGATGGGGCGTATACATCGGATTCCATGTAGCTCACATGGTCTATGTCAGTTAGAGAACCTCCCACAAAAACAATATTTGGTTTTAAAATGCATTGACTATTTGCCTTCAGATTTTAGGATAATTATGATTACTATGATATTTGTATAACTTTCTTTTGCATTACATTGAGTCTCTTGCATTTCAGTTTTACACTTATAGCATGATTTCAGTTTTA
This sequence comes from Jaltomata sinuosa, assembly GCA_003996215.1. Taxonomy (NCBI): domain Eukaryota; kingdom Viridiplantae; phylum Streptophyta; class Magnoliopsida; order Solanales; family Solanaceae; genus Jaltomata; species Jaltomata sinuosa. The sequence goes on along the minus strand of QJPP01006967.1, from coordinate 203,371 downwards.
CAAGTTTATTTAGCATGCTTATCTCAGATTCCTGTTTATCTCACATATTTGGTACATCCTATAGTTCTGATGTATTTTGCACTGTATCCTTTTACGATGAAGATTCAGGCACCTGCCCTCAGACTCGTGTCTAGACTACACCAGACTTTTAGCTGATTATTGGTGAGTCCTCATTCTTCGAGGACTAGAGTTAGCGAGTCAATCTTTATGTTTTCATTTCAGATTTCTTAGTTAGCTGGGGTCTTGTACCAGCAACTCTTTATGACAGTTAGAGGCTTTCCAGACATAGACAGTATTCGGGTCCCCTTTTTGAATGTGTATTCCTATTTGACTTGATTATCTATGCATTTGATTTTGGATCTTCCTATTATGATTCCTCTTATCTATTGATTTATCTGAGTTATGCTATGACCAAGGGTTAACTTGGGACACTTGTGGTCCTGGGTCCCAAGTTATGTCTAGGGGGTAGCCTCGGGGTGTGACAAACTTGGTATTAGAGCCTCAGGTTCAAGAGTCCTAGGATGTTTGAAAGCCGCATCAAGTAGAGGCTCTTTCATGTGTGTGAAGCACGCCACACTTATGAGAGGGAAGCTATGAGATGTCTTAAAAAAACTTCACTTCTTTCAAAATCATATCGTGCAATAGAGCTTAACTCTAATATATCTCTTATCCTTTCCTTGTACATTTCAGATTATGTCTCAATGTGCTATGCCTCACCGAGCCGCTCGAAATGTTGTTCCTCCAGTTTCGGCCCCCAAGGTCACGAATGAAGAGTGCAGGAACGCCATCCACATACTAGCCCAGACCATGGCCACTTAGGCTAATCAGCTAGCTCCTATCCCCTTCCACTCTCAAGGTGGGGTAGCGGCCCAAGTTCGTGATTTTATCTGTATGAACCCACTAGAGTTTTGGGGTTCGAAAGTGAATGAGGATTCGCTAAATTTTATTGATAAAGTGAAGAAAGTCTTTGATGTGATGCAAGTGGATGGTGTTGATAGTGTTGAGTTTGCATCCTATCAACTCAAGGATGTATCTCATATCTAGTTCATACAATGGAAGGAAGCTAGGTCTAGGGATGTGGTCCATGTGACTTGGGAGTGTTTCGAGAGGGCTTTCCTTGACCGGTTCTTCCCGAGGGAGTTAAGGCAAGCGAAGGCTAAGAAGTTTGTGAACTTGAGACTGGGATCCATGACTGTTTATGAGTATTAGTTGAGGTTCACCCAGCTCTCCAGTTACGCTCCTGCTATGATGGATGACCCACATGATCAGATGAGCAAGTATATCTATGGGGTTTCAAATTTGGTAAAGAAGAAGTGTAGGTCCACTATGAAGTTGAGTGATATGAATATTTCGATACTCATGACGTATGCTCACCAGATCGAGGGAGAAAAGTTTAGGGAGATGGCTAAGGAGAACAAAAGAGCCAGGTCTGAGGGTTCGGGATTTAGCCATAAGAAGTCCGGAGGGGGGAATCGATCTTCCTTTCAGAAGATGTCATTAAGACCTCATTCTACCACTAGTGCTCCTTTTCGGGCCTCCAGGCCTCTTCATGATCAGTCTGGTAGAGGTGTGGGCTCTTATTCTCCGGGGAGTGGTGCAAATGGGCCTTCCTAACTCGTCTGTACCAAGTCTGGAAAGAATCATCCTGGTGAGTGTCTAGCCGATAGAGAGGGTTGTTTTGGATGTGGTCAGGTTGGTCACAAGATTCTAGATTGCCTTTCTGCTAAGAAGGGATAGGGTGGTAGTAGGACTCAACCTATCCAAGCAGCTCCAGGAGGTCGACCAGCCCAATTGGGTACTACTTTTAGTTCTAGTGGTCAGTGCTAGAACTACCTTTATGCCATGTCCTATCGTCAGGACTAGGAGAGTTCCCCAGATGTTGTTACTGGTATGTTAAAATTCTTCTCTTTTGATGTATATGATCTATTAGACCCCAGTGCCTCCCTATCTTTTGTAACCCCTTATATAGCATACAAGTTCGAAATTTGTCCTGAATTACTTTTAGAACCCTTTTGTGTGTCTACTCCTGTTAATGAGTCAATCCTAGCCGAAAGAATCTACCGAAATTGCCTTATCTCAGTCCTTTATAGAGTCACTTCAGTGGATTTAGTAGAGTTGTGGATGACTGATTTTGATGTTATTCTTGGTATAGATTGGTTGCATGCTTGTTATGCTTCAGGTGATTATCATACTCGGGTTGTTAGTTTCAAGTTTCCAAATGAACCTATCTTAGAGTGGTAAGGTAGTCCTCCATCCTTGAAAGGTCATTTCATATCTTATCTTAAGGCTAGGAGAATAATTTCTAAGGGTTATGTTTATCATTTAGTTCAGGTTATGGACATGGAGTTCGGAACCCCATCCCTTCAGTCTGTTCCTGTTGTGAATGAGTTGCCAGAAGTGTTTCCCAAAGATTTTCCCAGAGTCCCTCCAAATGGGAGATCGACTTTGGAATAGATCTTCTTCCAGATACGAATCCTATCTCTATTCCTCCATATAGAATGGCTCCCGTGGAACTTAAAGAGTTAAAGGATCAGTTGAAGGATCTTCTTGATAAGGGTTTCATCAGGCCTAACATTTCTCCATGGGGTGCACCAGTTTTGTTTGTGCAAAAGAAAGATGGTTCCCTGAGAATGTGTATTGACTACCGTCAGTTGAACAAGGTCACAATCAAGAATAAGTATCCCATTCCTAGAATTGATGACTTGTTCGATCAGCTCCAGGGTGCTAGTTTCTTCTCCAAGATCGACCTTAGATCCGGTTGTCATCAGCTTCATGTTCGAGAGTGTGATATTACAAATATTTCCTTCAGGACTCGATATGGTCACTATGAATTTGTTGTGATTTCTTTTGGACTACCAATGCTCCCACAGCCTTTATGGATTTGATGAACCATGTGTTCAAACAATACCTGGATATGTTTGTGATTGTTTTCATTGATGATATTCTTATCTACTCTTGGAGTGAGGAGGAGCATGCGGACAATTTGAGAGTGATGTTACGAACTCTCAAGGATTGACAGTTATTTGCTAAGTTTAGCAAGTGTGAGTTTTGGATGCAGTCTGTTGCTTTTCTGGCTCATATTGTGACTAGAGATGGTATTCGAGTTGATTCTCAAAAGATCGAGGCAGTACAGAACTGGCCTAGACCCATTTCCCATCTGATATTAGGAGTTTTTGGGGTTTGGCTGGTTACGACAGGAGGTTTGTGGAGGGGTTTTCTTCCATTGCTGCCCCTTTTACTCGATTGACTCAGAAGAAGGTTAAATTTCAGTGGTCTAACCTATGTGAGAAGAACTTTTAGGAATTGAAAACTAGATAGACCACAGCTCTGGTGTTGGCTCTACCTGAAGGTCTAGATGACTTTGTTGTGTATTGTGATGCTTCTAGGATTGGTTTGGGTTGTGTCTTGATGCATCGTGGTAAAGTGATTTCTTATACTTCGAGATAACTTAAGACTCATGAGAAGAACTACCCTACTCATGATCTTGAGTTAGCAGCCGTGGTCTTTGATTTGAAGATTTGGAGACATTACTTGTATGGTGTTCATGTGGATGTATTCAACGATCATAAGAGTTTTCAGTATGTGTTCACTCAAAAGGAATTAAATCTGTGACAAAGAAGATGGCTTGAGCTTCTTAAAGATTACGACATAAGTGTGCTTTACCATACAGGTAAGGCCAACGTTGTGGCAGATGCACTTAGTAGATTGTCTATGGGTAGTGTGTCTTCAGTCGAAAATGGGAAAAAGGAATTAGTTAAGGAGGTTCATAGGGTTTCTCGGCTATGAGTTTGCCTTACGGACTCGGCAGAAGGTGGTGTTATTGTTCAAAATGGTTCTGAATCATCTTTGGTAGCTGAAGTGAAGGCAAAGAAAGACAGTGATCCTATTTTGCTTTAGCTAAAGGGTGCAGTCCATCAACAAAGGGTTGAGGTTTTCTCCTAAGGGGAGATGGTGTGCTTCGATATTAGGCTTTATTGTGTGTGCTGGATGTAGATGGGTTAAGACAACATATTTTGACTGAGGCTCATAGTTCTAGATATTCTATTCACCCTGGTGCCACCAAGATGTATCATGACCTATGGGAAGTCTATTGGTGGAATGGTATGAAAAGGGACATAATAGGTTTTGTGGCTAAGTGTCCCAACTGTCAACAAGTGAAGGTAGAGCATCAGCGACCGGGTGGTATGACTCAGGATATGGATCTTCCTACTTAGAAGTGGGAAGCGATCAATATTGACTTCATTATTGGGTTGCCTCATACTCGAAGGCAACATGATTCGATTTGGGTGATTGTCGGCTGGATGACTAACTCATCCCACTTCTTGGCTGCTAAGACTACTGATTCAGCTGAGGATTATGCCAGTCTCTACAACTGTGAGATAGTCCAATTGCATGGTGTCCCATTGTCTATCATTTCAGATAGGGGTACTAAGTTTACTTCTCAGTTTTGGAGATCGTTTCAGAGAGGCCTTGGTACTCAGGTAAAGCTTAGCATAATTTTTAACCCACAGATGGATGTCCAGGCAGAACATACTATTCATAGTTTAGAGGATATGTTGAGACCTGTGTGATTGATTTCAAAGGTAATTGGGATGATCACTTACCTCTTATCGAGTTTGCCTACAATTTGAATTTGAGGTTGATGATTGGGTTTTTCTGAAGGTGTCACCCATGAAGGGGGTGATTAGATTTGGCAAGAAAGGGAAGCTTAGTCCCCATTTTGTAGGCGCTTATCGTATTTTAAGGAGAGTTGGTAGTATTGCCTATGAGTTGGATTTACCATTGGATTTGGAGGCGGTTCATCCAGTTTTCCGTATTTCCTTATTGAAGAAGTATGTTGGTGATCCGACCTTGATTATTCCTTTGAAGGATGTGGGCATGAAGGATAGTCTCACCTATGAGAAGGTTCCCATAGATATATTTGATCGTCACATTTGGAGGTTAAGAAACAAAGAAGTCGCTTCGCTAAAAGTCCTTTGGAGGAATCAGCTTGTTGAGGGAGCTACTTGGGAAGCAGAATCAGCCATGAAAGCCAAGTACCCTCATCTCTTCCCTTCCGACCTAGTTTCCACTTGAGGTAGTGGTTTCCTCATTAACTTTTCTATTCCACTCTATTCCATCAGTTCCCCTCATGATCTTAGTATGCATGCATGTTTTCTGAAGTTAGTTCAACCATGTTTTAATTTGAAAAGATTAGTTTTCATGTTTATCCTTGAGTTTTCATGTTTTGTTGCTTGGTTGGGCTGTTTTCTCTCTAGTTTTCCTTGCTTAGTATTCATTCAAGGATGAATGATCCCAAGGGAGAGATATTGTAACACCTCAAAAACTTATTCAACTTTTAAACTCAGAATCTCAGAAAAATTTCAGCTTCACAGGGTTCACGGGTCCAAACCACAGACCATGGTTTGAACCACGGGTCGTGGAATTGAATCGTGGTTTTAGTATGCCAGGTTCAGACTCTAGTCTGAGAACTACGAGTTGGTTCTAAAGACCGTAGTTCATTCTACGGCATGTTCTGTCAACTCCTACTATCAGACCTGAGGACTGACAGATTCCCAAGAACTATGAGTTAGGTTTACGGATCATGGTTTGAACTACGGACCGTCCTGTTGACTCATGGAACCTGATCAGAGGCCTGTCTAGTACCTCAAAATTGATGGGTTGGGTTTACGAACCATAATCTTTTCTACAGTTCATCATGTTGATCCGTGGTTTGTCTTCTACAATCAGTTAGTTTGGCCAGGAACCACGAATGGAAACCATAAGCCGTGGTTTAGTCTACAGTCCTTGGAATCCATCCGTGATTCCTGAAAGTTGATTTTTAACAGTTTTTTCCTAATTATGTCCCAAGGGTATTATAGTCTTTTCCAACCCTTTTAACTCCTAAGTGAGGTCATTTAAGGCATTTCAAGGAGGGTTTTCACCCTTATTAGCCTAAGTCCCTTCTCATTACCTCATTCATCTACCAAATTGGGAAAATAACTCCTTCAAGCTCCAAGTTCAAGTCTCCTTTTATTTTCAATTTCAAGTGGGTTAGCTTCAATCAAGGTATATGGGTATTCAATAAGGGATTCCCTTCACCCTTATGCCCCAAACCCCAGTCTTCTAAATTGAATTTATGAATTTCTAAATTAGGGTTCTTATTCAAATTGAGGAAACGTTATGGGTCTTCTTTTAAACGCATCAATTCATAATTTCCTATTACGTATCTATGATTTAATTGAAGTTCCTTAGTTCATTTCAAAAGCCCATATATTGATGATGAATTTTAGCATGATTTCATTGAATTGCATGTCTTCAAGTAAAATTGGTATGTTTAAATAACATGACTTCTATTTTCATGAAATTGCATGCCTAATTTTTCAAGCTATGATATTAGAAAGGGAAGTATGTTTTGAATTATGGTTTTACAAAGCTTTAAGATTCATGACTTGTGGATTGCATGACATCAGATATGTCCCTATGTTTTATGAAAGGCTTGGCATCCAGATATGTCTACCTAAGTTATGAACAGTTTTGACATCAGATATGTCACAAGTATTATGAGCTATATGTATATATTTTGGGAGTAGTATTAGCACCAAGTTGGACAGGGTAAGAGTACACTTAGTCCCAGAACTACATGCCCCCATAAGTTCTAAGTACCCTCAGTTGGGCATCAGATTTAGTGATCATGCCACAATTATGCCTTTATACCCTGGCGAGGTATATTGGGTCCTTTCAATGAGGCGTATACATCGGATTCCATGTAGCTCACATGGTCTATGTCGGTTAGAGAACCTCCCACAGAAATAGTATCAGGTTTTAAAATGCATTGACTCTTTGCCTTCAGATTTCAGGACTATTATGATTACTATGATATTTCTATAACTTGCTTTGGCATTACATTGAGTCTCTTGCATTTCAATTTTACACTTATAGCATGATTTCAATTTTACAAGTTACTTTAACATGCTTATCTCAGATTCCTATTTATCTCACATATTCGGTACATTCTATAGTATTGACGTATTTTGCATTGTATCCTTTTACGATGCAGATTCAAGCACTTGCCCTCAGACTCATGGCTAGACTACGCCAGACATTCAGTTGATTATTGGTGAGTCCTCATTCTTTGAGGACTAGAGTTGGTGAGTCTATATTTATGTTTTCATTTTATATTTCCAAGTTAGCTGGGGTCTTTTCCCAATAACTCTTCATGACAGTTAGAGGCTTTCCATACATAGACAGTATTCAGGTCCCCTTTTTGGATGTGTATTCCTATTTGACTTGAATATCTTTGCATTTGATTTTGGATCTTCCTATTATGCTTCCACTTATCTATTGATTTATCTAAGTTATGGTATGACCAAGGGTTAACTTGGGATACTTGTAGTCTCGGGTCTCGTGTTACATCTAGGGGGTACCCTCGGGGCATGACAATTATTGAGGCACTATTGAGTGGTCTTTTGAACAGATTGTGGGTTCATCATTCTATTTTTTAGCATGATTTTGAGTGGTAACACTTGGTTCTTGTGGCTTAGTTATTCCATATTAGGTTTGTACTTGTAAGGTTGATCTCCGTATTTGCTTCTTGAAGTTGAATTTGTAATATGATTTCCTTATGTATGTTCATCCTATCTTGAGTATGTTAAACTGCTCTCCTTCTTTCCCTTTTATTTGAGGTTACTGGTATACCTAAATTCTCTCCTTCTTATACTATTATTGCAAGGATTCCAGGTGTGTTCTTCTTTCTTTCACATGTGTTTCTATGATTATATATCTTTTGTGCTAGCATTGTATAATTATACCTCTTGGTTGACTATTCCTTGTGCTTTCTCTATTTTTCGGTGATTGTTTTCTTGCTGTCTGCTATATTACTATCTTTATATCTTATATGCACTCAGTCGGCCGATGATGCCTACTGGGTACCCGTTGCTTAGCAATTAGTGCTCATACTACACTTATGCATCTTTATGGTGCAAATATTAGTTGAGCTTTCATCATTGATCTCCTTGGAGACTCGTGCAACTTTTGGATATCCGAGAAAAGGATGAGCGCCATACGATCGGGGCTTGACCAGATCTTATCTTTTATACTGTTACTCTTTGTATATTCAAAGACAGTTGTATTTATCATTTTCTTACTTCTAGCACTTGTATTCTATTAGAAGCTTCTGTACTATCGATACCAAGTCTTAGGGTTGGTGTAGTTTTATTATGTATATATTCAGGTTGTTGCTTTCGCTTTGTTCTTATCTTTATATTCTGCTTCCTCTTATTTTTGCTTATATGCATATTGGTTAAGTAGTAGCTCATTACTAACCATTCTGGGCTACAAGAATTAGTTTTCCTACTAGGGGGTTGTAGGTGCTATCATGACCTGAGAAATCAGGTCGTGATAGCTTGGTATCAGAGCTCTAGGTTCACCGGTGCCGTGGTACAGAAGCAAGTGTCTAAGTAGAGTCTCACAGATTGGTACGATAATATCAATATCTTATCTGTGGGAGGCTACAGGGCATTGTTAGGAAGAGTTCCATATTCTTGGCTCCTTATCGTGCGTTCCTGGCTCTATTGACTTCTAAACTTCAATTGTTTCATTCCTTCTCAAATGCCTAAGATGAGTTCGAAAGAGATTAGTGTCGAGGCTTCTGTGCCTGTTGCTTTAGTGCTTTTGTCAGTGCCAGGACTTCAGGGTGAGCGTTTACTGCATTAGATAGGGGGTGTGGGGCCAGCCTAGCCTCCGATTGGATTTATAGCAACCCCAGTTCTTCAGGACACCATGGCTAGGACTCTAAGTCCTCTGGTGGGTGTTTCAGTACCCGGTTCTATGAGTGGTGCTTAAGTTAGGGTTGAGCTTCCAATTCTTTAGCAGGGTTATATATCGGTATTAGACTATGAGGCGAGATTTCACGAGATGGTTAGGCGTACTTCTAGGATTGTGCCATCAGAGTTTTATATGGTTCAGAGCTTTATTAGAGGTTTGATTTCACCACTCCATTTGGCAACCGAGCATTTGGTTATAGTTAGGACGACCTTCCTTTAGGTAGTGGATCATGCTTGGGTTATCAAGGGTTTGTGTCATAAGGCTTATGGGGGTAGTGTTAAGAGACATTATGGCTAAGATGGTTTTTGAGGTTCCCAGACTCGAGGTAGGAATTTCTCTACTAGAGATAGGTTTCATTGCTTCTTATCTAGCAGGCCATTTTTAGTTGCTCCATAGGTCCCAGGGGATAGTGGCACAGGGCAAGTTGAGCTTAGTAGTCATGGTATGGGTCAGATTCCTCAAGGTTCGCTTTCAACTTGTGTAGGACGTGGTGGCCGATCAGGTTCAGTGATATCTCCTTGCTCGTATATATCTATTGGGATTTGCTTTCAGTGCGGTGTGCGTGGGCACTTTGCTAGGGATTGTCCCACAATTCCATCTTCTGGCCATCAAGGTTAGCAGGTGTTATCTCCCAGGGCTTCAGTGTCACCGGCTAGAGGTGGAGTTCAGAGTAGTAGGGGTGGTCCCCAGATGGTTTGAGGTGGCTTCCGAGCTAGTGGTTCAGGTAAGGGTTGTCACTGGTGTGGTAAGCATGGGCACTCTATTAGGAAGTGCCCTACGATTACGTATCTTGGTCATCCTGGTTGTTATGTTTATGGAATGATGGGTCACTTCTCTAGAGATTGCCCTCGACGAGGGATGGTTGAGCCTTCACCTTTGATTACTCAGTCCAGAGTTAGACCCCGTAAGTCCGATGCCCCTCTTGGTAGGCCCGAGGTAGAGGTTCCTAATATCGTTACTCCAGGTAAGACTCTTGTTACCTTCGACTTGTGATAGTCCTGTTCGCGTTGTGATTCTTTCTCTTCTATCATTTATTTGCTTATATGCCTACTTGCTACTTGTTTAGTTGTTTGGCTACCTGAGTTGTAGTGTTCATGCATTGTTTTTGTGGTAGTTTATTCCTTAGTAGTGGATGGGGGTGAGTTATTGATACGCCCAAATTACATTTCAATTAAGAAGCGCAAGCGGTCGTCGTTAAATATAGAACCCAACCAAGGGTGGGGTCGATACCACAGGGAATAAAGTGTAAATTAAGTCGTTAGTAATTTAGTTGACTAGTCATCGATAGTTTCTGGTAATTTGTGGGGGGGGGGTTAAATGTCAAATTCACACAAGTTAACTAACAAGCATCAAATTTTCAAGAGTTTATAATCAATGCGAGAATGAACTAGGGAAGTGTTCACCATGGCGTCGTAACAATTTCGACTCAAAGCCTAACCGGGTTCTCTCTATATGTATGTCACGATGTGATTGAATTAATGGTATCATCTAAATGTTTTTCAACCAAATAGACGAATTTCCTTTTCAATTCTCTCGAACTTGAAAAGGTGAAATATCTTATTTCAATCCTAAATATTAAGTAGATTAATCTAGTTACAGCATTAATCATAAGACGAGAGTTGGTAGTCTCGAATCCTCGTAGTTAAACAAATTTCCTGGTTTTTAATCTCTTTGTTCAAGCAAATTAAACCTAGACATGTCCTAATGTTTGCAACCACTAGAAAATGTTAATAACGAATGATTAACAACGTGACAACATATATATTGAACACAATGCTACCCGGAATCTATATTGCTACTTTTGCCATGGCTCCCACAACCCTAGTTGTGGGAGTTTAGTTGTGGGAGTTTAGCCACTCATGCTGGCAAAACGAAGCAAAGAAATAACAGTATTCATATGAGAAGAAAGAATTCTTACAATAAAGAATTATTACTTTACTTTAAACTTCGTAGAATCCAAACACCAATGGTGAAGATCCCAAGGAAGAAGACAAAGATATTGTTTTCTTCATTCTTTTCTCTCAAAGTTGCTCTCCAGAAAATAATATATCGCAAGTGTCGGATCTAATAATCCTAAAACTAACCCTAACACTGGGTATTTATATTATTCCAGGAAAATAAAGTTCCAAAAATAAAATAGGACTCCCGATGTTGCTCTTGACGGCTTAACTTGACGGTTCGTCAGACCTGTGACGGGCCGTCGCCCCGTCGCAACTATCCAGTGCATAATCTCCATTTTCTCTAACTTGGCGGCCATCCTGACGGTTTGTCAGGCTGTTGACGGACCGTCACTTAAACCGTCGCCACTATCCAGTGATTCAGTGCCATGCTGCCTCATTATGACGGCTTGGCTGACGGTCAGTCACAGGTGTGACGACCCATCAAGTCAGCCATCACCCATATCCAGAGCCTCCTCTTGCTGCTGCCAGGCTTGGTGGATCCCTTGACGGTCAGTCAGCTGTGTGACGACCCGTCAGGCCCTTCATCATACCTAACTAGTGTGACTTAGCTTGAGTATTTTTCACTCCTTTTCCATCTTTGTCTCATTTCCTCCAGATACAACATAAAAACATCAAAAACCACAAAGGTTGCTTAAAAACTTGCGAGTATTCTTAGTTAAAGGTGTCAAATGTGCCATAGAATCCTGGAACATTAACACCCTCAACTTAAAACATTCACTTGTCCTCAAGCAACATGACAACAAAAACAAAACTGACGACTCAACTACGACGCTCTAAAACATGTTTCTAGCAACCATGGCTAATCAATGATTCAAGCAATTCAAACCACGCTCCCCCGGTACTACAAAAGTGTTCTGAAAATCTAACTCGTCAGGATCCAAGGGTGTCAGTCCGATGCGAACGAGCGCTCTACATATGCATGACCCGCTATCCCAACTATCAGAGAGTGATATCAAAATCCCGATGCCCTCACTAAAAAGAAGTCCCACACACAGAGTTTCGGGACTAAGTAATGCACTCATGCTCCCAAATGATTTCAAATAATGCACATGCAATGCCATAGGCTTGCCCTTACTATTCTATTTCCATTGTTCAGAAAGTTGCTCAGGATTACTACAGGACTTGTTACGGCTTGTAACGAGGCTTCGGGTGCAGGTAGGGTACATTTAGGGATTAGTGACTAAGCCCTCCTTTGAATCGCTGACCCACTATTTCCACTAAACTATCTTCATCCAACTTTATTCGCCTTTTATTTCCTTCTTTCTAGCTACTTATGCGGCATTTTCATTTTGACAACACCTTTTTCATTTTCTTTCTTTTTTTTTCTTTTTCTTTTATTCTTCTTTCTTTTTCTAGGTACACACCCACATTTTTCCATTCTAACCACAACCAATCTTTTCCCTCCTATTTTTATTCTTATCAATTTTCCGTTATAGTAGCCACCCTCAACTTAGGCTGATTGCCTGAGTTGAGGTGCACGATGTCCAAGGAAGGACTAGGGCCAAAATAGGGATTCTAAGATTAAAAAAAAGGGACGGTGATAGGGTATAGAAGGAACGCGGTCAATCAAGGCTCAAACAGGGATCAAAGGGATCACTAACATTTTGACGGTCTTTTGGGATAAGTGGACTACACACAAAAAGGGCTTGTGATCCTTTCCTAAGCAACTAGCTTCCAACTTCAACAAAATAAACCGGGCAAGTTCTAGATGCATGCACAGAGTAAGAATTTCAACAAAAAGCTCACACGCACTTTGCATCAGGAAACCATTCCACTACCAATCATTGAAACAACAGTTCAGCCTAAACAAGATCATTCTTCGCACATGCATACAAAGACACTCAAGGATCCATACCAATTAATTTTCCACACACAAGTACAAACAACTTTTTTTTTGAAGGGGCTTCTTTTTATTTTAACCATTTACAGCCATGATTGCTACAATAACACACAAAAATAAAAGCAAAAACAACCTAAACATGCCGGTTCTACTAGATAGCACACCGAAGGAAAAGAAGAACGACAACAAAAACCTTTGGTGGTAATACCTCTACCCCCAACAAAAAAAAAATCTAGCATTGTCCTCACTGCTCATCGAAGCAGATATACAGAACAAGGGAATAAGGGTACCTGTGAAGCCTAGGCTTCGAGATGTGGAATAGTGCCACCAGTTTCCGCTGGCGTACTCATCTCATCAACATCTAGAGTCTCTCTAGACTCCAGTACTGCACTGGATGATGCCCCACCTGCTTGGGCACGCACTCTCTCATGTCGCAGCTGCTCATCTACCATCGACCGCTGCTTTGCAACCTCTAACTCGTCCTCCTCGGCTGATTTATTTCTGTGCTTTCTCTTTTTTTTTGACATTTTTACCCCACTTTCACCTTCTTGGGGTTCATTAATTCTTAGTGGCCGACCCATCAAATCTACTATCGTGGTTTCTTCTTCCAAGTCTACGAAATCCGAAGTTTCATCATAAGGCACTTTTTCTTGCTTGAGGGCGGTGATTTCATCCTTTACCTTCTTCAGTTCCACATCAAATCTTGCCAGGTCCGGGATGCTCATTTCATTTAGCCTTGCCTCCATCCGGGTTTCCATAGCATTGACCCTTGCACGCAGCCCCTCAAATGGCCTCTGAGCCTTCCGTATTTCTTCATTAATGGTGGGCTTGAACAAGTCCGTCCAAGTGGCAATTTGCTTATACATCTGCTTCTGCTTCTGCACCATTTTAGCAAAACTTTGGGGGTTCATGTGATATTCCAGTGGTAGAGGAGGTCTTGCTGCAGTGCCAGAGCTTTCGGCCGTATCTCTAGTTGCTTGTAAGGTCTTCGGATCAAACACCGCAAGTGGCATCTCAGTGCCTGATGGAGTGTCAGTCGCCTCGGAGGTGGTTGTGGTTGGTTCCTCAAAAATCTGAGGCTTATGCATTCTCATGTCGAACTTAGTGTCATCCTTTGATTTGTCAATATTTTGCTTGGATGACGCTGTCACTTGATCATCAATACCATCCAATATTGGTACCTCCACACGCCTGCATAACTCAGTAACCAGACACGAGAACAGCAAAGAGGAAGTGGTTTTCATGGCCCTGGTCCGCATCTCGTCTACAATTATCATTCCAAAATTGATGACGTACCCGACTATCAAACTTGCCACTAGGATGGATCTTCCCTCATCTAGATTAGCATCTCCACTTGTAGGAAAGAGCCTGAACCACACAACAGCCCACCAAACCTTTGCTACAAAGCTCAGTGATTGCTTTGATATCCGTCCCCTCTTTGTTAGCCACGATGGTGAGCCATCAGTCAATGTCCGTGCTAACCACGGTCTTTGCGAGTATGTGTTGGCAATGTCTTTGCGAGTATGTGTTGGCAATCTTGTCATGAAACTCTGGCATATTCGGTGGAGGAATGTATTCAGGGCCGAAGAGGACTCTTTTGATCGTCTCTATGGAGATATTTACTTATTTACCTCAAACCGGAACCTGTCCTACCTTGGTGCTGATTTAACCCCTTTTCCTTTCTCGCATTTGCTCTCCAACAGTGCCAAATAGTTGGCATAGAATTCCCAGGCTAGTTTTGGATAATAGAATCCCGGAGGTGTGCTCATCCAATCAAGCTGGTACCTCTGAAACTGTGTCTAAAGAACTGGATATTCTGGTAGATCCGTGGTAATGATTTGCACTTCCTCAGCTATCGGTCTTTTATGGCTCCTCGCTTTTGTTTTGGTAAGACCGTCAAGATAGTGCTTCCGGGCACCCTCAAGTACCCACCTGATCGATTATCTATCCATGGGTGCCCTCTCTGCAATTTTGGTGGTGTCAGTACCACTTACATCTTTTGGACTGGAGCTCGAGCTACCACTTTCTTCAGATCCACTGTCACTCCCCAAACTACTTCTAGATGACCCACTCTCCTCCTCAGACTGGGAGACTTGGGTGTTTCTTTGTTTGGATAGCCTAGTCTGGTAGGCCGGGACTTCAATTGCTTCTTCTTCGCTACCTGATTCATCTACTAGGGTCTGAGTGGTAGCGGTTCTTTCTTTCCTCTTTTGAGCTTGACCGCGAGGTGGTTTTTGTTTGGGAGCCATGTTCCTGCACGGGGATAAGTTAGAACACATGAGAATGGTAAAACACCAAGCAAACACCATTGTTTTGGAGTGATGGCTTGGTTGACGGTCAGTCACAGGTGTGACGAGCCGTCAAGTCAGCTGTCACTCTTAGACAGTGAATTTGTTCATTATTGACGACTTGGCTGACGGTCAGTCACATGTGTGACATCCCGTCATGCCAACTGTCAGACCAAGGCAGTGTGCTTTTACTATGGCAGTTTGCTTGACGAATCGTCACCAATGTGGTGGCTCATCGCAGCAACCGTCGCTGTTACACAGTTAATGTATACTCCCTTTGGGGTATTTCCTCGAACACTTGGTGTTCTATTAGTGGTTTTCCCATTCTTTGTGGGATTTGGTTTCATAATGTCACCACCCATCATCTATTTAATCCCATGGGTTACTCAAGACTTCACCCATGTCAAATTTACAATTTCAAACAACAACAACAACAATCACACCTAACAATTTCACACCAAAATTTCACACCATCCATCCCCTCCTTGTTCTTCTTTTATTTTCAACTAAGACCAATCAACAACTCAAGAAAGAAAAGGTTTAGCATCATACCTTGTGTTTGTGATTGGCAAAGAAGACTCTTTTTCTTTCTCTTGAGTTACAAGAACAATGAACACTTAACTTTATACTATTACCCTTCGACTATGGTAGCCGACCTTTAATTTGGAGTTTTAGGGAAAGAGACATATGGAGATGATAAGTGGGATTGATTTGGAAGAGCAAGGATTTTGGATTTGGGTTTGGATGAGAGAAGATGAATGAGAGATGAGTGGGGTGAAGGAAGTTGAAAGAAGGTGAAGAAACCATTTCAATATTTGAAACGGGTTCCTTCATTTGGGTCTTAAGGGGTTTTGGGTTGGGTTGGTCCCACATTTTAAAGAAAAAAAACTTACCTGAGGTTGGTGGTTTGCGTGACGGCCCGTCAGAGGACTGGCGGTTCGTCGCTTAAACCGTTAGGATTAGACAGTGACTCCCCAACTGTAGTGTTCATGTGGCGGCTTGGATGACGTCCCACCACATCTGTGACGGACCGTCACTACAACCGTCACCACTAGATAGTGGGGACCTATATTTGGTTCATTTGTGATGATTTGTGTGGCGATCCGTCAAGCATTTGACGACCCACCAAGCGGGCCCGTCACCCCTAAACAGACTACAACTTTTATTTCCACCTTTTTGTACCTGCACACTCAACGCAAAGATTAACCAATTCAAAAAAAGTAAAATGTTATTCTAGAATCATAGTACAACAACAAATTATGGGTTGCCTCCCATACAACGCCTGATTTAACGTCACGACACGACGCGGGTATCTTGATTACTCAGACTTCATCAAGATACACCAGAGACATGCTATTTACCTCTTCTGGGAGGCCCAGGTATTTCTTCACCCTCTTCCCATTGGCTTTGAACAACTCACTATCCTTATTTTTGAGTTCAACCACGCCGGGTGGAAATACTTGGTGCACTTTGAATGGCCCGGACCATTTGGATTTGAGTTTTTCGAGAAATAATTTGAACCTAGAGTTGAACAACAATAACAAGTCCCCGACTTTGAACTCCCTTTTCTCAATTCTTTTGTCATGGTATAGCTTCATTCATTCCTTGTAGAGAGCGGATCTCTCATATGCTCGCAATCGGAACTCATCCATCTCATTCAATTATTCCAACCTTAGTTCTGATGCGTCTTTCCAACTGAGATTTAACTTTTCTAGCGCCCAAAGGGCTTTGTGCTCAAGTTCCACGGGCAAGTGACAAGCTTTACCAAAAACAAATTGGTAAGGAGACATACCTATTGGCATTTTAAACGTTGTTCGGTACGCCCAGAGTGTGTCATCCAGCTTCCTTGACCAATCTCGTTGGTTCACATTCACAGACTTTGCCAATATCTCTTTAATTTCATGGTTCGACACTTCGACCTACTCACTTGTTTGGGGGTGATAAGGCATGGCTACTTTGTGTTGCTTCACCCCATACTTTGCTAGAGCAGCCCGAAATACCTTATTGCAAAAATGTGACCCTCCATCACTTATGATAGTGCGAGGGGTGCCAAACCGAGCAAAGATGTTTCTTTTCAAAAAAGACACCACACTCTTTCCTTCGTTATCGGCCAAAGCAACCGCCTCTACCCACTTTGAAACATAATCAACCGCTACCAAGATGTAACAGTTCCCATAAGAACTGTCAAAAGGGCCCATGAAATCTATCCCCCATACGTCGAACAACTCAACCTCCAGAAACGTGGACATTGGAAACTCTTGTCGACGAGAGATTTCTCCTCTTCGTTGGCATTGATCATAGAATTTGGCAAATTCATACGAATCTTTCTGAATTGTTGGCCAATAATAACCACACTGTATGATTTTTTGGGTAGTTTGATTACCCGCATGATGCCCTCCAACTGGGGACGAATGACAAGCTTGCAAGATGCTTGTAATTTCTACTTCTGGTACACATCTCCATACTATGTTGTCAGCACACAACTGGAATAAATACGGCTCATACCAAAAAAACTTACTTGCATCATGGAGGAATTTCTTTTTCTGGTGGAAGTTCAAATCTGCCGGCATCATGTCACTCACCATATAATTTGCGAAATCAGCCTACCAAGGCACCATATCAAGTGACGTAGCCAACACATGCTCATCCGGAAATGCATCATCAATCTCCGGTTCATCTGCTACTTTCTTTTTACTTTCAAGTCTGGACAGATGATCCGCCACTTGGTTTTCACTACCTTTCCGATCTTTGACTTCAAAGTCAAATTCCTGCAACAATAACACCCATCAGATTAGTCGAGGCTTTGCATCCTTCTTGGTCATTAAATACCTCAAGGCTGCATAATCTATGTGCACCACCACTTTTGTACCAAATAAGTACGCTCTGAATTTCTCAAAAGATTATACAACAGCTAGTAGCTCCTGTTCTGTCACTGTGTAGTTCTTTTGCGCTCCATTCAATGCCTTACTAGCATAATAAATGAGGTGAAAAAAATTGTCTCGCTTCTGTCCCAGAACAGCTCCAAGTGCAACACCACTTGCATCGCACATTACCTCGAACAGTTTGGACCAATCCGGGGCAATTATAATAGGAGCAGCCACTAATTTTTCTTTCAGGCACTCAAACGCCTTCAAACACTCAACATCAAATACAAACTTAGTCTCTTTTTCAAGCAACCTGCGCAAAGGGTGAGCAATTTTAGAGAAATCTTTAATGAATCTTCGGTAGAATCCGGCATGACCAAGAAAGCTCCTTACACCCTTTACTGAGATGGGTGGAGGTAGTTTCTCGATGACTTCTATCTTGGCTCTATCCACCTCTAGACCTCTCCCAGATATCTTGTGTCCCAATATAATGCCTTCCTTCACCATGAAATGACATTTCTCCCAATTCAGCATGAGGTTTGACTCTTCATACCTTTGTAATGCTTGACCCAGATTAGTCAAGCAATCTTCAAATGCATCACCCACCACAAAGAAGTCATCTATGAAGACTTCCAATGTGTTCTCCACCATATCCAAAAAGATAGACATCATGCATCATTGGAATGTTGCAGGAGCATTGCAAAGACCAAAGGGCATGCGTCTAAAAGCAAACGTACCATAGGGGAAGGTGAAAGTGGTTTTCTCCTGATCTTCTGAGGCGATAGATATTTGGTTGTACCCCGAATATCCATCCAAATAGCAGTACCAATCCCTGCCAGCTAATCTATCCAACATCTGATCCATAAAGGGCATGGGGAAATGATCACGGAGAGTCCAAGAGTTTATCTTCCAGTAATCCATACAGACTTGCCACCCCGTGATAGGTCTTAATGGAATCAACTCATTTTTTTCATTAGCTACTACAGTCATCCCTCCCTTCTTAGGAACACATTGCACTGGGCTTACCCATTTGCTATCAGAAATTAGGTAGACCACTCCAGCATCGAGCCATTTGATGATTTCTTTCTTTACTACCTCTTGCATTGGCAGATTCAGTCTCCGCTGGTGCTCAGTGGTGGGAGTGAAATCTTATTCTAACTGTATCTTGTGAGTACAAATACCTGGTGGGATGCCAATAATATGCACAATGGTCCAGCCAATTGCTCTCCTGTGTCTCCTCAGTATGGACAGTAAAGCTTCAACTTGGGTTTACACTAGGTCTGCCGCAATGATCACAGGTAAGGTATCTGTATCACCTAAAAATGCATACCTCAGATGGCCTGGCAACTCTTTCAACTCTAACACCGGTGCCTTCTCAATAGAAGGCTTTGCAGGAGGTGTCGTCCTGTTCTTCAAGTCAAGATCTAATTTCTTTGGGGCGTAAAAATGTGACCCCATTCCAACCAGAGCATTTACAATTTCTTCATAATCTTTGATGTCATCATCATCGAAGTTCATCATAACCATTGCAAATGTCTCTACAGCAAATCTCTCTTCAGCGGAAATAATCACATCATGTTCGGCAACAACATCAATAACTGAGACGACATTCATGTCCCTCGGTTGCTTTATTGACTTGCACACATTAAACTTCACTATTTCATCATTTAACTTGAAAGCCAACTCGTTGCTCTCCATATCTACTAATACTTTTCCGACTGCCAAGAAGGGTCATCCCAAAATAATAGGGACTTCAAAGTCCACTTCGCAGTCCAAAATTATGAAGTCTGCTGGAAAGATAAACTTTCCCACCTTCACAAGCACATCATACAAAATACCCACCGACCGTTTAACCGATCTATCAGCCATCAACAATCTCATAGTCATCGGTTTGGGGGCCCCTAAGCCCAACTGTTGATAGATAGCCAATGGCATCAAGTTTATGCTAGCCCCCAAGTCACAAAGAGTTTTTGCAAAATTAAACTCCCCAATGGTACAAGGAATAGTGAACGCACCCGGGTCTTCTCTCTTTTGGACTAGCAACCTTGATGAAATGGCACTACAATGGTGGAGGTTGTCTTCTGGTTCAAAACTTACTGACCTCTTCTTTATGATCAAGTCCTTTATGAACTTGGAATAACCGGGAATTTGTTCAAATGCATCCACCAGAGGGATATTCACAGAGATCTGCTTGAGCATGGTGATAAACTTGTGGAATTTCCCATCTTCCACCTTCTTTTTGATCCTCTGAGGGAAAGGAGGAGGAGGCTTTGGCATTTGTTTTGGAAGTTTTTCAACTTCCTTGCTCTTCTCCGTGAGCAATTTAGAATCATCCTCTACCAAAGTGG
This sequence comes from Jaltomata sinuosa, assembly GCA_003996215.1. NCBI lineage: Eukaryota > Viridiplantae > Streptophyta > Magnoliopsida > Solanales > Solanaceae > Jaltomata > Jaltomata sinuosa. Next base: position 183,265 of record QJPP01006967.1, on the reverse strand, counting down.
GTTTTTCAACATGAACACCCACACCCTCATCACCAACCTTTTCATCATCAATGAGCTCATCTTTGTCAATAATATCATCTTTCTGCTTTTGAATTATTGGTTGTGATTCCGATAATGTCTTACCGCTTCTTTTAGTGATCGCCATACAATTCCCGTCATTCCTCGGGTTTTGAATGGTATCACTCGGCAATGTACCAGCTTTCCTTTGATTCAGAGATGTCAAGATTTGACTCATTTGTTACTCTAACTGCTTGATTGAGGTGGAATGGGAATCCACCAACTGACTCATTGAAGATAATTCAGATTTCATTTTCTTTACTCCGGAGTCAGTAGATTCCACCTTTAACAACATCTTCGCCATCATATTCTCCAATTTGGACGTCCCTGTCTCATTGCTAGCTCTTTCTCGATTACCAGGTGGTACATACAACCCACCTCTATCGGTTTTATTCTTCCAGTTCCCTTGATCACGATCTCTGTAGCTAGCTTTTTCATAGTAGTTGTCCTTCTGATAGTTCCGACCTTGGTTTCCCTGGCCATTGGCCTGGAAACCCCCCAAATAATTAGCCTCCTCATTAGATTCAGACTTTGCTGCTCTACCTTGGGAACCCACAGCTTTCACTTTCTCCATACCTCCTGACAGCAAATGTTTTGTCAGTAGGTCCATTTGCATTTTTTAGATGGGCCATATCTTGGTCCCGCTCTTCCTCTTTCCTGCACTGTTCCGCTGGCATACCGACTGCATAAGTGCTAGAAGCTACCTCTGTATCCCGTGTATACCAGGCCCTGTTGGTTTTAGTGAGCCGGTCCAAAATAGTTGTGGCATCGATAAAGGTAAGACCCATAAATGCTCCACCTGCTGCATTATCCAGTGTCGGCTTGGTAGCTAAATTCAGTGCCCTGTAGAATGTCTGCATTAAAAAATTATCGATCAACTGATGGTTTGGGCATTGTTTTAGCTTTTTCCTGAACCTCAACCAGGTCTCATGTAAGGCCTCATGAGGTTGTTGCCTGAAATTGTTGATTTCGTCCCTCAGCTGTATCATCCTAATGGGAGGAAAGAACCTTTCTAGGAAAGCTCCTTTCAACTCTCCCCAGGTTGTTATAGAATCGGGAGTTAGCTCAGTCAACCACATCGTTGCTTCATCCGACAGAGTCAACGGGAACAACCTAAGCCTGATTGCCGTCTGATTCACTACCGGTAATTCAAACGACTTGCAGATGCTCACAAAATTCATCAGGTGCCTGTTGGGGTCATCACCAGCCACACCACGAAACAATCCTCTCAAATTCAACAGCTGAATCATTGTGCTAGTAATGTTGAACTTGGCCCCTGGCGCTAGCGGAGGAAGAACAATGGCACCTGTAGCACCAACTCCATCCAAGTCGATATCCTCATCATCATCCAAAGCATACTGCCTTGGTTGCTGTCGACCTCTACCTCACTGTTGTGGCCTCTGATCAGCTGGAGCATTATTGTTAACAATATCCGTCAGTCTACCCTCACCCACTAAAGTCTCATCATCCAACCCAACATCATCCTCAATACCATCAGCATTCAAATGTTGTTGGGCTTGCGAGCTGCAGCGAGTCTCGCTGCCTCTTGTTGTTATGCATTCATGGTTTGCCTTAACGTTCTAGCAAGCTCGGGATCATAAGGTAATGTTGGTTCACCCGAGCGCCGGGTACTTGGCATGCACAACTATGTACCCTATAAAAATATAACAAAAACAACAAATAAAAGTAAGTCAGGAAAGTATGACTAAGAGTGAATGAAACACACCGGACTTAATAAACAACCGTATTCTCCGGCAACGGCGCCAAAATTTGATACGCCCAAATTACACTTCAATTAAGAAGCGCAAGCGGTCATCATCAAATATAAAACCCAACCAAGGTTGGGGTCGATCCCACAGGGAATAAAGTGTAAATTAAGTCGTTAGTAATTTAGTTGACTAGTCATCGATAGTTTCCGGTAATTTGGGGGGGGGGTTTAAATGTCAAATTCACACAAGTTAACTAACAAGCAACAAATTTTCAAGAGCTTATAATCAATGCGAGAATGAACTAGGGAAGTGTTCACCATGGCGTCATAACAATTTTGACTCAAATCTTAACCGGGTTCTCTATATATGTATATCACGATGTGATTGAATTAATGGTATCATCTAAACGTTTTTCAACCAAATAGACTAATTTCCTTTTCAATTCTCTCGAACTTGAAAAGGTGAAGTTTCTTATTTTAATCCTAAACATCAAGTAGATTAATCTAGTTACAACATTAATTATAAAACGAGAGTTGGTAGTCTCGAATCCTCGTAGTTAATCAAATTTCCCGGTTTTTAATCTCTTTGTTCAAGCAAATTAAACCTAGGCATTTCCTAATGTTTGCAACCATTAAAAAATGTTAATAATGAATGATTAACAACGTGACAACATATAGATTGAACCCAATGCTACCCGGAATCTATATTGCTACTTTTCCCATGGCTCCCACAACCCTAGTTGTGGGAGTTTAGCCACTCATGCTGGCAAAACAAAGCAAAGAAATAACAGTATTCATATGAGAAGAAAGAATTCTTACAATAAGAAATTATTACTTTACTTTAAACTTCGTAGAATCCAAGCACCAATGGTGAAGATCCCAAGGAAGAAGACAAAGATATTATTTTCTTCGTTCTTTTCTCTCAAAGTTGCTCTCCAGAAAATAATATATCGCAAGTGTCGGATCTAATAATCCTAAAACTAACCCTAACACTGGGTATTTATATTAGTCCAGGAAAATAAAGTTCCAAAAATAAAATCAGACTCCCGCTGTTGCTCTTGACTGCTTAGCTTGACGGTTCGTCAAACCTGTGATGGGTCGTCGCTCCATCCGTTGCCACTATCCAGTGCATAATCTCCATTTGCTCTAACTTGGCAGCCATCCTGATAGTTCGTTAGGCTGTTGACGGACCATCACTTAAACCGTCGCCACTATCCAGTGATTCAGTGCCATGCTGCCTCATTTTGACGGCTTGGCTGACGGTCAGTCACAGGTGTGACGACCCGTCAAGTCAGCCGTCACCCATATCCAGAGCCTCCTCTTGCTGCTGCCAGTCTTGGTGGCTCCCCTGACCGTCAGTCACCTGTTTGAAGACCCGTCAGGCCCTCCATCATGCCTAACCAGTATGACTTAGCTTGAGTATTTTCACTCATTTTCCATCTTTGTCTCATTTCCTTCAAATACAACATAAAAACATCAAAAACCACAAAGGTTGCTTAAAAACTTGTGAGTATTCTTAGTTAAAGGTGTCAAATGTGCTGTAGAATCCCAGCACATCAGTTATCCTTGTGAGGTGTTTTACCCAGAGTTGTAGCTCGTGGGTAGTTCTTGTTAATATGTTTCTAGTTGGGTTTGTTTCCTATTTTGATGTGGCTCTAGACTTATGTTGAGTCTTTCCTTTTTGAGCGGTCCTAGATGGTTGATGCCTAGGCTATTTTCTAGCATTGCTAGAAGTCCTTGTGCTGGTTTGATATTACATGTGGTTGTGCCGGTGTTTGAGCTTTGTATTAAGTTGAGAGGTGTCAGTTATGCTAGCGTGCATAGATTGGTTTTATTTTTTAGGTGATTAGAATTTACCCTCTTTATTTGGTTGGTTTAGGAGGTTGGCAGGAATATGGGTTGTTCCCATAGTCTTCTTCAGTTTCTTATCTGGTTGGGTTGTCTTATTGTTCCCCAGTTCCAGTTGAAATGAATTTCGATCATAGCCCTCTGGTTGAGCTTTTAAATCAATATTGTGATTGAGTTTGGGTTTAGCATTTCTGACTAAGTGTTGACCATATCCTCATGGTTGAGTTGTATTCATAGCATATTGGGTGAGTCAAGCATCCGGCCCATTTTCTCCTGCCTTGTTGAGTTTTAACAATGTAAGTATGGGAGCTAAGGAAATGGCTCCAGATTTAATTTGAGAAGGAGTTTGTAGGGTTCGGTATATGCTAAGGAAGGGTTCGTTTAGTTGGAAAAGGAGGGAGATGAGTCCTTGTTCGTGCTTATGTGTTTTATTAGTTGACTGAGGTTACGATGGAGGTTTGCCTTGGGTTGTGTGTTGGTGATTTGATTTGGCCATTTACAGATTGCAGTGGGTTTTCCTTCGTGCGGTTTGGGTTCAGTAGCATCTACTGATTGGATGACTTGTTATTCAAAGCCTAGTTGGCTTCGATTCTTAAGGGTTCATTGGTAGTATACGGGTTTGACAAAGGCTTTGGTTGGCAATTTTAAAGTTAGGTTTTAGAATCGTAGGCTAGCAAACTACTCCAGATGCTTTGTGGTTAGTTCTTTCTGTTTCAGTTTCTTGGGTTAGAAGCCATTGAGTTCAGATAACTTAGCTTACCCATTTTCCGTTATGGGGTGATAGTTGGCCTTGGTCACCTAGTCCTTGGCTAACATTTGAGTTAGGCTGGACATTCCTTGTCTCTGAGATTCATCGTTGTCTTCGTTACCGAGAGTTTGAAATGATTGTTTAGTTAGGTCTTCAAGGGTTATCTTTTATGGTTCCAGTATTAGTTAGACTCGGACAGTATGGTCTAGAAGTTTGGTATGTTGTGTGCTTCAGGATGGCTAATTTGTGTGCTGATATAGTAGAGGGGTTGATTTGAGCCAAAGGGATGAATTGAAGGTCTATGCAAGGATTTCTATGGCTAGATGTCAACTTTGAACCCCATGCACCTTTTCTTTTGCCTTCGGGGTGTTTTGACTTGATATTCATGGCATAGTGGACTTTTTCCTGAGGTGAGAATTATAAGGAGAATTCAAATCTGAGTGGTGCTTGAGTATTCTTAGAGTTTGGAGCTTAGCTGGTGATTTCGAACTTCATGGTAGGCTTACCACACTCTTTGCAAGATCATGGTTCTAGTTTGGGTTTGTTAGGAAAATTGCCTGTTTTCTTCATATTCATTTGATTCAGATTGGGTCTGGTTCAACGAGGTTGGTTTCGTTCTACAGTTTGGAAGTTTCTCCGTCAAATAGGGTGTTCATTCATGCTTTTTCCTAACAATGGTGTGCAAAATTCAGTCGAGTTTAGATGGGTTGTTCAATTTCGTTTAGTTATCGAATTTGATGTTAGCAAGAGTGTTCGTTCATTGGTTGATGGTCAATCAGTACAGGTGACTCTAGTTCTCAATGATATGCTAAGGATTGTTATCTTCGATGGCAAAGGCTAGTAGACTATAACTTGGCTTGGAAAGAGTTTGAGCAAAAAGGGTGACTTCGTTCATGGTAGAGTATAACCGGGAACTATGGATTGTCGGTGTGTCAGTTGATGCTTTAGGGTGGTTTGAGTGTCAACTTACATAAAGCTTCCTGTTCGTGGTGCAAAAGGATTCAGTTCAGAATGAAAAGGTTTTGCAGATCAGCGGGATCATGAGTTAGAATTTTGGGTGATGGATTTTTCTGGTAAACTTGGTTGTGGTTTCAAAGATTTGACTTCTGTGTGTTAGTCGCCTTGCTTCTCTGGTTTGGTGTTGTTTCGGTGCCTTCTGGTTGATATTCTCGAGGTTCAGTTTGGGTTGGCAGTCCCTTGGTGTTTTGGAGTTTGAGTTTAGATTCTGACTTGTCTAGTAAGGAGTTTAGGCCTACTTGCCTTCCTTTGTTCTTTTAATCTCTAGTCTTTCCTTCTTTCCTTACTTTTAGGGATGAAAGTCTTTTTAGTAGTGGATGATGTAATGACCCTCTCGGTCATTTATGTGTGTTCATCTTTCTTGTACCGTTAGAGCTTTCCTATAGTGATCCCAAGTCATTTATGGCTTGCTAGGACCGGTAGTTCAGTGCCCGGGCCATTTGTTTGGTCTTTTTGGCTGTTCCTTGTTTTAAATCTTTAGGCTTTTGAAATTATCGATTTCAGTCAACATTCTTGGTGAACGTGCTCAGAATCAAATTTTGATAGTTCTGTTAGCTCCAAAGCATGGACTTTGGTCTAGTTGGGCCTTTGGTCGGGATCCGGGAGCTTTTTAGCTTGGAATTCTCTCTTATTCTGTGTTTTCAAGCTAGTTTGGCTTGTTTGGTTGACTTTGGTCAACATTCAGAGAAGACGGCCTCAGATGGAAATTTTGTCAGCGATGTTAGCTCCGAAATGTCGAGTTTGTGTTAGGTGGTTGGTTGGTTCGGGTCCTGAGTGAGCAGAGCTCATTTTGGATGTTTAGTTGGCATCAGTTAGTGTTGACTTGGGTCAGCATTCCTCTGAGACGACCTCATATGGAAGTTTCATTGACTCCGTTGAGTCCGTAATGTTGTTTCTACTCTGTTAGCATTATTAGTTAGTGAATATCGGTTTCCGATTATGCTTGAAATGCCCCGTTGAGTTTTTCAAAAGTTGTAGATTTTCCTATTGAAGGTGCAGGCCTTAGGCCTTAATTGCGACCGCGATCCTAAGCGCCTGGTACCTTGCTCTTCGCAATCATGATGTCCCTTGTCGCGACTGCGATGAAGCTTTCTCTCTATTGTACTTCGCAAGTGCGTGGCTAGTCCTTGCGATTGTGATGGTCTAGACAGCGTGGTCCTCGCAACTGTGAGGGGTCCTTTTACGATCGCGATGAAGGACCCCTGGGCAGTATATAAGCCCCCAACTTTGTCTTCTTCACTCTAAAAATCTATTTCTCCATTGATAATGGCTCCAAGTTTGTCTAAGCACTATTTTAACTCAATTCTTGGTGTTGGGGTGCAAATTTCTTGGCCTTGATCGTTCCTCCATCATTATTGGTGAGTTTTATCTGCTTAAATCCATTAAATTCATCCCCTTTGATTCTTAATTTGTTCTTGAAGTGGCTGGCTGTTTTGAGACATTTCCCCTGGTTAAATTTCTTCATATTCTGAGCATGCACACTTAGGAGTGTGGTGATCATGGTATGCTCCTCCATTTTCAGTTTTGGGTTGCGGGGCCCACGGGTCTGCCGGTGACCCAAATTTTGATCCAGCTATTTCTATAGCATTGTGGGTATCGTTAGACTTGTTTTGATATGTAGATTATTGTGTTGATAGTATTTTTGTGAATTGGAGCTTCTCGGAGCAGTTTGAGCTTGAACAATGCCATTTCCGCAGCTAGTCATCGCATGACATGTAGGTTATGGATTTTCTGACCTAGAATCTACATATATAGGCTATAACTACATTAATTAGCATCCTTGGGTGGATTGTGATAGGTTGGTACCCTAGACCTTGTCTGCATTTTTTGTCCATTTATTTCATACGTTGATATAATATTCCTATTAGTATTGTATATTACCCTTGTGGTCCTGTATGGCCTTGTATTGACTCTGGAACATAGATGGTGGGTTATTTGGGAATGTTCGCGAGTCCCAGACATAGATATATCTTTTTAGGCTAGTTATTATCTGTTGTAGAGCTGAGAGCCTGTGCAGGGCCGGTAGGAATTGTTTGTGAGCCGTTAGGATATCCTTTTATTTGTGAGCATATTATTCATGCAAAGGTTTTCTACATGTTTTACTACTAATTTTTCTTTGGGACGATTATAAATGGTTTTCTAAACTTTGCATGGCCCCGAGGGCCCATTTTTGGTACATGACTTGAAAAGGACTTTCAAATTGACTTTTATGAAACCTCTCAGAGTAGAGGGGATATTATGATGATTTGATTCATGGTCTTCATTATGATACTTAGCTCGGCTGGGCCGTAGCACTAGACCTTGATTTCTGTTTTAGTCCCAGGTACGCTCCGGGCACCCTCGATGACAGTTATTGAGACATGACTACTTTTTTAGACTCGGATACGCTCCGGGCACCCTTGATGGGGGTTATTAAGATTACAACTACTGATTTAGACTCGGATCAAATCGGAGCATGTACTACGAGATCCCGACTGTTGAGATATATTGAGTTTCGTGTTAGTATGTGGTCTACGAGTAGACCTCCATGGACCCTACCATTTTGGAGCAAGTGCTACAGACCGATGGTGATCGGAGGGAGGGGATGTACGGTGTAGAAGAGGTACTCGGGAGATGTCCTTCCATGGATCCCATCTTTATTGGACCTTTGGGGCACCAAAGGGGGTAACATACAACACTGCGATCACACTTGGTTACAGATTTATCATATCACATCATCATGCATATTTTACTTAGATTGCACCCTTGTTTGCTGTGTGTTTAGTGTACGCTCTGGTTGTATGGGCGGCTGGAGGGTTTGTTTTCACTTTATTATGTTCATCAGTTGTATGGGCAGCCGTTGGGACTGTAGGTAGATTATATTACTCTTGTTATCTCATAGACCTAGTTGTGGTCCTTGGTTCTTGTGAATTGGTAAGTTTTTAGCCTGTTGAGGCTCCGAGTTTGGGCTTGAGTATTAAGGGGCTAGTGAGTCCTATATTATTGAGGCACTATTGAGTGGTCTTCTGAGAGGATTATAGGTTCCCAATTCTATTCTTTAGCATGATTTTGAGTGGTAGCTCTTGGTTCTCTTGGCTTAGTTATTCCATCTTAGGTTTTTATTTGTAAGGTTGATCTCCGTCTTTGCTTCTTGAAATTGAATTTTTAATATGATTTCCTTATGTATGTTGATCCTATCTTGAGTATGTTAAACTGCTTTCCTTCTTTCTTTTTTATTTGAGGTTACCGGTATACCGCCATGTTTCTAAACTCTCTCCTTATTATACTATTGTTGTAAGGATTCCGAGTGCGTTCTTCTTTCTTTCACCTGTGTTTCTGTGATTGTATATCTTTTGTGCTAGCATTGTATGCTTATAACTCTTAGTTGACTATTCTCTGTGCTAGTTCCTTGTGCTTTCTCTATTGTTTCGGTGACTATTTTCTTGCTATGTGCTATATTACTGTCTTTATATCTTATATGCACTCAGTCAGCCAATGATGCCTACTGGGTACCCATTGCTTAGCAATTGGTGCTCATACTACACTTCTGCATCTTTCTGGTGCAGATATTAGTTGATCCTTTGCCATTGATCGCCTTGGAGAATCATGCATCTTTTGAATATCCTAGACTAGGGTGAGCGTCTAACGGTCGGGGCTTGACCACATCTCATCTTTTGTACTGTTACTCTTTGTATATTCGGAGACAGTGGTATTTATCATTTTGTTACTTCTAGCACTTGTATTCTATTAGAAGCTTTTGTACTATCGATACCAAGTCTTGGGGTTGGTATAGTTTCATTATGTACACATTCAGGTTGTTGCTTCCGCTTTGTCCTTATCTTTATATTCTGCTTCCGCTTATTTCTGCTTAATGTGCGTATTGGTTTGGTAGTAGCCTATTCCGGGCTATGGGAATTGATTTGCCTACTGGGGGTTGTAGGTGCCATCATGACCTGAGAAATCGTGTCGTGACAATATAATAGGTTGTAATTTTGCTATACAGTTGCGAAATTGGAGGCACGAACATTTTAAATAAAAAAATTAAAAAGAAAATCAATCACAAAGATCATAAGCAAAGCAGTTCATCCTCTAACTAGTTCCTTGATCTACAAAATTTTTAACAGAATACATGTATAATTCTTCCCAAAACTCCAAACCATTTAACAGATGACTACAAGACTTATAGAGTACTCCATAAGTTTCATGATGCATAAATATTTGCAAATCTAGCAGCAATTTACAGAATTTATGTAATTCACAACATCTAATGAATATTCATGAACTATTAAGTTTTCTTTTACCAGATTTTCCAGAAACTTTTAAAAGACTCAATTGATTGACAAAGAGGGGGAATTCCTTCAACCCTAGACCTCTTGAGATTAATTCGAAATGGAGAGGAATAAAACTTGAAGAAGTAGATAAAGAAATTAGTTATACATACCTCAAATGTTCGGAGAACTAGTGATCGAAAGTGAGGGAATTAGGCTTGAGTCTTGAGCCAAGCCTCTTTGGTTTCTTGCATCTGTTTTAGAGAAGAAGAAGAGAGGGATGTAGACTGATGAAAATAGCACATCAAATTAGATGGGGAAGGAGGGGTTTTTAATCATTTGGGGTTAAGGAAAAAGGAAAATATGAGATTAACCATAAGGGAGTTCAATAGCCAATGGGACTGCCCATTTGGCTTGTTGCTCCCCTCTGTTCCCACAGTTTAATCCCATACGACTAGAATTCAAGATGTGGGGTGTAACAATAATGGTCCGTTCTCTTCACTATTTCCAGAACCAGAAGACAACCTAGATGGAGATGTTACAGCGATCAACAAATTGGTCCATTGCAGACTGAAATGGACTATTTAGGCATCCATTTGGAATGACGCATCTTTCCTTTCCTACACTAGTACAGATTTGATTTATACTTGTCTATAAATAGAACTCAGGGTATTTTTGCATACACTTCTTTCATTATATATTTTACATGTTTTTGGGAGAAAACATTACGTTACTTCTAGTTTGGAGATTTTGAACAGAATTCAGGCACTACTTTAAGTGCTCTTTTGAGAAGAACAAGTTCTTATTACTAATCAATTTCGTATGGCTCATTCATATTGTTGTTGCTTTTCTTTATCGTATGAGTAACTAAAACCAAATTTTGGGATTGAATCCATGCATTGAATGAATCTTAAGGAAAGAGTGTCAATACATAATTGAATAGGTTGTGGGTGAGTTGTTAACAATCGGATTATTGAAAATTAGCGGTTGCAAACATTCATTAAATGCCCTTTAACCCTATTGTTTTTCGAAATGATTCACTTAGGTCGGGATATTGTTAATGGCTAAGAACTCAAGGAGTTAATCCATGTTTAATAAGATTTCATAGGGATACGTTAATTCTACTTAACTTATCGTGATTGTCTTAATAGTATGATTTATTTCATTTGAGAAGATAAATGAAAGATTGACCAATTTCATATCGAAAGGTAGTAATTGGTATCTCATTGATCATTGTTCACCCAAAACCAACCTAGGATTGACTATATTAACACTTGTAACTGTTAGAGAAATTCTATTGTGTGGTAAAACAATCCTGGATTTTATAAACCTTGTTAATTCTAAACATTTATCTCGCATTAGTTCTAGAATTCAATAGAACAACTCCTATTTCATTAAAGGATAAGATTTGACATAAAGTAAAGAGAATAAATAGCTTTAAGTATTGTGTTTCTCGCCCTATTCTCTATGGGATTTGACCCCAGACTAGTTGTTGGGTTACCATATTTGACAATGATCATTTACACTTTTTAAAGGGTGTAATTTGAATGTATCAATCTTCGCCTTCTGAATTTCTGAGATTCCTTTCTCAAAAATTATCCCCCAGTTTCTATTTCCTGGGGTGATATGACTGAGCCGTTGTGGAACCTACGTATCATGTTAAAGCAGGAATCAGTCCAAACATAGTTTTCACACTCTTAGTGGGAGAATGAATGTAGTTAAAGGGCTGACCAAAACCGATAAAGGCCACATATGTATCTCATTCTTGAGAATTTAGGTCATCACGTAGTTCATGATAGAAAGGGAAAGATAGATTTTTCTACGGGGTTGACCAAAGCTGACACAAGTTGCTTATGTATCTCATTCTTGAGAATTCAGTTCAAACGTAGGTCATAGAAAGAGGACATGGAATCTCAAGCTATTACAAAGCATAAAAACGATTACAATTAGAAATTGCGATTACAAGGAAATAAAATAGAGGAAAAGCCATCTTCAGGCATAGTATCTCTTTACAGCATCAGAGTTGATCGGCTTGGGCCATACTTGGCCATCCATCTTGGACAAAATCAAAGCCCCTATAGACAGCACTTTGTGGACAACATATGGTCCTGGCCAATTTGGTGCAAACTTTCCTTTGTATTCCTCTTGATGCAGAAAGATATGCTTAAGGACTAACTGTATTATGGCGAATATGCGAGCTCTCACTCTCTTGTTGAATGCATGAATAATTTGTTGCTAGTACAATTGATCGTGGCATACAACACTCATTTTTTTCTCATCAATCAACATGAGTTGTTCGTAGCGAGCGCAAACCCATTCTTCATTACATAGCTTGGCTTCCTGAATAATTCTAAGAGAGGGTATTTGGACTTCAGCAAGTATCACTGCTTTTTACCCATATACCAATGCATAAGGAGTTTCCCCAGTCGCAGTTCTGATGATAGTACGGTATCCCAACAAAGCATAAGGCAACATATTATGCCATGATCGGTGACTATTAACCATCTTTCTTAAGATTTTCTTGATGTTCTTGTTGGGAACTTCTACGGCTCCATTCATTTGAGGACAATATGCAGTTGAGTTACGGTGAGTAATCTTCAATTGCTCACATATCTCCTTCATTAAGTGACTATTCATATTTTCTCCATTATCTGTGATGATTGACTGAGGGAATTTGAATCGACAAATCAAATTGCTTTTCACAAAATTGGCTACGGCCTTCTTAGTCACAGACTTCTAAGATGCAGTTTCTACCCACTTGTTGAAGTAGTCAATAGCAACCAAAATAAATCTGTATCTATTGGAAGCAGGCAACTCGATTAGACCAATGACATCTATTCCCCATGCTGCAAAAAGCCAAGGTGAGCTCATAGCATGAAGCTCATTGGGAGGCACTCGAATCAAATTTCTGTGGATTTGGCACTTGTGTCACTTTTGCACAAACTTACCACAATCATTTTCCATAGTCATCCAGAAATATCTGGCTCACATGATCTTTTAGCTAAGGTGAACCCATTCATATGAGGACCACACATTCTGACATTCACTTCTTCTAGCAATTTTATGGCTTCAACCGAATCCACACATCATAAGAACCCAAGGTCTAGAGTTATAAAGGATTTACCCATTTAGGAAAATGCTATCGGCCATTCGGCGAATTGTCTTCTTTTGGTTGGTGGTCACATCTTCTGGATAGACCCCGACTTCTAGATACCTCTTGACATTAAAATATTATAGTTGTCTGACTAGTTTTGCTTTGACTTGTGCACAATGTGTGGTTGATTTTTTAGGCTTATCACTAATGGATTGATGTAATTCTGATCTGGGTGCTGAATCATAGAGGATATGGTTGCTAAAGCAGCTATAAACATATTTTTAATCCTCAAAATATGCTTGAACTTGATCTTTTTGAACCTCTTGCACATTCTTCATACAAATTCTATATATGACACAATCTTGGAGTTCTTCATAGCCCATTCACCTTGGACTTGATGGATTAGAAAATTTGAGTCACCAATGACCAATAATTTTTAAATATCAATATCAATAGCCAACTAAATGCCGAGAATACAAGCTTCATATTTGACCATGTTATTGGTACATGGAAAGTAAAGTTTGGTTGTCACTAAGTAATGCTAACTGGTTTCCAATACAAGAACTACTCTAATACCCGATCCTTTGAAATTAACTACTCCATCAAAGAACAATCTCCAACTAGGGTAGGATTCTACAATATCTTCTCCTACGAACAAGATTTCTTCATATGAAAAATAAGTGCGAAGCGGTCCATAATCTTCATCAGCTAGATTTTTTGCTAAATGATTCTCTAAGACTTGTCCTTTGATTACTTTCTGAGTCACGTATATACTGTCGAACTCACTTAGCATCATTTGTCATTTGGCCAATATCTCGGTAGGCATGTCTTTCTGGAATATGTACTTCAAAGGGTCCATTCTGGAAATGAGATATATTGTGTATGATGACAAATAATGTCTTAGCTTCTAGGCTACCCAAGTGTATGATGACAAATAATGTCTTAGATTTTAGGCTACCCAAGTCAAAGCACAACAATTCCTCTCCAATAGAGTGTAATGAGCCTCGTACGGAGTGAACTTCTTGCTATAGTAGTAAATTACTCGTTCCTTCTTTCCACTTTCATCATGTTGCCCTAGAACACATCTAAATGCATTATTTGAGACTAACAAACATAGCAATAGGGGGCTCCCTTATCTTGAAGGAACTAACACTGGTGGACTGGACAGATAACTCTTGATACGATCAAAAGCTTGTTGACACTCTTCACTCTAGTTGGTCAGTGCACCCTTCTTCAACAGCTTAAAAATAGGTTCACAAATGACCATTGATTAGGCTATGAACTAGATGCTATAGTTTAATCGTTCCAAGAAGCTCATGACTTCTTTCTTGGTCTTTAGTGGAGGCAAATCCTGGATTTCTTTGACTTTCGAAGGGTCAAGATGGATGCCTCTTATACTAACTATGAAGCCCAATAATTTGCCAATGGGTACCTAAAATCACACTTGCTTGGATTTAACTTTAGATTGTACTTTCGTAGTCAATTAAAGAAATTCCTTAAATGAGTCAAGTGATCCGAACTCTCACGGGATTTGATAATCACATCATCCACATATACTTCAATCTCCTCATGAATCATGTCATGGAATATAGTTGTCATGTCCCTCATGTATGTGGCACCTGCATTCTTAAGGCCAAATGGAATCACCCAGTAATAATTAATACCCCAAGGTGTAATGAAGGTCATTTTCTCCACATCTTCTTCATCCATTAGGATTTGATGGTACCAGACAAAACAATCCACAAATGACTGTATCTCATGCTCTGTGCAGTTATCGATAAGGATATGTACATTGGGTAATGGAAAGTTATCCTTGGGATTGGCTTTGTTCAGGTCTTGGTAATCGATTTTTCCATCCTTCTTTGGTTTTGGGACAATGTTGGCTAACCAAGTTGGACACTTTGTGACCTCTACCACACCAGAATGAACCTGTTTAGTAACTTCTTCCTTGATTTTTGGACTCAGATCTATCTTGAACTTCTGAGTCTTTTGCTTCACCAGACTGAATCCTGGATTCATGGTCAACTTGGAAGATACAATGTCCGTACTCAAACCTGGTATGTCAGTGTAGGATCAGGAAAATATGCCGATGTACTTTCTGAGTAATCTGATGAACTCTTGCTTCAATGTTTTTGATATGTGCATGCCTATCCTAGTTTCTTTGACCTCTTTGTCATCTCCTAGATTGTCTACCTCAGTATCCTCTTGGTTGGACTTAACCCGATTCTCAAAATCTTTAATTTCTTCTGTTAACTGTTCAGGGACCATAGTTTCCTTATCATATTCCTCGAATTCATCATTATCTACCTCAATTTTTTCATTAAGCTCTTGGCATGACATGACATTGACAGGTTTTAACTTATTATTACTTTGATTTTGTGTAATTAGAGTGTTCAGCCATCTTCCCTCAACACAAATTAGTTTTAGTATCTATTACCTAATACAAGAAAAATAACTAAAAAGGTAACCATGTTAGATTTTGTTCATGATAAATAATATAAGATATCAGACAGGAAGTAAATACATAGAAATTGCTTTAAACACATAGAAGTTGTTTTTCATTAAATCAAATTAATCCACGGGTGATTTTGACTCGAAGATTTCAATGGACAGGACTTTGCCCATTGATTTTGGATAAGTAGATTTTATCAGAAAGGTTGACTTGTTAAATCTTTGTATCCTAGTATTTCTTCTTATCACACTTCTAAACTTTTGGCATTTTTGTCAAAGTGCGGAAATGAAATTTTTTAAAAGATAGGGGTCGGGCACTAAAAGGCTGCCTACATATCTCACGGAGGAGAAATCAAGCCCTACATAGTTCGAATAGGTAAAGGTTAAGTTTTCATTTAATTTCATTCATCCACTATCTTTGATTACAAGGGTAAAGTAAAGACGTAAATATAACAACTCAAAGAAAACTCTGCTACTCTTTAAAGCTTAATTCTACACAGTGGCAGGCGCTCTTTCTTTCTTGATCCACGGGTAATCTGGTGTAACTTTTATCTAGATTCTACATGTCTCGATAAGGTGATCAAAGTCGACTTTGAATGTGCGGCACATCTCAATATTGTGTCCTCATACTCCAGTATGATAGAGGCAAATTTCCATGCCCCTGCACCATTCTGAGGACATTTGTTTTGCTTTTCTTTCTACCAATTCAATTATTCTGGCTTGCACCAATTTAAAATAAATGTTGAAGTAGGTTTCATGGATAATAGTGAAGTAGTATTTTTGGATTAGAGTATCTTTGGTAATTATAATTCCAGGTCCAACCCTTTCACAAGCAAGTGTGGTATGGGGTTCCCACATGTGGCTGATTTGTCCACTATTGATCATTTCATGGATTCTAGATTTTAAGGCAATGCACTCGTTGGTGGTATGTCCCTTTTGTCGTAGATGGTAAGAACATTCCTTGTCCTCATTCTTAGGGTCATAGTCAAAGTCTTCTATCTGGATGGGATGTAATTTCCAAGAGATTGCAGAGCTTGATAAATGTAAGAGCATAAAACGACCTTAGGGCATTAAATGCATTCCCTAGGATGGGACTTGAGAGTGATTTGTTCCTTTCCGGGCCTAAATCTTGTTGGCCAAGCAGATTCATCCTTGACATTAGCCCAATAGTCTATGGCTTGATTGGGAGGTAAGGCTTGTTCCATAATCTCCTGTTCGAGCTCTTCATCTGCTTTCATGAAATCCTCGAGCCATTATATGAACTCTTCATCCTTTTGGTCAATCATAGCTTTTGTTTGTGCTGTCATTAAATTGACTACAACTATTTTTTCTTATGTGATAGCTATTTCTTCGTCCAACTTTGTGGATTTAGCCAATGCCACCTCATTGAGTTGTATCACTTCTTTGGTTTGTCCTTCAACTATCTTCGTGTCGATTTCTTCCATCCTCCTATGTATTGCTTCCTCGGTGAACATTGTGAGTCATCTTCCTTATAGATAGGAGATAGTTCCTATGCATGTTTGAGGGGTTTTTGAATTTTCTAGGAAACTTGAGAAACTCAAGGAGTAATTTTGGTCGGGATTTTGGATTTGTGAGTTTATATCTCTGCCTAAGGGTTCTAGAAATCCTTTAAATGGAAGTGGATCAACTTATCCTTGATTTAAGCAATGCACATAAGCATATAAGATAAATATATCACAAAATAACATAATAGATCGTGTATCCTAACTTGTTGACCTTTTTATGCCAAAGGTAGGCCTAATTATAATAACCCTTCCGGTCATTTTTTCATTTATGCCTTCTTTGAACTGCTAGAGCTTTCCTATAGCAGTCCCAAGTCATTTATGACTTTCTGGGATCGGTAGTTCGATGCCCTGGTCGTTCATTTCGTTGTTTTGGCCGTTTGCCTATTTTAGAGCTTTAACTTAGAATATCATTGAGTTTAGTCAACATTCTTAGCTTGCATGCTTGGAATCAAATTTTGATAGTTACATTGGCTCTGGAGCATTGAGTTTGGTCTAGATGGACCCTGGATCGGGTTCTGGGAGCTTTCGGTTTAGTTTTGTCTGGGTTTTTGTGTTTTAGCCAAGTTGAACTTGAAAGTTTGATTTTGGTCAACATTTGGAGAAGACGGCCTCGGATAGAAATTTCGTCCACCCTATTAGTTCTGGAATGTCGACTTTGGGCTAAGGGAACCTTTGATTCGGGTCCCGAGGCTTCTGTCTTATTTTGGGGTATTGAGTTCCGAGTTAGTTTTGGGCATGGGGCCCACTTTTCCTTAAAACAATCTCCGTTGGTAAATTCATTAATTTCATTGAGTCTGGAATATTATTTCCACTCAAATAGCTCTATTAGTTTGTGAGTATCGGGTTCCGATTGTGCCCGGAATGACCCGTAGAAGTTTAAAAAATTGCAGATTTTTCTGTTGCGGGCCAGCTTTAAATAGTTGTTGGCAGCTTTATTTTCAGTTGTTGCTCTCATCTTTTCAACTCGCTTTCTCCACCATTTTTGCACCAAATTCCTTCAAATCTTCACCTGCTCTTACCCATAACTTGGAGAAATAATTGTTGCTGATCCGGGTATGTTTCTTGGACTCGTGAATAGGTAAAATCTCTTGTTAACTTCCGTTAATTCAACAAATTTCACTCTTTAAATTCTTATTTTTCACGATTTTTAGCTTATTTCATTCACTTCTTTCAACTCCAACTTCATTTTTCTCAACTCTAATTACTCAAGAACAGTGTCGGCTCGTGGGAATTCTCCAAATTATTGTTAATCTCGCTCCTTTATCATTGGTAAGCCTCTTCTTCTTCTAGCCTTGTTCTTCACTTCAAGCTCAAAAACCTCCATGGTTGAGGCTCTTAAAAGCTTGATTTTTCTTGGGTTAAAGCTGCATTAGAGAGCTTGATTGTTCGTGGTTTATGTAGTTCCGTTCCATGGTCTATTCTTTCTTCCAAATTGGTACGTTCCCGCCCTTGAAAATCGCAATTCTCTACTTTTATTCTCATGAATTAGTAGTACTTTGGGGCTGTTTTGATCCCCGAAATGAACTCTGTTTTCTTTCAAATTTTGAGCATGGCTTCCTAAATTCACCGTAGACATAATTGTGAGTTTTATTTTCTATTTCGCTGCATGGGCTCCGAGGGTCATTTTTCTACCCAATTTTCAGCCCGATTTTTCTTATAGAAATATGGGTGTCGTTCTTCTCGTCTTGATACCTAGATTATGTTCTTGATCGTATGGCAGATTATCGGGTTGTTCAAAAGGGGAAGGTACATAAGTGATGGTTCGTGTTTGCAGTTCCTCCCCGAGGTAGGTTACGGATTAAACTCCTTAGACTTTGCATATATAGAATAAAATTATACTAATGGGCATCATTAAGTTGGGCTTACTAGTTGGTACCACAGACCTTGACCGCTTTATTCATATCCCATTCCTTTTCTTCCTCTGATGATTGTAGTATTTGTTATAGATGATATTATCAACCTTGTGGTCCTGTGTGGCCTTGTTTGACTCTGGAACATAGATGGTGGATTATATGGGAATATATGTGAGTCCCAGGCATCGTTATTATTATTGTAGAGCTGGCTATCTGTAATGTAGAATGATTAGAGCCTGTGTAGGGTCGATAGGTTGATTGTAGGTCGAGGGCCAGTGTTGTGATTGTGTATACCATTCATCATGCATATAGAGGGAATTTCTTCATGATTTTGCTACGATTTTGGCTTCGAGCCTACTATTGAAAAGGGCATGTGGGGCTTGCATGGCATGTGGGGCTTCAAACCTTGCATGGCATGTGGGGCTTGTTTTTGATAAAAATGATTGAAAAGGGTTTGGTACTGTATTAATGATCTTCTTGGGGAAAGGGGGAATTAACAGATGTTTTATCACTATTTCCACTTACACGAGACTCGGCGGGGTCGAGCGCTAGACTTGTTTTACTACAACTTATGGGGTGATGCTAGACTTGGCTGGGTCATGTGCTAGGACTATTTAACTTCCTGATTTAGACCTAGATACTCTCCGGGCAGCTTTACTTGGGGATTTTTGAGATTGCAGGGCATCTAATATGTTGGTTGGGGGCCTCCATGGACCTTTCCATTCCGGACCAAGGGCTACATGTTGCGAGTGTCGAAGGGGGTATACAACGTAGTAGAGGTATACGGGTGTGACCTTCTATGGATCCCGTCTTCTAGGCCTTATAGGATGCCGAAAGAGGGTAACATATGGTACTACTATAACTCTTGGCTTAGAATGGCATGTCATATCATTCATTTGTGTGAGGTTCCACCCTTGTTTGCTGTTTATTGATTGTACGTTCTGATAGTATAGGATGCCGAAGGGTTTGTTTTCACTTGTTAGTGTTCCTTGGGTGTATGGGCACCCGTGGGACTGTAGGTAGACTTATTATTACTATTTTTCTCTATTGGTTCCTATTGTAGCTCTTATGACTTTGGATATTGTTAAGGTTAAACTTGGGCTTCCAGTTGTTGAATTCTTGACTTGAGATTGCATGCTTAGTTGGGTTATCGTTCATTTTATTCAAATGTGTTTACTATTTTTTTCCTCTCCTTCTCTGTTCGTTGAGGTTACCAGTAATACCGCCTATTTTCTAAACTCTTCTTTGTATACTTGTTGTTGCGAGGATCCCGGGTACGTGTTTCTTTCTTTCGCCTGTGATGTGTATTCTTTTAGCTAGCCATATGTATTATTCCTGCTTGTATTCCTTCTATGCTAGCTTCCATGTATTTCTTCATTGCCTTCGGTGACTAGTTGATTTATATTCTGCTTATTACTGCTCTTTTATCTTATATGTGCCCTGTCGTCCTATTATACCTACTAGGTACCGGTTGCCTTGCAATTGGTGCTCATACTACACTCTGTATCTTCTGGTGCAGATCCTAATGTGGGCCACTGCCGCTAGATCGTGGGATTTGTGCTTGGAGATCTTTTGGGCTATCCAAACTTAGGGTGAGCTCTTGGCAACCAGAGCTTAGCTTTAGTTTATCTTCTGTATCATGTACTCTGTTACTACTCAGAGACAGTTGTGTATATATTATTTTGGATGCTTCGTACTCCTTATATGTAGTTCCGGCTCTATACTATGATACCAGGTTTTGGGGTTTGGTTTAGCTTCCGTATATGTATATATATTCATGGTATCTATCTTTTCATCTTGTTCCTTTGCTTCCACTTGATTATATCAATCCTTCTACTTAACTGTTAGCTAGTAGCCCATTACTAACCATTCCAAGCTACAGGGATTGGTTCGCCTACTAGAGGGTTGTAGGTGCCATCATGACCGAGAAATCGGGTCGTGATATCTTGGTAACAGAGCCTAGGCTCACTGGTATCATTGGTGTAGGAGCCAATGTCTAGTAGAGTCCTGCGGATCAGGGCAAAGACGTCCGTACTCAATCTTTGGGAGGCTATAGTGACATCTTAGGAAATATGACTCTCTTATTTGCTTCTGTATCGTGTGTAATCCTTGGGAGTTTCTTGAAATATCACTTGTTCTTGTTCATTCTTTCGCAGATGGCTCATACGATATCACTAGCATCAGGCGGAGATGAGCCTCGGACTCCAGCTAGGGGCCAAGGAGGTCGTAGAGGTAGGGGTAGAGGACGTCCCCGAGCAGCAGCAACTGCTAGAGTTGAGATAGGGCCTGAGCATGATCAGGAGCCATAGTTTGCTCCCGAGCAGCATGTGGACCAGGGGCAGCCTAGGTACCACCAGCTCCAGTGCCAGCTTCAGCACCAGCTCAGTCTTTAGATATTCGGGGCTTGTTGTTACAGTTGTTGGGTATGATTGGAGAGCGGCCTTTTGAGGCAGCACAGACATCATGTCACGCCCCGAGGTTACCCCCTTGACGTAACATGGGACTCCGGACCACGAGTATCCCAAGCTAACCTTGGTCATAGCATTCTCAAGCATAACAAAGAAATAAGACATAGCAGAACCATCAACATAAATCCAAAACCAGAAGACATATCATAAATGTAGAGTCGAATAGAAAATACAACTCAGAAATCATCTCATAAGGTCTATGTCTGAAAAGCCTCTAATACTATCATAGAGAGTTTTTCGGACAACAGCCCCTAACTAACTCAAACATCTGAAAATAAAGAAGACAATAAACTAAGGTGGAGCCTGGCCCTCGGACTATGAGGACTCACCAATAGCTAGGTAGGAGTGGCCGGATCTCTAGCCACGGATCTGAGTAGGAGTACCTGAGTCTGCATCATAAAAAGATGCAGCGCAATATCAGTTAATACTATGGAATGTACTAAGTATGTGAGCGATGCATAAGTAAGGAAAACATGTTTTAAAATGATCTGATTTCATAAAGAAGTACCATAAACCAAAATCAAGGTATAAAGCAAAATACATGAAACAAGGCTTAATTTTCATAACTTAGATTCATATAATTTCATAGCTTGAAAATAATACGTGGGAGTTTCTCTTAACCGACATTAAACCATGCTGAGCTACATGGAGTTCAGTGTCTTGAACCCACACTGAAAGAGTTGTCCTAACCGGCCAACATTAGAACCCTTTCGTACCAGGATCCTATCATAATAAGCCTCACTACGGGCAACCTACGGTGGCAACGTAGTTTTGGACTTGGGTTGTCTGAACCCTCATCTCTCGGTGCTAAATACTACTCCCAAAACATAATAATAACATAAGCTCATATACATGCGATATATCTGATGCCAACTTATTCATACTTGTTCATACTTGTTCAGACCCCAGATCGTCATACTACTCATGAGTTTTAATTTAGAAAATAGCTCCTGAGTAGTGATGGAACATCGGGTGTCTTGCCTTGCATCATATTTCATATGATGGAAAAACTTGCATACTTGATGACTTGTAAAAATTTAGCATAGCTCTAGTTCAATTTTCATAAAACATATGCTTTCATAGAATCATAAGAACTAGGCATGCAACTTCATAATTACATAATGGCCATGATATCTAATCATGCCTAAATTCTCTTGAAAAAATGCAAATTCATGGGTTTATGATAGAAATCAACTTTCATACTTGGGATTTTAAAATCAACAAGAGAATCATAATTAAATTATGGGTAATCAATAGAAAATCATAAATTTAAACATAGAAACTGATTTCATAAACTTTCCCCAATTCTAGGTCAAAACCCTAATTCATAACTTCATAATTCAAATTAACTTGGGGATTTTGGGCACAAGGGTGAAAGGAACCCATTGTTAAAAGCCCACATACCTTGGATGAAGATTACCCACTTCAATGGAAAAGAATTGGAGACTTGACTTGGAGCTTGGAGACTTGAGCTTGAAGAGGGATTTCCCTTTTTGGGAGGAGATTGAGGATCTTAGGATGAACTTAGGGTAATATGGGTGAAAACCCTTCTCAAAGTAGTCAAAACGACTTCACTTAATACATAATCGGGTGGGAAATGACCAAAATGACCCTGGGTTTTAATTTAAAAAAGCTGGAATTTTGGTCAACTTCAGTGTCCACGAGTGGAGTCTACGACTCGTAGACTTTTCCATGACTTGTGGACTGCTAGTCGTGGAAGCTGCCAGAAAATCAACCTGCAGAAGGCATTCTACGATTCAATAGGACGACTCGTGGAAACATCCACGAGTTATGGAATCCAGTCGTGGGACTCAGACTAGGAAGTCAGTCTGCAGAAGACTTTCCACGAGTCAACAGGAAGACTCGTGGAAGCTTCCACGAGCTGTAGGGTTGAGTCTTGGAAGTCAGGAAAATGTTTGGTCTCTGATGGAGTTCCACGAGTCAACAGCACGACTTGTAGAAAGTTTCACGAGTCATGAAAGTGACTCATGGAATTCATGACTCGGAAGTCATTACTGAAGCTGGTCTGCAGGGCTGGGATCACGAGTCCCTTCCACAACTCGTGCAACCTTCCAAAACTCGTGGACTTTGCTCGTGGTCCCTGAAACTTTTATTTTTCTGAAGTTTTTAACTTGGTTAGCTGGATACGTGTACGAGGTTTCACAATATCCCCCCCTTGGGATCATTCGTCCTCGAATGAAGGCTAGACAAGGGAAACTGAGGGAAAAACAGCCCAACCAAACATCAAAACATAGAAATCAAGGGGGGAGGGGGGTAATCATAAAACCAAACTTTTCAACTTGAAAACATGATAGACTAACTTCGTAAAACATGTATGCATGCTAGGATCATGAGAGAAACCGGTGGAATAGAATCGGAGTAATATACTAAGGAGGCAACTAGTACCTCAAGTTGGGACTGAGTCGGAAGGAAAGAGATGAGGATATTTGGCCTTCATGGTCTCTTCCGCTTCCCAAGTAGCACCTTCAACAAGCTGATTCCTCCAAAGGACTTTTACCGAAGCAACTTCTTTGTTTCGCAACCTCCGAACCTAACCATCAAGGATCTCCACGGGAACCTCCTCATAAGTGAGACTATACTCCACACCTACATCCTCCAAAGGAATAATCAAGCTCAGATCACCAACACACTTCTTCAACAAGGAAACATAGAAAACTGGATGAACCACTTCCAACTCCGTTGGCAACTCCAACTCATAAGCAACACTACCAACTCTCCCCAAAATCCGATAAGGACCTACAAAATAGGGACTAAGTTTTCCTTTCTTGCCAAACCTCATTACACCCCTCATGGGTGACACCTTAAGGAAAACCCAATCATTAACTTCAAATTCTAACTCCCTTCTCTTCAAATCCGTATAAGATTTCTGTCGACTCTGAGCGGTTTTCAACCTTCCCCGAATAAGTTGAACCTTCTCCATAGTCTCATGCACAGAATCTGGACCAATCAAGGCTGCCTCACCAACCTCAAACCAACAAATAGGAGATCTACACCTCTGACCATAAAGTGCCTCATATGGAGCCATCTGGATGCTAAAGTGAAAGCTGTTGTTGTAGGCAAACTCGATAAGAGGTAAGTGATCGTCCCAATTTCCTTTGAAGTCAATAACACAAGCCATTAACATATCCTCTAAAGTATGAATAGTATGCTCGGCCTGGCCATCCGTCTGAGGGTGAAAAGCGGTGCTAAGCTTCACCTTAGTACCAAGACCTTTCTGAAATGACCTCCAAAACTGAGATGTAAACTGAGGACCTCTATCCGAAATGATAGACAAAGGAACACCATGCAATCGGACTATCTCTCGAATGTAGAGTCTGGCATAATCATCCGCGGTATCTGTAGTCTTAACAGCTAAGAAATGGGATGACTTGGTCATTCGGTCGACAATCACCCAAATGGAGTCATGTTTCCTTCGAGTACGAGGCAAACCCGCAATAAAGTCCATATTGATTGCTTCCCATTTCCAAGTGGGAAGGTCAATATCCTGAAGCATACCACATGGCCTTTGATGTTCCAGTTTTACTTGTTGATAGTTGGGACACTCAGCCACAAACCCGGCTATTTCCTTCTTCATACCATTCCACCAAAAGACTTTCCGTAGGTCACGGTACATCTTAGTGGCACCTAGATGAATGGAGTATCTAGAACTATGAGCCTCGGACAAAATCTGTTGTCTCAACCCATCAACATCTGGCACACACAAGCAACCCTGATAACGAAGCATACCATCTCTCCCTTGGGAGAAAACCTCAACCCTTTACTGACGAACTGCACCCTTAAGCTGAAGTAGAATGGGATCTTGGTCTTGCTTGGCTTTCACCTCAGCCACTAAGGATGATTCGGCACCATTAGTCACAATCACAGCACTTTCGGTCGAGTCCATAAGGCGAACTCCCAACCGAGAAAGCCTATGAACTTCTTTAACCAACTCCTTCTTCCTATCTTCAATGGAAGTTATACTTCCCATGGACAATCTACACAAAGCATCTTCCACAATGTTGGCCTTACCCGGATGGTAAAGCACACCCATGTCATAATATTTAAGGAGTTCAAGCCATCTCCTTTGTCACAAATTCAACTCCTTCTGAGTGAACACATATTGAAGACTCTTATGATCGGTGAAAACATCCACATGCACTCCATACAAGTAGTGTCTCAAAATCTTCAAAGCAAAAACCATGGCCGCTAGCTCAAGATCATGAGTGGGATAGTTCTTCTCATGAGTCTTAAGTTGTCTAGAAGCATAAGCAATCACTTTACCACGTTGCGTCAAAACACAACCCAAACCAATTTTGGAGGCATAACAATACACAACAAAATCATTTAAGCCCTCGGGTAGAGCTAACACTGGGGATGTAGTCAATCGAGTCTTCAACTCCTGAAAAATTTTCTCACAAGAGTCGAACCACTGGAACTTAACCTTTTTCTTAGTCAATCGGGTCAATGGGGAAGCAAGGGAAGAAAACCCTTCCACAAACCTCCTATAGTAACCAGCCAAACCCAATAAACTTCTAATATCAGACGGAGAAGTGGGTCTAGGCCAGTTCTTAACTGCTTTAATCTTTTGAGAATCAACCTAAATACCATCACTAGTCATAATATGACCTAGAAAAGCAACTGAATGCATCCAAAACTCGCACTTGCTAAACTTAGCAAATAACTGTCTATCCTTGAGAGTTTGCAACACAACTCTCAAGTGATCTGCATGCTCCTCCTCACTCCGAGAGTAGATAAGGATATCATCAATGAAAACAATCACAAACATATCCAAATATTGTTTGAAAACATGGTTCATCAAATCCACAAAAGCTACAGGAGCATTCGTTAGACCAAAAGACATAACAACAAACTCATAATGAACATACCGAGTCTGGAAGGCTATTTTCGGGATTTCACATTCCCGAACCCGAGGCTAATGATAACCAGATCTAAGGTAGATTTTGGAGAAGAAACTAGCACCCTGAAGCTGATCGAGCAAGTCATCAATCCTAGGAATGGGATACTTATTTTTGATTGTGACCTTGTTCAATTGACGGTAATCAATACACATCCTAAGAGATCCATCTTTCTTCCGAACAAACAAAACTGGAGCACCCAATGAGAAATACTAGGCCTGATGAAACCCTTATCAAGCAAGTCTTTCAACTGATCTTTCAACTCTTTAAGTTCAACGGGGTCCATTCTATAGGGAGGAATAGAGATAGGATTCGTATCTAGAAGAAGATCTATCCCAAAGTCAATTTCCCGCTCGGGAGGGACTCTGGGCAAATCATCAGGGAACACTTCTAGGAATTCGTTCACAATAGGAACAGACTAAATAGTTGGGGCCTCGGACTCTGTGTCCATAACCCAAACTATATGATAGACATAACCCTTAGAAATCATCTTCCTAGCCTTAAGATAAGATATGAAATGACCCTTCAAAGAAGAGGGACTACCTTGCCATTCTAGGACAGGTTC
Organism: Jaltomata sinuosa; assembly: GCA_003996215.1. Lineage (NCBI taxonomy): Eukaryota > Viridiplantae > Streptophyta > Magnoliopsida > Solanales > Solanaceae > Jaltomata > Jaltomata sinuosa. Next base: position 156,767 of record QJPP01006967.1, on the reverse strand, counting down.
ATTAGGAAAGTTGAAACTAACCACACGAGTGCGTCAATCGACTGAGGCATAACATGCATACAACCAATCCATACCAAGGATAACATCAAAGTCAGTCATCTCTAACTCTACTAAATCTCCTGAAGTGAATCAATGAAGGACTGAGATAGGGCAATTTCGGTAGACTCTTTCGGCTAGGACTAACTCACCAACAGGAGTAGAAATATGAAAGGATTCTAAAAGCAAATCAGGACGTATCTCAAACTTACAAGCTATATAATGCGTTACAAAAGATAAGGATGCACCAGGATCCAACAAGGCATACACATCAAGAGAGAATACTTTTAACATACTGTAACCACATCTGGTGAACACTCCTGATCCTGACTGGAAGACATAGCATAAAGACGGTTCTGGCGCTGACCACCCGAACTAGAAGCTGCACCCTGCGGGGCTGGTCTACCACCTGAAGCTGCTGGACAGGACTGAGTCCTACGACCTCACTGCCCCTTCTTAGCTGAAGGGCAATCTCTAAGCAAGTGCCCAGTTTTTCCACAACCATAGCATGCACCCGAGCCCAAATGACACTCTCCCGGGTGATTCTTCCCACACTTGGTGCAAATGGGGAAAGAAGGCCCCTTAGAAACACTTCCCTGAGACTGGGAATAAGAACCAAACCCTCTACCACTCTGATCATGATGAGGCTTCTGAGCCTGGGTAGGAGCACTAGCAGAAGAGTGAACAGGACCTGATGACTTCTTTTTTAAGGAAAAGTGATTTCCACCTCCGAACCTATGATGACCAAAACCCTATCCCTCGGATCTAACACTCTTGTTCTCCCTTGCCATCTCCCTAAGCTTGTCACCCTCAATCTAAAGGGCATGAGTTATGCGATGAGAGATGTTCATGTCACTTAACAACAAAGTAGACCTACACTCTTTCTTCACCATATCGGAAACACCATAGATGAATTTTCTCATTTGATCATGCGGGTCCGCTACCATGGAGGAAGCATATCTAGATAATTGAGTGAACTTCAAACTATACTTTTGCACCAACATCGAACCTTATCACAAGTTAACGAATTCCTCCACTTTTGCTTGCCTCAACTCACGGGGAAAGAACCTATCAAGAAAGGCCCTCTCAAGACACTCCCAAGTCGTAGGGATTGCATCCCTCACCCTAGCCTCCTTCCATTGCGTGAACCAAATATGAGCCACATCCTTGAGTTGATAGGATGCAAGCTCCACACAATCAATACCCGCTACTTGCATAACCTCGAAGATCTTCTTCACTTTATCAACAAAGTTAAGCGGATCCTCTCCCACTGACGAACCCCAAAACTTTGGCAGGTTCATACGGATGAAGTCACGAACTCAGGCCGCTACCCACCTTGAGGATGAGCGGGCGCAGGAGCCTATTGATTTGCCAAAGTTTGAGCCAATAGGTGAATAGCATTCCTAAACTCATCATTTGTGACATTGGGAATCAAAACTTGAGGAGCGGCTCGGGGAGGCATAGCACGTCGAGGAAGCATAATCTGAAACGCATAAGATAAGAATTAGAAGAATATTAGAATTAAGCTCTATCACACGATGTGATAATGAAAGAAGTGAAGTTTTTCTAAGACACCTCATAGCTTCCTTTTCATATGTGTGGCGCGCTTCACACACATAAAAAAGACTCTAATCGATGCGGCTTTCAGACATCCTAGGACTCTTGAACCTGAGGCTCTGATACAAAGTTTATCACGCACTGAGATTACCCCCTAGACGTAACATGGGACTCAGGACCATGAGAATACCAAGCTAACCCTTGGTCATAGCATTCTCAATCATAACAAATAAATAAGACATAGCGGAAGCATCAACATAAATCCAAAACCAGAAGACATATCATAAATGTAGAGTCGAATAGAAAATACAACTCAGAAATCATCTCATAAGGTCTATGTCTGAAAAGCCTCTAATACTATCATAGAGAGTTGTTGGGACAACACCCCCCAACTAACTCGAACATCTTAAAATAAAGAAGACAATAAACTAAGGTGGAGCCTGGCCCTCGGACTATGAGGACTCACCAATAGCTAGGTAGGAGTGGCCGGATCTCTAGCCACGGATCTGAGTAGGAGTACCTGAGTCTGCATCATAAAAGGATACAGCGCAATATGAGTTAGTACTATGGAATGTACTAAGTATGTGAGCGATTAATAAGTAAGGAAAACAGGTTTTAAAATGATCTGATTTCATAAAGAAGTACCATAAACCAAAATCAAGGTATAAAGCAAAATACATGAAACAAGGCTTAATTTTCATAACTTAGATTCATATAATTTCATAGCTTGAAAATAATATGTGGGAGTTTCTCTTAACCGATATTAAACCATGCTGAGCTACATTGAGTTCAGTGTCTTGCACCCATACAGAAAGAGTTGTCCTAACCGGCCAACATTAGAACCCTTTCGTACCAGGATCCTGTCATAATAAGCCTCAATACGGGCAACCTACGGTGGCAACGTAGTTTTGGACTTGGGTTGTCTGAACCCTCGTCTCTCGGTGCTAAATACTACTCCCAAAACATAATTATATCATAAGCTCATATACATGCGATATATCTGATGCCAACTTATTCATACTTGTTCATACTTGTTCATACCCCGGATCATCATACTACTCATGAGTTTTAGTTTAGAAAATAGCTCATGAGTGGTGATGGAACATCGGGTGTCTTGCCTTGTATCATATTTCATATGATGGAAAAACTTGCATACTTCATGTCTTGTAAAATTTTTGCATAGCTCTAGTTCAATTTTCATAAAACATATGTTTTCATAGAATCATAAGAACTAGGCATGCAACATCATAATTACATAATGGCCATGCTATCTAATCGTGCCTACATTCTCTTGAAAACATGCAAATTCATGGGTTTATGCTAGAAATTAACTTTCATGCTTGGGCTTTTGAAATCAACCAGAGAATCATAATTAAATCAGGGGTAATCAATAAAAAAACATAAATTTAAACATAGAAACTGATTTCATAAACTTTCCCCAATTCTAGGTCAAAACCCTAATTCATAACTTCATAATTCAAATTAACTTGGGGATTTTTTGCACAAGGGTGAAAGTAACCTATTGTTAAAAGCCCACATACCTTGGATGAAGATTACCCACTTCAATGGAAAAGAATTGGAGACTTGACTTGGAGCTTGGAGACTTGAGATTGAAGAGGGATTTCCCTTTTTAGAAGGAGATTGAGGATCTTAGGATGAACTTAGGGTAATATGGGTTAAAACCCTTTTCAAAGTAGTCAAAATGACTTCACTTAATACATAATAGGGTGGAAAATGACCAAAATGACCCTGGGTTTTAATTAAAAAGAAGCTGGAATTTTGGTCAACTTCAGTGTTCACGAGTGGAGACTACGACTCATAGACTTTTCTACGACTCGTGGACTGCTAGTCGTAGAAGCTGCCTGAAAATCAACCTGCAGAAGGCATTCTACGATTCAACAGGACGATTTGTGGAAACTTCCACGAGTAATGGAATCCAGTCGTGGGACTCATACTAGTAAGTTAGTCTGTAAAAGACTTTCCACGAGTCAATAGGATGACTTGTGGAAGCTTCCACGAGCCGTAGGGTCGAGTCATGGAAGTCAGTAAAATATTTGGTGTCTGATGGAGTTCCACGAGTCAACAGCATGACTCATAGAATGTTCCACAAGTCATGGAAGTGACTCGTGGAAGTCAGTACTGGAGATGGTCTGCAGGGCTGGGATCATGAGTCCCTTCCATGACTTGTGGACTTGACTCGTGGACCCTGAAACTTTGCGTTTTCTAAATTTTTTAACTTGGTTAGCTGGATACGTGTACGGGGTGTCAGGGCTTCTTCCTCGAGTCCTGTCATGATTGCGCACTCGATGAAAGAGCTTTACAAGAGGCATTACCCCACATCCGCTCAGGGGGCAGCCCTGGGTGCACCGAGTTCAGGAGCATAACCTATTAATGTGGCTCCTCGTGCCGAGGTTGTTTCGATCCCATCAGTTGCACAGCCTCTTACTCCTCACCCAGCTATGACAGAGACGAAGCAGAAGGAGTTGGGTAGATTCTTTATATTGGCACCTCCGACGTTCGCTGGAACTTCTGGGCAGGACCCCCATGACTTATTACTACTTGTAAGGAGATGCTGCACTATCTGGGGTTGTTGGAGACTCACAGGGTTGGCTATACTACATATCAGCTGGAAGGCCCAGCAAAATTATGGTGGAGGGCCCAGGTTGCTTACAAACCATCATCGTCACCTCCTTTGACTTGGTCTGAGTTTTATGAGGCATTTATGGACAAATTCTTACCTTAGAGTGACAGAGAGAGGCAGAGAGGGGAGTTCACCAGACTTACTCAGGATACCATGACCGTCTCATAGTACGAGACCCATTTCCATCAGCTTGTTCCAGTTTGGGCCATGATTATGCCTACTGAGTCTAACAAAGCCCATAGATTTGTTTGGGAGCTACGGAGAGAGTTTAGAGAGCTTGCAAAGATATTGGTTGCTAGTTGTCAGTCATTATAGGCTATTTCTGACTATGCCTGTACTGTAACAGATTCGTGTTGTCATGACACCAGGGCCAGAGATAGGAGGCCTTGACATCAGGGTAGCTACAGTGATTCTTTTTATGGTGGTAGGAGTTCAGGCCAGTGGGGCTGAGATCATCATCCGCAGAGGCACCAGGGTCAGTCTAGTTGACCGGTTCAGGCTTCACTTCAGCCTTCTAATTCTCAGTTTGAGCAGGGTCAGAGCAGTTAGCGTGGTCACAGTGGTCAGTCTTTGAGAGGTACTACTTTTAGGGCATCAGGTTGAGGTGGTAACACAGTTTCAGTGGGTTTATCTTGGCTGGATGGGCTGTCTGGGCCTTGCTATGAGTGTGGAGTGAGTGGTCATTTTGCCAGAGATTACCCCCAGCGAGGTACAACCTGCTATGAGTTCGGAGTTAGTGGTTATTTTGCTAGATATTACCCCTAACGGGGTACAGTTTAGCCAGCTGCTCTGCCGACTCAGCCTATTTGCTCAGTTCAGCCACCGGCTCAAGAAGGTGGTGGTTAGGGTAGAGGTGGTGGCCCATGAAGCAGGACAGGTGGTAGGGATGGCGGTCGGTTAGGTGGTGGTCATCGTCAGCTCTATGCGGTCCCTGGGAGACTAGAGGTAGAGGCCTCAGATGCTGTGGTTACAAGTACAATCTCTATTTGCAATTGACCAGATTATGCTTTATTTGATCCTAGATCTACATGTTCATACGTATCTGCCTACTTTGTGCCTTGTTTAGGGTTGGCTAGTGAGCCGTTATCTAGTCCTGTTTCTTTTCTGACCCCAATAGAAGATTCTTTAGTACTGGATCAGATTGTGAGATCTTGCATGATATATGTTGGTGATTTAGAGACTTGGGGCAATTTGATAATACTTGATATGTTAGATTTTGATGTGATACTGGGCATGGATTGGTTATCCCCTCACCGTGCAATTTTGGATTGTTATGCAAAGACTGTTACCATCACCGTGCCTGGTGTATCCCTGGTTGTGTGGTAGGGTTCTATTAGCCGCGGGGCCTAGGATCATCTCTTGTCTTTGAGCTAGGAAGCTGATTTTGCGAGGGTGTTTGGCTTACTTAGCATATGTTCGAGATGCTAGTGTCGACCCTTCTTCCCCTGAGTCTGTTCCTGTGGTTAGAGACTTCCTAGATGTGTTCTCTACCGACCTTCCAGGCCTTCCACCTGAGAGAGATATTGATTTCTCTATTGAGTTAGAGCCGGGCACCAGGCCCATTTCTATTTCTCCCTACTGTATGGCTCCTGCTGAGTTGAGAGAGCTTAAGGAGATCTCCGGGATTTGTTAGCTAAAGGGTTGATTAGACCGAGTGTGTTGCCTTGGGGTGATCCTATTCTATTTGTTAAGAAGAAGGATGGGTCGATGCGGATATGTATTGATTATCGGTAGCTGAATAGGGTTACTGTGAGGAATGGGTATCCAATGTCGTGTATTGATGATTTGTTTGATCAGCTCCACGGTTCAGTCATGGTTTCGAATATAGATTTGAGGTTAGGTTACCATCAGTTGAGGATTAGGGCGGAGGACATCCCTAATATAGCATTCAGGACACGGTACGGCCATTATGAGTTCCTGGTGATGTCTTTTGGGTTGACTAATGCCCCCGTAGATTTCATGGATCTGATGCACAGGGTGCTTAGCCCATATTTGGACTCATTTGTGATAGTTTTCATAGACGACATTTTGATATACTCGCGGAGCATGAGCAGCACTTGAGGATTATACTCCAGACCTTGAAAGATCATCGGATTTATGCCAAGTTCTCAAAGTGCTAGTTTTGGCTTGAGTCAGTTGTATTTATAGGACACGTGGTGTCTAAGGATGGGATTAGAGTAGATCCAAGTAAGATTTCAGCGGTCCGTGATTAACCTAGACCTACTACTCCTACTAAGGTTCGCAGCTTTGTTGGGTTAGCCGAGTACTACAGACGATTTGTAGAGGGGTTTTCTTCCATAGCAGCACCTTTGACTAGGGTGACTAGGAAGGATATCCCATTTTAATTGTTAGATCAGTGCGAGGATAGCTTTCATAGGCTTATGGCCTTGTTGACTTCAGCTCCTATATTGACTTTGCCGGTTGATGGTCAGAGTTTCTTCGTGTATTGTGATGCTTCTGGGGTTAGTCTTGGTTGTGTGTTGATGTAGAAGGGTCGGGTTTTTGCATATGCATCGAGGTAGCTGAAGGTTCACGAGCGTAACTACCCCACCCATGATTTGGAGTTGGCAGGCGGTAGTTTTTGCACTCAAAGATCTGGAGGCACTACTTATATGGAGTTTATTGTGAGATATTCACCCATCACCATAGTCATCAGTACATTACAAGTCAGCGAGAGCTAAACTCGAGGCAGAGGAGATGGATTGAGTTGTTAAAGGACTATGATTTCACTATTTTGTACCATCAGGGCAAGGCAAACGTGGTAGCAGATGCCTTGAGTCAGAAGTCATTGAGTAAGGGCAGCCTAGCTTCACTTTCAATTTTTGAGAGACCATTGGCCTTGACATCCAGTCCTTGGCTAACCGCTTGGTTAGGCTTGATTTTTTGGATTCCAGTCGAGTTCTTGCCAGTGTTGAGGTTCAGTCTACTCTTATTGATTAGATACAGAGCCGTCAGTTTGAGGATCAGTGGTTGTGTAACCTTTGAGATCAGGTTGTTCAGGGTGAGGCCAGCCGGGCTACTCTAGATTCAGATAGGGTTCTAAGGTTTGGTGGTCAATTTTGTGTTCCGAGGGTTGATGATTTAATTCAGTTGATACTCCGTGAAGTACATTATTCTATATACTACATTCATCCTGGTGCGGCAAAGATGTATAGAGGCTTGAGACAGCTTTACTGGTGGAGTGGTATGAAGCAACATGTAGCAGAGTTTGTGTCTCGGTTCTTGAATTGTCAGCAGGTGAAGTTTGAGCACATGAGACCTGGTAGGTTGATGCAGCGACTTCTCATTCCTGAGTGAAAGTGGAAAGGGATTACTATGGATTTCGTGGTTGGTTTGCCTCGTACCTCCAGGGGTTTTGATTCCATTTGGGTGGTTGTGGATCGGCTGACTAAGTCAGCCCATTTCTTGTTGGTTCAGACTTCTTACAGTGCCGAGAGGTTAGGTCAAATTTATATTCGTGAGGTTGTTCGGTTGCACGGGGTCCCATCTTCTATCATTTCAGACCGCGGCACTCAGTTCATATCTCAGTTTTGGAGAGCTATTCAACGAGATTTGGGTACATAGGTTCATCTTAGTACTACTTTCCACCCTCAGACAGATGGCCAGTCCGAGAGGTCCATCCAGGTCCTTGAGGACATGCTTCGAGCCTGTGTTCTTGATTTTGGAGCTTCTTGGGATCAGTTTTTGCCTTTGGCCGAGTTTGTGTATAATAATAGCTTCCATTCTAGCATTGACATGTCACCCTTCGAGGCATTGTATGGTAGGAGTTGTAGATTGCCGGTTGGTTGGTTTGACGGATTGGAGTCCAGGCCACAGAGTACTAATTTACTTTGGGACTCCTTAGATAGAGTTAGGGTGATTCAGGATAGACTTCAAGCTGCTCAGAGTAGGCAGAAAAGCTACGCTGAATGTAGACTTTATGCCTTGGAGTTCAGCGTTGGTGATTTGGTATTCCTCCGTGTGTTGCCCATGAAGGGCGTGATGAGATTTGGTCAGCAGGGCAAGCTTAGCCCCAGGTATATTAGGTCGTTTGAGATCCTCCATAGAGTTAGTAGTATTGCCTATCAATTAGCCTTGCCTCCGATGTTTTCAGCTATGCATCCGGTGTTTCATGTTTCGATGTTGAGACAGTATGTTCCAGATGAGACTTATGTGTTGCATTGGGAGTCGATTTAGTTGGATGAGAGCTTGTCCTTTGTTGAGGAGCCACTTGCTATATTGTCTAGAGATGTGAGGAGGTTGAGGTCTAAGGAGATTTATGTTGTAAAAGTTCAGTAGAGGCATCGTCCAGTCAAGAAGGCTACCTGGGAGACCGAGAGAGATATGTGAGGCCAGTATCCGCAGCTATTTGAGCCTTCAGGTACCTCTTTCTTCTTGACTTTTGAGGACGAAAGTCTTTTTAGTAGTGGATGATGTAATGACCCTTTTGGTCATTTTTATTTTTACGCCTTCTTTTTACTGCTATAACTTTCCTGTAGCAGCCCCAAGTCATTTCTGAGTTGCTGGGATCGGTAGTTTGGTGCCCTGGTCATTCGTTTGGTTGTTTTGGTCGTTTACCCATTTTAGAGCTTTAACTTAGAATATCATTGACTTCAGTCAGCATTCTTATCTAACATGATCGGAATCAAATTTTGATAGTTCTGTTAGCTCCGGAGCATTGAGTTTGGTCTAGATGACCCTGAGTCGGGTTCTAGGAGCTTTCGGTTAAGTTATGTCTGGGTTTTTGTGTTTTAGCCAAGTTGAACTTGAAAGTTTAACTTTGGTTAACATTCAAAGAAGACGGCCTCGCATGGAAATTCTATCTACGCTATTAGCTCTAGAATGTCGACTTTGAGCTAGGGGAACCTTTGATTCGGGTCCCGGAGCTTCCGGTCTTGTTTTGGGGTATTGAGTTCCGAGTTATTTTTTGGAATGGAGCCTACTTTTTCTTAAACCGATCTCTGTTGGTAAATTCTTTGATTCCATTGAGTCCAAAACATCATTTCCACTCAAATAGATCAATGGGTTTGTGAGTATCGGGTTCCAATTATGCCTGGAATTCCCCGTAGAAGTTTAGAAAATTGCATATTTTTCTGTTGCGGGCCAGCTTTAAATAGTTGTTGGCAGCTTTATTTTCAGTAGTTGCTCTCATCTTCCCAACTCGTTTTATCCACTATTTTTACGTCAACTTCCTTCAAATATTCACCTTCTCTTACCCATAACTTGAAGGAATAATTGTTGTTGATCCGGGTGTCTTTCTTGGCCTCGTGAATAGGTAAAATCTCTTGTTAACTTCCGTTAATTTTCACAAATTTCATTCTTTAAATTCTTGTTTTTCATGATTTTCAGCTTCTTTCTTTCACTTCTTTCAACTCCAACTTCATTTTTCTCAACTCTAATTACTCAAGAACAGTGTGGGCTCGTGGGAATTCTCCAAATTATCATTAATCTCGCTCCTTTATCGTTGGTAAGTCTCTTCTTCTTCTAGCCTTGTTCTTCTCTTCAAGCTAAAAACCCTCCATGGTTGAGGCTCTTACAAGCTTAATTTTTCTTGGATTAAAGCTGCGTTGGAGAGCTAGATTATTCGTGGTAGCTGTAGTTCTGGTCCGTGGTCAATTCTCGCTTCCAAATTGGTATGTTCCCGCTCTTGAAAATCACAATTCTCCACATTTGTTCTCATGAATTAGTAGTACTTTGGGGCTACTTTGAGCCCCGAAACGAACTCTGTTTGCGCTCAAATTTTAAGCATAGGTTCCTAAATTCACCGCAGATATAAGTGTGAATTTTATTTTCTATTTTGCTGCATGGGCCTCGAGGATCATTTTTTGACCCGATTTTTGGCCCGATTTTCCGTATAGAAATATAGGTGTCGTTCTTCTCGTCTTGATACCTAGATTATGTTCTTGATAGAATGGAAGATTTTCGAGGCTATTCAGAAGGGGAAGGCACACGAGTGATGGTTCGTGTTTGCAGTTCGGCCCCGAGGTAGGTTACAGTTTAAACTCCTTAGAATTCGCATATATAGAATAAAATTGTACTAATGGGCATCCTTGGGTTGGGCTTACTAGTTGGTACCACAGACCTTGACCGCTTTATTCATGTCTCATTCCTTTTCTTCCTCCGATGGTTGTAGTATTTGCTATAGATGATATTATCACCCTTGTGGTCCTGTGTGGCCTTGTTTGACTCTGGAACATAGATGGTGGGTTATATGGGTATGTTCGTGAGTCCCGGGTATTGTTATTATTGTTGTAGGGCTGGCTATCTGTGTTGTAGAATGATTAGAGCTTGTGCAAGGCCGATAGGTTGATTGTGGGTCGGGGGTCACTGTTGTGATTGTGTATACCATTCATCATGCATATAGAGGGAATTTCTTCATGATTTTACTACGGTTTGGCTTCGAGCCTACTATTGCTGAATTTTCAAACCTTGCATGGGCTGTGGGGCCCATTTTTGATAAAAATGATTGAAAAGGGTTTTGTACCATCTTAATGGATCTTCTTGGGGTAAGGGGGAATTAAAGGATGTTTTATTACTATTTTCACTTACACTAGACTCGGTGGGGTCGAGCACTAGACTTGTTATACTATAACTTTTGGGGTGATGCTAGACTCGGTGGGTCCGTGCACTAGGACTATTTAACTTCCTGATTTAGACCTGGATACTCTCCGGGTAGCTTTACTTGGGGATTTTCAAGATTGCGGGGCATCTAGTATGTTGGTCGGGGGCCTCCATGGACCTTCCCGTTCTGGACCAGGGGCTACGTGCTGCGAGTGTCGGAGGTGGGCTATACGGCGTAGTAGAGGTATACGGGTGTGACCTTCCATGGATCCCATCTTCTGGGCCTTATAGGACGTCGGAAGCGGGTAACATACGGTACTACTATCACTCTTGGCTTAGCATGGCATGTCATACCATTCATTTGTGTGAGGTTCCACCCTTGTTTGTTGTTTGTTAATTGTACGCTCTGGTAGTATGGGATGTCGGAGGGTTTGTCTTCACTTATTTGTGTTTCTTGGGTGTATGGGCGCTCGTGGGACTATAGGTCGACTTATTGTTACTATATCTCTCTATTGGTTCCTATTGGGGTTCTTATGACTTTGGATATTGTTAAGGTTAAACTTGGGCTTCCAGTTGTTGAATTCTTGACTTGAGATTGCATGCTTATTTGGGTTATTATTCATTGTATTCGAACATGTTTATTTTCTTCTTCCTCTCCTTGTCTATTCGTTGAGGTTACCGGTATACCGCCTATTTTCTTAACTCTTCTCTGTATACTTGTTATTGCGAGGATCCCGGGTACGTATTTATTTTTTTTGCCTGTGATGTGTATTCTTTTAGCTAGCCATATGTATTTTTCCTGCTTGTATTCCTTCTGTGCTAGCTTCTGTGTACTTCTGTGTTGCCTTCTGTGACTAGTTGTTTTCTATTCTACTTATTACTGCTCTTTTATCTAATATGTACCCAGTTGACCTATGATACCTACTGGGTACTGGTTGCTTTGCAATTGGTTCTCATACTATACTTTGCATCTTCTGGTGCAGATCCTAGTGTGGGCCATCGCCACTAGATCATGGGATTCATGCTTAGAGATCTTTTGGGCTATCCAGACTGAGGGTGAGCTCCTGGCAACCGGAGCTTAGCTTTAGTTTATCTTTTGTATTATGTACTCTGTTACTACTCATAGATAGGTGTGTATCTATTATTTTGGATGCTTCGTACTCCTTATATGTAGTTCCGACTCTATACTATGATACCAGGTTTTGGGGTTTGGTTTAGCTTCCGCATATGTATATATATTCCTGTTATCTATCTTTTCATCTTGTTCCTTTGCTTTCGCTTGATTATATCATTCCTTCCGCTTAACTGTTAGCTAGTAGCCGATTACTAACTTTTTCGGGCTAAAGGGATTGGTTCACCTACTTGGGGATTGTAGGTGTCATCATGATCGATAAATCAGGTCGTGACACTAATGAATTGAAGGATATGTATATCATTTGTAAAACATTCCATTACCCTAAAAAATATATTATATACAAACTTATGAATAAGTCAAATGGGAATATAAGGGAAAGGGCTATACAATAAATATTAGTCCCACGCAGGGGTACATTCCTAAACTAGGCTGCCATGGAAGGTCCTTCATTCTCGAACTTCTTGGACTTCTTGAAATTTTTGAATGTCTTTCGGATGAAGATCTTCTTTTGATTACAATGAGATAAATCACCTAAATAATTTTCAACTTTGAGAGGCAATGGTTCGTACAATCCAATATCACCTTCTTCAATTAAACAAATAAGGGATGATCGTCTTTTATTGACTCATGGCCGATAGATGCAAGGTGGTCTTTCTAATGGGCCCAATACCCCTCAGGTATTGGGTCTTCCAAGGCCAATGCCTAAAAAATGGGTTTGGATTTTGCTCTACCCGAGGTGTCTAGAGTGGATTTTCTTCGAAATAGACTGGGTCCCAAGAGGATAACTTGGGTTGGAAATACGATAGCCATTGGATGCATGACGTACCCATAAACTATCATATTTCTGAGAAAGTGTTATTTATGAAAAGAGGCCACGGGATCGTGAATCCCTCTTGAACATAAAAATATTGCATGCCATGAGGCAAAAGATTCTATGAAATGAAATGACAATAAATTTTGTGAAAATAAACACATAAGCAAATAATAGAGAATTACTAGCTATTACAATATTTTGAATAGTTAGTCAAAAAGTTCAAATTGGTTAGCCTAAATAGATCCCCGGTGGAGTTGCCATTTCTGTTTTATCCCTTTTTCTAGGAATTTGGAAAAAAATATTGACACTTTAAATCATTCATGTCACGACCTAATTTCTCGGTTATGATGGTACCTACAACCCCCCAGTAGGCGAACCAATCCCCATAGCCCGAAACGGTTAGTAATGGGCTACCTTCTAACAGTATAAGCAAAATAATAGTTTAAATAAGCAGAAGCAAGGGAACGGGATGAAGAAAATAGATAACAAGGGTAATACATATGAAATGTGAAAACTAAACCAAACCCAAAATCTGGTATCATAGCGTATAAGATCCCGATCTACATAAAGAGTACAAAGGTCCAAAAGTAATATATAAAACGTTGTCTCCGAGTAGTAATAGAATACAAAATATACAAGATAAACTAAAGCTAAGCTTCGACCAACAAGAGCTCACCGTCAGTCCAGAGTATCACCAAAATAGCACCTCGCATGAGTCTCCCACGAGCTAACGGTGATGGCCCACACTAGGATCTACACCAGAAGATGCAGTGTGTAGGGTGAGCATAAAATGCGAAGCATAAGGTACCCAGTAGGTATCATAGGCTGACTGGGTACATATAAGATAAAAGAGTAATAACAGACGGAATAGAAGTAAGCAGTCACGGAAATCAATGAAAAGTACACAGGAACTAGCCCAGAGGGAAGACAACGGAACAACATACAAGGATAGCAAGTAGGATATATACACACATGCACAGGTGAAAGTAAGAAATGAAGCACCTGGGATCCTTGCAACAACGGTATATACATAACAAGTTCTAGAAATGAACGGTATACCAGTAACCTCAAGTATAAGGAAAAACGGGCGAAGAGTAAAGGTAGACATGCTCAGAAAACAGGAAACAACAATCATACTAATCATATCAATCTCAAGTCTAGAAACTAACAGCCTAGCAATATCCAACTCCACACTTGTAACAGTAACAGGGAACAATTCCGTGATAAAATAACAAGAGTCTACCTACAGTACCTCGGCCGCCCATACAATCGAGGAACACAAACAAGCGAAAAAAAACCCTCCAGCATCCCATACTACTGGAGCGTACAATTAACAAATAGAAAACAAGGGTGGTACCTCACACAGATGAATGATATGCTATGAAATGCCAAGATCGTGCAATCTCAGTGTCAGTATGTTACCCTCTCTGGTACTCCAAAGGTCCAGTAAAGGCTGGATCCATGGAAGGACTTCTCCCGAGTACATCTGCTCCACCGTAAACCCCCACCCCTGGTCACCCCTTTGCCCGTAGCACTTGGTCTGGAGCGACAGGGTCCATGGAGGTCTACTCGTAGACCACATACTACACTATAACTTCACAGCATCGTCCGGAGTACCACCGGATCCAAACTAGTCACCAATGCTCGAAATGAATGCCTGAATCCTATCCAGGTCTAAACCAATGAAATAAATGCAGTAAATCCCCTCCAAGGGTGCCCGGGCATCTCCGAGTCTAAAAGAGTAGTAAAACAGGACTATCGCTCGACTTTACTGAGTCTAATCTCATTTCTTTATAAATAGCAAAAATCAATCGGGCACCTCGGTCCACCTGAGGCCCATATAAGATACAAAAACTAAGACATATCTCTCCTTTAACCTTTCTTACCCCAAGAAGATCCATAAAAGGGATATCAAACTGTTTTATAACACATTTTACTGAAAATGGGCCCTTGAGGCCATGCAAGGGTTGGAAATCATAACTAATGGGCCCAAAGCCAAAACCGTTGAAAAATCGAGTAGAAAATCATTTATATGCATGATAAATGATATGCCCAATCACAAACAGTGGACCCACGGCTCACAACTAACCTATCGGCCTTCCACAGGCCCAGCAGCTACTCAGCAAGCATAACCAGCCTAGAAGGATATTTCTATGTCTGGGCCTCGCGGACATTCCCAATAACCCACCTTCTATGTTCCAGAGTCAACAAGGCCTCACAGGACCACAAGGGTGATAATATCAATTACTATGAATACTACACACAACGGAGGAAAGAAATGGGACGAATCATGGAAAAGCGGTCAAGGTCTGTGGTACCAACCTAATAACCCAGCCTAAGGATGCCAGCTAGTACAATTTTATATGATATATTCTAAGTCTAGAGAGTTAGACCGTAACCTACCTTTCGTCCAACGACAAGCTGCCCAAACAACAATGTCCAAGCTCGAATCGGTCCGACAGATCCCGAACGATGATCAAACTATCAAAAACATAAATAATATATTAAAATGAGTCTAACAATACCCATATTGTTATAATTATAGCCGGGTCAAAATCCAGTCAAAAGCGAGCCTGCGGGGCCCATAATCCAAAACCAAAAATGAAAAAGAGCACGATGACTACCTCGATGCCAAGAAGGCATGCTCCAAATTTGAGAACAATTGGCCAATAGAAGGGGCCAAAACAGCCCGCTCAACTTGGGGTTAAAAGATAGAATTTAGGAATAGAATCGGAAATTTAGGCGAGAATTACTTACCAAAAAAGATGGAATTTAAGCCAAGACGAACAATCCTTCGCACCCACGAACATGCACGAGCTTAGGAGGCAAAAATCATAAAAAATCCAAGCTTTGGGCATGAGCAACAATGGTGGACTTAAAAGGAAGAACAAGAGGAATCAAGCTTGGGGAAGAAAGTTTACCAAGTGAAGAACCATGGATAAACAACGAACAAACGATTCCCCAAGGTTTAGAATTGATATAGGAGCAATTTAGAAGAGTATTTTAGGAATTGGAGTTGAGAAGAGTTGAGAAAATAAGCTGCAAAAAATAAGGCAACGAAATATATAGTTGATGGAAATTAGCCAGCGCCATAGGCGCTGAAGGCCTACCACAGGCCAGCGCGATCGCACTGCCTGGGCGCCGTTGGCGCTGAAGGCCAGGCCTGCAACTATTTTCTGCAATTTTTTAAAACTCTACGGGGCATTCCGGGCACAATCAAAAACCGATATTCAAAAACCAATAATTCTAATAGAGTGGAAAAGACATTCCAAACTCAACGAAATCAACGAAACTTCCATACGAGGTCTTTTCGAAGAAATTTGACCCAAGTCAACACTAACGAAAAGGTACCTAAAGGCTCAAAATGAGTCCGGCACACCCGAAACCCGAACCAACCACCTTCCCAATCCAAACTCATCATTCCGGAGCTGATGGAATCGTCGGATTTCGAATCCGACACTCCGATCATTGAAAGCCACCTAAAGTTACACTTTTAACTCCAAATGGCGTGAAAATAGAGAAAACCACACAAAACCCACACCGGAAGTTCTCAGGCCTCAACAAAAGGTCCAACTAGACCAAACTCAAAGCTATGGATCTAACGAAACTGTCAGAATTCGATTCCGAACACGTTAGTTAAGAATGTTGACTAAAGTCAACGATATTCTAAGTTAAAGTTTTAAAACAGGAAAAAGGGCAAAGCAACGAAACTAACAACCAGTGAACAAAACTACCGCTCCCAGTAAACCATAAATGACTTGGGGCCACTACAGAAAAGCTCTAACAGTATAATAAATGTGTAAATGTGAAGATGACCGGAAGGGTCATCACAATTCACAACTTAAAGGAAAGTTTCAAAATAAGTTAAGAAAAATTACAGAGTCGCCACTTAATTTTATAAAGAAATTAAGAAAACTTAAAGACATTTTAAAAACTTAAAAATAAAAATAAATCTTTAAAATCACAAAAAATGGGTAAGAGTTCAAGTAACGTCTTAAGAAAGTTTTTAAGGCGCTTAAAAATGTCCGTCTGAAAAACAGTTAACCAAAACAATTTTGATTAACGTTAAAGAAAGTGGCTAATTTTGCAAAGAAATTGATTTCATGAAAAATAAGAAGAATATTTAAAGACCTTGAACATGACATAATTCAAATAGCGGAATAAGCTATTTTAACTAGATTAAGAAAAAATAAAAAAATTACTTAAAGAAAGGATTTGAACAACTTTTATCTTTTCCAAGTTAAGAGTGTGGAAAAAAGAAGTTGTAAGATAAATGAGTTATTTGGAGAAATTGCTATTTCTAAAGGAAATATGTTGATGAAAAACACAACTTTGAGAAAATACTTCAAAGAAATACTAATTTTAAGTTAAAAAGAATTAAGGGATTTCCTTACTAATTTATGCAAGTATTAAAGTTGAAAGAAAATGAAAGCTCATTTTTTAAAGAAGATATACTAAATCCAAAATCAAAGTAAGAATGTCACTTGGGATTGACATGACTAAAAGAGAGAAATTCATTTTAAGCTAATTTGAGAGAATTGATGATCAAATAAACATTTAAACTTATTTGAAAAAATTGATTAAAATGAGAATATCATTTTTTTACGTCATTAAAGAATTCTTCAAAGGGGAAAACTTTAAACATTTAAAATAAAGAGAGAACCAATTCTTATGTAAAACTTCATTTTAAGGAAACTAACACAAAGTTCATTTTAATAGATCTATGTGACAACTAATGAAACATAACTATAGATAAAACAAAAGTAACTACTTAAAGGAGATCTATTTAGATTAATTAATTAAAGTTAGTGTTAATTACAAACAAATAATAGAAATAAATTATAAGTAAAATGGAGTAAGAGTTGAGATTGGCCCCTGCTTTGGCCCATTTACGTTCCAGCAAGTTTTTGGACTTCAAATCTTTTGGACTTTGGTCCATTTTGAAATCTGTATATCAGCTATATATCATAGCTTTTTCTTCAAGTTTTCATATATATATATACTATATATCAGTGAATAAAACTTGTATACTTGCTTCATTCCTTTGTTCATCACTGTATACCACTGTATATTTGCTTCTTCTTCTTCACGTAACTTGATATAACCAGGTATATCAATGTATACCTGCCATGCCTTGGCTTAAAGGGGCTTGACTCGAAGAAAATTGTTAGGCTCATCAGCCTAGCAGATAATGCAGAGAGGGAAGAGTCCATTGTGGACTCGTATGGAGGAGTTCATGCAATAAGAATAGAGGAGTAGGGATTAGTAAGAAATTCGTATTAATTTAATCATACGCATGACATTAACCACCTTCAAAATGAAATGTCTTAATTCAAATTAAGCAACAAAAAAAATCATTCTTTACTATGATCAAACTGTCAATGAGCAGAAAATTCACACCATCACTAACTTTGGGAAAGAAACTAAAAGAAGGACCATAAAGGACTAGTATTTCAATATTCCTACATTCAATCTTGAATTAATATAATCATAGTTGCATAAATAATCTATTGACAGATCTTATAACTTGAAAAACATTTGAGCTTAAGCATGATTGATTTGTTCTCCTCTTAGACCACACAAAGGGAAAGGGAATAACCAAAAGGGAGGGTTTTATAAGGATAATAACTAATTCACTTTAAAGAAATATTTATGCAAATGAACTTATCATTCATAGCTACTGACCAATTTAATCAAACCGTAGATGTGATTATCTAGACACTTAACATTTTGCGTACAAATATGGGTATTTCTAACTTGCAAATTGAGATGAAGATTAGATGCATCATCAGGGGTTAAAGGAAAATATACAGTAAATTCATTAAAAATTAGAGAATGTACAAGGTTGTTTCAGAGTGATTATTTAGTGTATAGAAGGGAAAAACTTATCCAATTCTTGTTCCTTAGTCAAACACATAAGTATCTGGAAGAAAATTACTTTGAGGTCTTAAAACTATATATATTTGGATGGATTAGTCAAGCTACTAAAACTTTCTGAAAATGATGATCTGATATGAAGATGACAATTATGCTTATTTCCAGGACTTGAAGAAGGTGAAATGAATCATAATGTCAACAACAAGAAGGGTCCATGTGTCACTTAATAACTATTCTAATAATAGCATGAACCTATATGTTGGTGAAGGTATTTGAATCTAAAGCTTAACAAGGATATTAATCTTAAAGCAAATGATGGCCATCTAATAGAACAAGAACAGTAGCCACCCTAGACCATCATAAACCAAATAAAAAATTATTAAACTATTGTGAAATCTTCTTAATAGAGCACATACGTTGATTTTTAGATCTAATCTATCGTATAATAGAGAACTCAAATACTACTTCAAACTTTTAGGAAAAAAAGGAAAAGCATGAGAAACTTTGGGTCCTAGGAGCACCAGAGAGTAGCCAAACTCACGGGTTCAAAGCTTCTCCCGAGCTCAATCATTTCCCAAAGCTCAAACCATCCTCCTACTTCAGTAATCAGCCTAAAATAGTGTTCAATCATCAACCCCAAGCAATACTTAACACATCTGGATCACCACAGTCAACTAACTACAATGAGAACAAGAAAAGTAAAATGAAAAGAAGGAGAGTTTTACCTTTTTTTGGGCAACGACTAGGACTACGAGTCAAAGACAAAGATTCCACCACCTCTAGAACTCCAATTTCACTCCAAAATCACAGATTTGGACTCAAATTTGAATGAGAGTTTCTTAGGTTTTCTTAAGGTATAAAGAATGCCCCTTAAATACCCAAAAATCTCAAAGAAATATTGATTGTGAACCTAAAATTTGACTGACCCCTTTCAAGTGAGAGGAGAGGGGTTTATATAAGAGAGTTTTGGGGATTGAATTTTGGGGGGGGGGGGACAAATGGAATTTTTTGGATAGGGTTTGAGGGGATTTTTGAATTTGAACTCCAATCCTTCGTGATGAAGACATGTATGTACTCTTTGGTACAAAATCGATAACCACTAATTTTGAACATTTCTAACCGCAATTTTAGGGATTAGAGGACACCTGAAAGGTTTCTAGGTTCTTCAAGAACCCACCAACATATCTCCTTCTTACAAACAAGCATAGACGGGGAGAGATAACGAGGTTTGGATGGAGGACAAGGGTTTTGGGCTTGTTTGGGAGATGTTGTTGCAGCGTTTAAGGGAAAAGAGTTTCTGGGTTCGTTTGGAACGTTTGGTTCTTTAACAAAGAAGATGAAGAGAAGAGTAAAGGAGGTGTATTAGGCGCGTTTACAAGGACTATGCATACTTTTTAGGATTTAATCGAGGCGGTGGGGGCGCATGAGGGAGATGTTGAGGGAATATGTGTGTGTGTGTACATATATTGTGAGGGAGTAATATAGGTAAAGTGGGTCGGGTATGGGGTGAGTAGTTGGGCTGGAATTTGGGTGGTATGAATTAGGCCAAAATTGATTAGGGTGTGATTTGGCTACATTTGGTGAAATGTGGCTATTTTTGAATTTAAGAGCCGACCACTTTGATTTCGATTATGGCTATATTCGACTTAAAAGATGACCAAATCGAATCAATCAGAAAAATAGGTCATAATTAAAATAGAGATAAACTAAATATGAATTAATTAATTGAGCTTTTAACATTTAAATAACAAAAATAATTTTTTCGCCATATTATTTAATTATGCATTTATAAAACACCAATTTGCAATTTATTTTCCTGGTTAAATTACTTTTGAATAAAGATAACAGTTTTAAAACATTTTGAAACAATTTTGGAAAAAATCTTTGAATATCTATTAAAATTTATAAAATAATATATATCTATATATATTATGAGTATATGTAGAAAGTATGTTTATTCATGAATATTATAGAATATTCTTGTGATTATTTTTTTGAAAAATTCTTTTAATTGCAAAATTAATTATTAATAATTATTTTAAAATTTAAAAGCTCAATAATTAATCCGATAATGGAGGACAAAAATTGGGTGTCAACAACCGTGACCTACAAGAAGTCTATTGGTGGAACAGAATAAAGAGGGACATTGCAGATTTTGTGGCTAAATATCCAAATTGCCAGTAGGTGAAAGTAGAACATCAGATACCGAGAGGTATGACATCAAAGACCGAGAGGTATTACTCAGGATATTGACATTCCTACTTGAAAGTGAAAAGTGATCAATATGAACTTCATTACAGGTTTACCTCATACGCGATGACAATATAATTCTATTTGGGTGATAGTGGACAGGATGACTAAATCAGCCCACTTTACATGTCAAGACTACAGATTCAGCAGAGGACTACGACAGACTTTAAATCCATGAGTTGATCAGATTGCATGGGGTTCCCTTGTCTATCATCTTAGATAGAGGCACTCAGTTCACATCCCAGTTCTGTAAGTCTTTCCAGAAAGGTCTTGGTACACAAGTAAATCTCATCACAATATTTCATCCGACATAAATCTTTTCTTATGTCGTATGTAGAGGCTTTTAAGACATAGACAATATTTGAGTCTCCTTTGAATCATGTTCCTCTTGATTTTATCTTATGGATTGAGTTATCTAATTCTTATCATGCTTCCGCTATGTTTAATTGATATACCTGAGTTATGCTATGACTAAGAGTTAGCTTGGGGCATTTGTTGTCCCAGGTCCCGTGTTAAGTCTAGGGGGTAACCTCGAGGAAAAACTTTGTATTACAGCTAGGTTCAAGAGTACTAGGATGTGTGAAAGCCGCATCGAGTAGAGTCACTTTCATATGTGTGAAGCACGTCACACTTATAAAAGGGAAGTTATGAGATGTCTTAGAGAAAAAACTTCACTTCTTTCATGATCACATCGTGTGATAGAGCTTAACTCTAATATCACCTTAATCCTTTCCTTGTATGTTTCAGATTATGCCTCGACGTTCTATGCCTCACCGAGCCGCTCAGAATGTTGTTCCTTTAGTTCCGGCCCCCGAGGTTACAAATGAGGAGTTCAAGAACACCATCCATATGTTAGCACAGACCTTGGCCACTCAGGCCAACCAGCCAGCTCCTATCCCCATCCACCCTCAAGGTGGGGTAGAGGCCCGAGTTTATGATTTTGTCCGTATGAACTCGCCGGAGTTTTGGGGTTTGAAAGTGAATGAGGATCCGCTAAATTTTATTGATGAAGTAAAGAAAATCTTCTATGTGATACAAGTGGTTGGTGTTGATTATGTCGAGTTGGCACCCTATCAACTCAAGGATGTAGCTCATATCTGGTTCACACAATGGAAGGAAGCTAGAGCTAGGGACGTGGTCCCTATGACTTGGGAGTGTTTTGCGAGGCCTTTTCTCGATTGGTTCTTTCCCTGAGAGTTGAGGCAAGCGAAGGTCGAGGAGTTTGTGAACTTGAGACAGGGATCTATGACTATTCAGGAGTATAGTTTGAAGTTCACTCAGTTGTCTAGGTGTGCCCCTTTTATGGTAGCGGACCCACATGATCAGATGAGCAAGTTTATCTATGGGGTTTCATATATGGTGAAGAAGGAGTGTAGGTCCGCTATGCTGTTGAGTGATATGAACATTTCCAGGTTCATGACCCATGCTCACTAGATTGAGGGAGACAAGCTTAGGGAGATGGCTAGGGAGAATAAGAGGGCTAGATCTGAGGGTTCAGGTTTTGGCCATCAGAGGTCCGGTGGTGGACATCGCTCTTTATTTCATAAGAAGTCATTAGGACCCATTCATTCTTTTGCTAGTGCTCCTACCCAGGCCCCGAGGCCTCATCATGATAAGACTGGTAGAGGATTTGGTTCCTATTCGCAGTCTCAGGGGAGTGTTGCTAAGGGATCTTCCCACCCTATTTGTAGCAAGTGTGGGAAGAATCACCTGAGAGAGTGTCATTTGGGCATGGGTGCATGCTTTGGGTGTGTACAGGCTAGACACATGGTTAGAGATTTCCCTTTGGCTAAGAAAGGCCAGGAAGGTGGTAGGCTCAGTCTGCTCCAGCAGCCCCAGGAGGTCGACCAGCCCAGCAGGGCACAACTTCTAGTTCTGGTGGTCAGCGCTACAACTGCCTTTATGCTATGTCCTCTCGTTAGGATCAGGAGGGTTCCCCAGTTATTGTTACTGGTATGTTGAAACTCTTCTCTTTCGATATGTATTCTTTGTTGGACCCCAGTGCCTCCTTATCTTTTATGACCCTTTATGTCGCATGCAAATTTGAAATTTTTCCTGAATTGCTTTTAGAACCCTTTTGTATTTCTACTTTTGTTGGTGAGTCAGTCTTAGCCAAGAGAATCTATCAAAAATTCCCTATCTCGGTCCTTCATAGAGTCATTTAAGCGGATTTAGTAGAGTTTAAGATGACTGATTTTGATGTTATTCTTGATATGGATTGGTTGCATGCTTGTTATGCTTCGGTAGATTGTCGTACTCGGGTTGTCAGTTTCAAGTTTCCAAATGAACCCGTCTTAGAGTGGCAAAGTAGACTCCCATCCTCGAAGGGTCATTTCATATCTTATCTTAAGGCTAGGAAGATAATTTCTAAGGATTACGTTTATCATATAGTTCAGGTGATGGACACGGAGTTTGAAATCCCACCCCTTCAGTATGTTACTGTGGTGAATGAGTTCCCAGAAGTGTTTCCCAAAGATTTGCCTGGAGTCCCTCCCGAGTGGGAAATCGACTTCTAGATAGATCTTCTTCCAGATGGGAATCCTATCTCTATTCCTCCCTATAGAATGGTTCCCGCAGAACTTAAAGAGTTAAAGGATCAGTTGAAGGATCTTCTTGATAAGGGTTTCATCAGGCCTAGCATTTCTCCCAAGGGTGCTCCAGTTTTATTCGTGCAAAAGAAAGATGGTTCCCTCAGAATGTGTATTGACTAGCGTCAGTTGAATAAGGTCACAATCAAGAATAAGTATCCCATTCCTAAGATTGATGACTTGTTCGATCAGCTTCAGGGTGCTGGATTTTTCTCCAAAATCGACCTTAGATTCGGCTATCATCAGCTTCGTGTTAGAGAGTGTGATATTCCAAAGACAGCCTTCAGGACTCGGTATGGTCATTATGAATTTGTTGTGATGTCTTTTGGTCTAATGAATGCTCCTGCAACTTTTATGGATTTGATGAACTGTGTTTTCAAGCAGTATTTGGATATGTTTGTGATTGTGTTCATTGATGGTATCCTTATCTATTCTCGGAGTGAGGAGGAGCATGGGACCATTTGAGAGTGGTGTTACAAACTCTCAAGGATCGTCAGTAATTTGCTAAGTTTAGCAAGTGTGATTTTTGGATGCAGTCTGTTGCTTTTCTAGGTCATATTGTGACTAGAGATGGTATTCGGGTTGACTCTCAAAAGATTGAGGCTGTAAAGATATCAGGAGCTTTTTGGGTTCGACTTGTTACTATAGGAGATTTGTGGAAGGATTTTCTTCCATTGCTGCCCCATTGACTCGGTTGACTCAGAAGAAGGTAAAATTTCAGTGGTTTGACCTTTGTGAGAAGAACTTTCAGGAATTGAAGACTAGATTGACCACAGCTCCAGTGTTGGCTCTACCCGAGGTCCTAGATCACTTTCTTGTGTATTGTAATGATTCTAGGATTGGTTTGGGCTGTGTTTTCATGTAGCATGGTAAAGTGAATTCTTATGCTTCGAGACAGCTTAAGACTCATGAGAAGAACTATCCTACTCATGATCTTGAGTTGGCAGTCGTGGTCTTTGCTTTGAAGATTTGGAGACACTACGTGAATGGTGTTCACGTGGATGTATTCATCGATCATACGAGCCTTCAGTATGTGTTCACTCAGAAGGAATTGAATCTGCACCAAAGGAGATAGCTTGAGCTTCTTAAGGATTATGACATGAGTGTGCTTTACCATCCAGGTAAGGCCAATGTTGTGGCAGATGCACTTAGTAGATTGTCCATGGGTAGTGTGTCTTCAGTCAAATACGGGAAGAAGGAATTGGTTAAGAAAGTTCATAGGCTTGCTCAGTTGGGAGTTTGTCTTATGGACTCGATAGAATGTGGTGTTATTATTCAGAATGGTTTCGAATCATCTCTGGTAGTGGAAGTGAAGGAAAAGCAAGACAGTGATCCTATTTTGCTTCAGCTAAAGGGTGTAGTCCTTCAGTAAAGAGTTGAGGTTTTCTCCCAAGGGGGAGATGGTGTGCTTCGTTATCACGGTTGATTGTGTGTGCCTGATGTAGATGGGTTGAAACAACAGATTCTGACTGAGGCTCATAGTTCCAGATATTTTATTCACCCTGGTGCCACCAAGATGCACCGTGATCTATGAGAAGTCTATTGGTGAAACGGTATGAAGAGGGACATAGCCAGTTTTGTGGCTAAGAGTCCCAACTATCAGCAAGTAAAGGTAGAGCATCAGCGACTGGGTGCGATGACTCAGGATATTGACCTTCCTACTTGGAAGTAGGAAGCGATCAATATGGACTTCATTACAGGTTTACCTCATACTCGAAAGCAACATGATTCGATTTGGGTAATTGTCGATCAGATGAAGTCATCCCACTTCTTGGTTGTTAAGACTACGGATTTAGTGGATTACTATGCCAGACTCTACATCCGACAAATATTTCGATTGCATGGTGTCCCATTGTCCATCACTTCAGAGAGGGGTACTCAATTTACTTCTCAATTTTGGAGATCGTTTCAGAGAGGTCTTGGTACTCATGTGAAGCATAGCACAACTTTTCACCCACAGACGGATGGCCAGGCAGAGCGTACTATTCAGACCTTGGAGGATATGTTGAGGACTTGTTGATTGACTTCAAGGGTAATTGGGATGATCACTTACCTCTTATTGAGTTTGCCTACAGCAACATTTTTCACTCTAGCATCCAGATGGCTCCTTATGAGGCCCTTTATGGTCAGAGGTATAGGTCTCTTATTGGTTGGTTTGAGGTAGGTGAGACAGCTTTGATTGGTCTAGATTCGATGCACGAGACTATAGAAAAGGTTCAGGTTATTAGGGAGAGGTTAAAGACCACTCATAGCCGACGAAAATCATATACGAATGTGAAGAGAAGGGAGTTAGAATTTAAAGTTGATGATTGGGTTTTTCGAAAAGTGTCACCCATGAAGGGTGTGATGAGATTTGGCAAGAAAGGAAAGCTTAGTACCCATTCTGTAGGTCCTTATTGGATTCTGAGGAGAGTTGGTAGCGTTGCATGTGAGTTGTATTTGCCAATAGAATGAGAAGCAGTTCATCCAGTTTTCCATGTTTCCTTGTTGAAGAAGTGTGTTGGTGATCTGACCTTGATTGTTCCTTTGGAGGATGTAGGTGTGAAGGATAGTCTCACCTATGAGGAAGTTCCTGTAGATATCTTTGATCGTCAGATTTGGAGGATGAGAAACAAAGAAGTTGCTTCGGTGAAAGTTCTTTGGAGGAATCAGCTAGTTGAAGGAGCCACTTGGGAAGCAGAATCAGCCATGAAAGCCAAGTACCCTCATCTCTTCCCTTCCGATTCTATTTCAGCTTGAAGTAATATTTTCCTTCTTAGTATGTTCCTCCGATTCTATTCCATCAGTTTTCCTCATGATCCTAGCATGTAGTCATGTTTTCGAAGTTGATTCAGTCATGTAATAAGTTGAAAAGTTTAGTTTTCATGTTTATTCCTTGGTTTTCATGTTTTGTTGTTGGTTGGGCTGTTGTTTTCTCCAAGTTTCCTTTCTTAGTCTTCATTCGAGGACAAATGATCTCAAGGGGGAGATATTGTAACACCCTGAAATTCGATCCAGCTTTTAAACAGAAGAAATCTAAAAATTCTGAACTTTCCAAAAATGATGGGTCCAAACCACGGACCGTGGTTTGAACTATGAGTCGTGGAGTGAATCTATTGTCTAAGTCTGCCAGGATCAGTCTCATGTATGAGAACCATGAGTTGGTTCTATGAACCTTAGTTTAGTCTATGGCCCGTCCTGTTAACTCATTGAACTAGACCTGAGCATTGATTGATTCTCAGGAACCATGTGTCAATATGACAAATCGTGGTTTGAATTACAGACCATCCTATTGACTCGTGGAACCTGATCAGAGACCTGCCTAGAACCTCAACTTTAACGGGTTGAGTTTACGAACCGTAAACTTTACTATGGTCCATCCTATTGATCCGTGGTTTATCTTCAGCAGCCTGATGGTTTAACCAGAAACCACGAATGGAAACCACAAACTGTGGTTCAGTCTATGGTCCGTGGAATCCACCCGTGATTCCTGGCAATCGATTTTTAACAGCTTTTTCCTAATTATATTCTAGGGGTATTTTAGTCATTACCTACCCTTTTAACTCCTAAGTGAGGTTATTTTGACCATTTTTAGCATGATTTCTAAACCTATTAGCCTAAGTCCCTTCTCATTACCTCATTCATCTCCCAAAAAGTAAAAAGGAACTCTCTCAAGCTCAAGGTCTCAAGCTCCAAGTTCAACTCTCCTAGTCTTTTCAATTTCAAGTGGGTTAGCTTTAATCAAGGTATGTGGATATTCAACAATGGGTTTCTTTTACCCTTGTGTCCAAAATCCCTAATTTCTTTTTTTATTTCATGAACTTTCAAATTAGGGTTCTTACCCAAGTCTTATGGGTTTTGCTATAAATTGCCTTCTCATTATTTTATTGTGAAATTCTATTAAATTGCATTATTTTGCATGGGTTTTACACATGAACTCCTATTCCATGAATTGAAGGCTAATTATGGTAAATACTATAAGCATGGATTGATTTAAGTAAATTGGGTATTTGATAGCATGTATTCTCATGTGTTTTCAAGTAAGTGCATGCCTAGTTCCTATGTTCTATGAAATTTTATGTTGTTATGAAAACTGAACTAGAGTCATGCAAATTTTCAAGTTATCAACTATTATGCAAGACAAGACACATAATGTGTCATCGATGCTCATGGATCATTTTCAAAACCAAGGTTTATGAGTAGTATAAAGATCCGGGTTATGAACATGTTTATGAACAAGCTTGACATCTAGATATGTCACATGTATGTGAGCCTCATGTTATATGTTTTGGGAGTAGTATTTCGCACCGATCAATGAGGGTTCTAGATAACCCAAGTCCAAAACTATGTTGCCACCGTAGGTTGCCCTCCGTGGCTTATGAAAGGATACTTATGACATGGTTCTAACCTTGGCTGGTTAAGACAACCTTTTTCAGTGTGTGTGCATAACACCGGACTCCATGTAGCTCAGCATGGTTTATGTCGGTTAAGAGAAACTCCCACATGATTATTTTTAAGCTATGAAGTTATATAATATTATACTTTGAATCTTAATTTTACTTCATGTTTTATGTCCTATATCTTGATAATTTCTTATATTATATCTTGTTGTGAACGAGCACATCTTAAGAATGTTTTAAGTATGTTTTCATCATGATCATGCATATCTCAAATACTCGATACATCCTATAGTACTGATGCATATTTTGTGTTGCATCCTCTTGATGATGCAGATTCAGGTTCCCTCCCTAAGGCACGTTGCTAGACACCGCAGGTTATATCCAGTCAGTGTTGGTGAGTCCTTATTATTTGAGGGCTAGTTATGACTCCAGTTAGTTTGATTATTTACGGTCATACTATGAGTTAGCTAGGGGCTTATCCTTGCAACTCCTTATGTCGTATGTAGAGGCTTTTCAGACATAGACAGTATTTGGGTCTCCTTCGAATCATGTTCCTCTTGATTTTATCTTATGGATTGAGTTATCTAATTCTTATCATGCTTTTGCTATGTTTAATTGATATACCTGAGTTATGCTATGACCAAGGATTAGCTTGGGGCACTTGTGGTCCCAGGTCCCGTATTAAGTCTAGGGGATAACCTCGAGGCGTGACAAACTTGGTATCAGAGCCAGGTTCAAGAGTACTAGGATGTCTGAAAGTCACATCGAGTAGAGTCTCTTTCATATGTGTGAAGCGCGCCACACTTATGAGAGGGAAGCTATGAGATATCTCAGGAAAAAAACTTCACTTCTTTCCTGATCACATCGTGCTATAGCGCTTAACTCTATTATCACTTTAATCCTTTTCTGGTACATTTCAGATTATGCCTCGATGTGCTATGCCTCACCGAGCTGCTCGGAATGTTGTTCCTCTAGTTTTAGCTCACGAGGTCATGAATGAGGAGTTTAGAAACACCATCCATATGCTAGTGCAGACCTTGGCCGCTCAGGACAACCAGCCGGCTCCTATCTCATCCACCCTCAAGGTGGGGTAGCAGCCCGAGTTTGTGATTTTGTCTATATGAACCTACCAGAGTTTTGGGGTTCGAAAGTGAATGAGGATCCGCTAAATTTTATTGATGAAGTGAAAGAAAATCTTCTATGTAATGCAAGTGGTTGGTGTTGATTGTGTCGAGTTGGCATCCCTTCAACTCAATGATGTAGCTCATATCTGGTTCACTTCATAGAAGGAAGCTAGAGCTAGGGACGTGGTCCCTATGACTTGGGAGTGTTTCGCGAGGGATTTCCTCGACCGGTTCTTTCCTCGAGAGTTGAGGCAAGCGAAGGTCGAGGAGTTCTTGAACTTGAGATAGGGATCTATGATTGTTCAGGAGTATAGTTTGAAGTTCACTAAGTTGTCTAGGTATGCCCCCTCTATGGTAGCGGACCCGCATGATTAGATGAGCAAGTTTATCTATGGGGTTTCAGATATTGTGATGAAGTAAGGTAGGTCTGCTATGTTGTTGAGTGATATGAACATGTCCAAGCTCATGACCCATGCTCACCTAATCAAGGGAGACAGGCTTAGGGAGATGGCTAGGGAGAACAAGAGGGATAGATCCTAGGGTTCAGGTTTCGGCCATCAGAGGTCCGGTGGCGGACATCACTCTTTGTTTCAGAAGAAGTCATTAGAACCCATTTATTCTTCTGCTAGTGCTTCTACCCAGGCATCGAGTGATGGATATGGAGTCTAAAACCCCACCCCTTCAGTCTGTTCCTGTGATGAATGAGTTCCCAGAAGTCTTTTCCAAAGATTTGCCCAGAGTTTCTCTTGAGCAGAAAATTGACTTTGGGATAGATCTTCTTCCAGATATGAATCCTATCTCTATTCCTCCCTATAGAATGGCTACCGCAGAACTTAAAGAGTTAAAGGATCAGTTGAGGGATCTTCTTGATAAGAGTTTCATCAGGCCTAGCATTTCTCAATGGGGTGCTCTTGTCTTATTCATGCGAAAGAAAGATGATTCCCTCAGAATGTGTATTAACTACCGTCAGTTGAACAAGGTCACAATCAAGAATAAGTATCCCATTCCTAAGATTGATGACTTGTTCGATCAGCTTCAGGGTGCTAGTTTCTTCTCTAAAATCGACCTTAGATCTGGTTATCATCAACTTCGTATTAGAGAGTGTGATATTCCAAAGACAGCCTTCAAGACTCGGTATGGTCATTATGAATTTTTTGTGATGTCTTTTGGTCTAATGAATGCTCCTGCAGCTTTTATGGATTTGATGAACCGTGTTTTCAAGTACTATTTGGATATGTTTGTGATTGTGTTCATTGATGATATCCTTATCTATTCTCGGAGTGAGGAGGAGCATGCGGACCATTTGAGAGTGGTGTTGCAACTCTCAAGGATTGGCAGTTATTTGCTAAGTTTAGCAAGTGTGAGTTCTGGATGCAGTTTGTTGCTTTTATGGGTCACATTGTGACTAGAGATGGTATTCGGGTTGACTCTCAAAAGATTGAGGCCGTAAAGAACTGGCCTAGAACCACTTCCCCGTCTGATATTAGGTGCCTTTTGGGTTTGGCTGGTTACTACAGGAGATTTATGGAAGGATTTTCTTCCACTGCTACCACGTTGACTTGGTTGACTCAGAAGAAGGTAAAATTTCAGTGGTCTGACCTTTGTGAGAAGAACTTTCAGGAATTGAAGACTAGATTGACCACAGCTCCAGTGTTGGCTCTACCCGAGGGCCTAGATGACTTTCTTGTGTATTGTGATGCTTCTAATATTGGTTTGGGCTGTGTTTTGATGCAGTGTGGTAAAGTGATTTCTTATGCTTTGAGACAGCTTAAGACTCATGAGAAGAACTACCCTACTCATGATCTTGAGTTGGCAGTCGTGGTCTTTGCTTTGAAGATTTGGAGAAAGTACTTGTATGGTGTTCACGTGGACGTATTCATCGATCATAAGAGCCTTCAGTATGTGTTCACTCAAAAGGAATTGAATCTGCACCAAAGGAGATAGCTTGAGCTTCTTAAGGATTATGACATGAGTGTGCTTTACCATCTGGGTAAGGCCAATGTTGTGGAAGATGCACTTAGTAGATTGTACATGGCTAGTGTGTCTTCAGTCAAATACGGGAAGAAGGAATTGGTTAAGGAATTTCATAGGCTTGCTCGGTTGGGAGTTTTCCTTATGGACTCGACAGAAGGTGGTGTTATTGTTGAAAATGGTTTTGAATCATCTCTTGTAGCAGAAGTGAAGGCAAAGCAAGACAGTGATCCTATTTTACTACAGCTAAAGGGTGTAGTCCTTCAGCAAAGAGTTGAGGTTTTCTCCCAAGAGGGAGATGGTGTGCTTCGTTATCAGGGTCAATTATGTATGCTAGATATAGATGGGTTGAGACAGCAGATTCTGACTGAGGCTCATAGTTCTCGATATTTTATTTACCCTAGTGCCACCAAGATATACCGTGATCTACGGGAAGTCTATTGGTGGAATGGTATGAAGAGGGACATAGCCAATTTTATGGCTAAGTGTCCCAACTATCAGCAAGTAAAGGTAAATCATCAGCGACTAGGTGGCATGACTCAGGATATTGACCTTCCTACTTGGAAGTGGTAAGCGATCAATATGGACTTCATTAAAGGTTTGCCTCATACTCGAAAGAAACATGATTCAATTTGCGTGATTGTCAATCGGATGGCTAAGTCATCCCACTTCTTAGTTGTTAAGACTACATATTCAGCAGATGACTATGGCAGACTCTACATCCGGCAGATAGTCCGATTGTATGGTGTCCAATTGTCCATCATTTCAGATAGGGGTACTCAATTTACTTCTCAGTTTTGGAGATCGTTTCAGAGAGGTCTTGGTACTCATGTGAAGCATAGCACAACTTGTCACCCACAGACGGATGGCCAGGCAGAGCATACTATTCAGACCTTGGAGGATATGTTGAGAGCTTTCGTGATTGACTTCAAGGGTAATTGGAATGATCACTTACCTCTTATTGAGTTTGCCTACAACAACAGTTTTCACTCTAGCATCTAGATGGCTCCTTATGAGGCCCTTTATGGTCAGAGGTGTAGGTCTCCTATTGGTTGGTTTGAGGTAGGTGAGGCAGCTTTGAGTGGTCCAGATTCGGTGCACGAGACTATGGAGAAGGTTCAGGTTATTAGGGAGAGGTTGAAGACCGCTCAGAGTCTACAGAAATCATATGTGGATGTGAGGAGAAGGGAGTTAGAATTTGAAGTTGATGATTGAGTTTTTCGAAAGGTTTCACCCATGAAGGGTGTGATGAGATTTGGCAAGAAAGGAAAGCTTAATCCCAATTTTGTAGGTCTTTATCGGATTCTGTGGAGAGTTGGTAATGTTGCTTATGAGTTGGATTTGCCAATAAAATTAGAAGCAGTTCATCCAGTTTTCCATGTTTCTTTGTTGAAAAAGTGTGTTGGTGATCCTACCTTGATTGTTCCTTTGGACGATGTAGGTGTGAAGGATAGTCTCTCCTATGAGGAGGTTCCCATAGAGATACTCGATCATTAGATTTGGAGGATGAGAAATAAAGAAGTTGCTTCGGTGAAAGTTCTTTGGAGGAATCAACTTGTTGAAGGAGCCACTTGGGAAGTAGAATCAACCATGAAAACCAAGTACCCTTATCTCTTCCCTTCCGATTATGTTTCAGCTTGAAGTAATAGTATTCTCCTTAGTATGTTCCTCCGATTCTATTCCATCAGTTTTTCTCATGATCCTAGCATGTATTCATGTTTTCAAAGTTGATTCAGTCATGTTTTAAGTTGAAAAGTTTAGTTTTCATGTTTATTCCTTGGTTTCCATGTTTTGTTGTTGTTTGGGTTGTTGTTCTCTCTAAGTTTCCTTTCTTAGTCTTCATTTGAGGATGAATGATCTCAAGGGGGAGATATTGTAACACCCTGAAATTCAATCCAGCTTTTAATCACAAGAAATCTAAAAATTCTGAACTTTCCAAAAATGACGGGTCCAAACCATGAACCATGGTTTGAACTACGAGTCATGATGTGAATCTGTGGTCTAAGTTTGCCAGGATCATTCTCTGGTCTGAAAACCATGAGTTGGTTCTACGGATCGTAGTTCATTCTACGGCCCATCCTATCAACTCGTGGAACCAGACCTGAGGACTGACTGATTCTCAGGAACCACATGTCAATACGACGGACCGTGGTTTGAATTACGGACTGTCCTGCTGACTCGTGGAACCTGATCAGAGACCTGCTTAGCACCTCAACTTTGACGGGTTGGGTTTATGGACCATAAACTTTTAAACGGTCTATCCTATTGATCTGTGGTTTGTCTTCTGCAGCCTGATGGTTTAACCAAAAACCACGAATCGTGGTTTAGTCTACGGTCTGTGGAATCCATCTGTGATTCCTGGCAGTTGATTTTTAACAGCTTTTTCCTAATTATGTTCCAGGGGTATTTTAGTCATTACCCATCCTTTTAACTCCTAAATGAGGTCGTTTTGACCATTTTTATCATGATTTCTAAACCTATTAGCCTAAGTCCCTTCTCATTACCTCATTCATCTCCCAAAAAGGAAAAATAAACTCTCTCAAGCTCAAGGTCTCAAGCTCCAAGTTCAAGTCTCCTAGTCTTTTCAATTTCAAGTGGGTTAGCTTCAATCAAGGTATGTGGGTATTCAACAATGGTTTCTTTCACCCTTGTCTCCAAAATCCCTAATTTCTATTTTGATTTCATGAACTTTCAAATTAGGGTTCTTACCCGATTCTAATGGGTTTTGCTATAAATTACCTTCTCATGATTTTATTATTAAATTCTATTAAATTGCATTATCTTGCATGAGTTTTACATATGAACTCCTATTCCATGAATTGAAGGCTAATTATGGTAAGTCCTACATGCATGGATTGATTTAAGTAAATTGAGTATTTGATAGCATGTATTCTCATGAGTTTTCAAGTAAGTGCATGCCTAGTTCCTATGTTCTATGAAATTATATGTTGTTATGAAAACTGAACAAGAGTCATTCAAATTTTCAAGTTATGAACTATTATGTAGTACAAGACACCCGATGTGTCATCAATGCTCATGGATCATTTTCAAAACCAAGGTTCGTGAGTAGTATGAAGATCTGGGTTATGAACATATTTATGAACAAGCTTGACATCTAGATATGTCACAAGTATGTGAGCCTCATGTTATATATTTTGGGAGTAGTATTTAGCACCGAGTGATGAGGGTTCTAGATAACCCAAGTCCAAAACTATGTCGCCTCCGTAGGTTGCCCTCCGGTGGCTTATGAAAGGATCCTTATGATATGGTTCTAACCTTGGCCGATTAGGACAACCTTTTTCAGTGTGGGTGAATGACACTGGACTCCATGTAGATCAGCATGGTTTATGTCGTTTAAGAGAAACTCCCACATGATTATTTTCAAGCTATGAAGTTATATGATATCATACTTTGAATCTTAATTTTACTTCATGTTTTATGTCCTATATCTTGATAATTTCTTATACTATCTCTTTTTGTGAACGAGCACATCTTAAGCATGTTTTAAGTATGTTTTCATCATGATTATGCATATCTCATATACTCGGTACATCCTATAGTTCTGACGCATATTTTGCGCTGCATTCTCTTGATGATGCAGATTCAGGTTCCCTCCCTAAGGCACGTGGCTAGAGACCGCAGGCCATATCCAGTAAGTGTTTGTGAGTCCTCATTGTTCTAGGGCTAGTTATGACTCTAGTTAGTTTAATTATTTACGTTCGTACAATGAGTTAGCTAGGGTCTTGTCCTAGCAACTCCTTATGTCATATGTAGAGGTTTTTCAGACATAGACAATATTCGGGTCTCCTTCAAATCATGTTCCTCTTGATTTTATCTTATGGATTGAGTTATTAATTCTTGTCATGCTTCTCCTATGTTTAATTGATATACCTGAGTTATGCTATGACCAAGGATTAGCTTGGGGCACTTGTTATCCCAGGTCCCATGTTACGTCTAGGGGGTAACCTCGGGCCGTGACATTCACCCATGAAGGCAAGGGAGTGATGAGGTTTGGAAAGAAGGGAAAGCTTAGTCCCCGATATGTAGGCCCCTACAAGATCTTCAGATGAATCAGCAGGGTGGCTTAGAAGTTAGAGTTTCCGACAGAGTTAGCATCGGTGCACCATGTCTTTGATGTCTCCTTGTTGAAGAAGTGAGTTAGTGATCCGACCTCAGTTGTGCCACTAGAGAGTGTGGGTGTGAAGGATAGTATCTCTTACGAAGAGGTTCTAGTTGAGATTCTTGATCGTTAGATTCATAAGTTGAGAAATAAGGAAGTTGCATTGGTAAAAGTCCTTTGGAGAAACCAGCTAGTCGAGGGAGCTACTTGGGAAGCAGAAGCAGATATGATGACCAAGTACCCGCACCTTTTTCCTTCTAGTTCAGCTCCAGCTTGAGGTAACAGTTTCCTCTTTAGTATTTCCTATCAGTTGTTCTCATGCACCTAGTATGCATTCATGTCTCATGAATTTAGTTCAGTTAGATTTCAGTTAAAACTCAATTATTGTGGCAGTACTTCAGCCTTTAGAATTCAGTTGGTGGGATTGCATCTCCTTCCCTCCCAACTCATCTTATTTTATCCTTCATTCGAGGATGAATGATCCCAAGGGGGAGATATTGTAACACCTTTTTGGAGTTAGCTGGAGACTTATCCCAGAAGCTCATCAGTACTAGAGGCTTTCAGACATAGAATTCGAAATTCAACTTATTTTAGATTGAGTTTATCTTTCAGACTTATATTATTTTCAGAACTTTTAGCATTCATCAAAGTTATAATTTTAATTAGTTTAGCTTGCGCTCAGTATTTACTATCTAGAATGCTTAGTGTATTCCACACCATGG
The DNA here is from genome assembly GCA_003996215.1 of Jaltomata sinuosa. Classification (NCBI taxonomy): domain Eukaryota; kingdom Viridiplantae; phylum Streptophyta; class Magnoliopsida; order Solanales; family Solanaceae; genus Jaltomata; species Jaltomata sinuosa. The sequence continues at coordinate 121,013 of QJPP01006967.1, read as the reverse complement.
GTTATATTGGGGTCAGTTGTGGCTCTAAGCACCATGTTACTTCAGTTTATAGGCTCGGTGCATGAAAAATATAGTGAAAAGTAAAATCCAAAATCATCTTGCGGGCCACCCAGAATGGTACATCGAGCATTTCCAATAGATGCATAAAAGTAAACCCCAGACTAATCTCAATGGAGCACCCAAAATGGTATATCAAGCATTTCCAACAGATGCAGAAAAGTAAACCCCTGAATAATTTCAAAGGGGCCGCCTGAAAAGGTACATCGAGCATTTCCAACATAAAAGAAAATGGGGAAAAGGTCCAGGAGCATTCCTTGGACCGAGTATTAAAGTGGTACAATTTCCCTTTTAAAAATAGAAAATTTGTACAATTCCTACAAAGTTAGAAATCAGTAGTAAAACAATACAAATCCTTTGGTAATCCAAAATCCGTAGTAAGATGGTACAAATTTCTCTTTAAAGTTGATAACCAGTAGTAAGTATGGTATGATCCTCTCTTTCAAACCGAAAACTACTACTTCTACTCCAGATCATACCACAATCCATGTGTATGTATTTATGAATGTATGTGTGCCAACACAAGTATATGTATATGTACACACCAAACAGGGTAAGACTGATAACGCCCAAACTACACCTCAAATTAACGAAGCGTAAGCGGTCGTAGTCAAATATAGAACCCAACAAAGGTTGGGGTCGAATCCCACAGAGAATATGGTGAAGATTAAGCCTTTAGTGAAGTACGTGACTAATGGTCAATAGTTTCCGGTAAATAGGGGGGTTTTGTGATCAATATTTGTAAACAAAACAAACACTTAACGTATGAATGATAATCAATAGGAGAGAGAGAACTAGGGAAGTGTTTACCATGGCGTTAGTAACAAAGTCGATTCTAGGCTTAACGGGGTTCTTTCTATATGCGTGTCACGATGCGATTGAATTAATTGTATCGTCTAAACGTTTCTCAACCAAATAGACAAATTTACTTTTTAATTCTCTCGAACTTGAAAAGGTGTGCTTTTAGATTTCAATCCTAAACATCAAGTAGATTAATCTAGTTACAGCATTAATCATAAGACGAGAGTTGGTAGTCTCGAATCCTCGTCGTTAATCAAGTTTCCCGGTTTTAATCTCTTTACTCAAGCAAATTAAACCTAGGCATGTTCTAATGTTTGCAACCACTAGAAAACGTTACACAACGGATGATTAACAACGTGACAACATGTATTTTGAACACGTCGCTACCCGGAATCTATCTTGCTACGTTTGCCATTGTAAACACTTCCCTAGTTCTCTCTCTCTTATTGATTATCATTCATACGTTAAGTGTTTGTTTTGTTTACAAATATTGATCACAAAACCCCCCCCTGTTTACCGGAAACTATTGACCATTAGTCACGTACTTCACTAAAGGCTTAATCTTCACCATATTCTCTGTGCGATTCGACCCCAACCTTTGTTGGGTTCTATATTTGACTACGACCGCTTACGCTTCGTTAATTTGAGGTGTAGTTTGGGCGTTATCAAAAAGTGGAGTCGTTGCCGGGGAATACGGTTGTTAATTAAGTCTGGTGTGTTTATTTGACTCTTAGTCATACTTTCCTGCTTTTACGTTTTTTTTGTTGTTTTTGTTTTTGACAGGGTACAGAGTTGTGCATGCCAAGTACCCGGCGCTCGGGGGAATCAACATTACCTTACGACCCCGAGCTTGCTAGATCGTTAAGGCGGAATATGGCCGCACAACAAGAGGCAGCAAGGCTCGCTGCAGAACTGCAGGCCCAACAAAATCTGAATGCTGGTGGTCTGCAAGACGATGTTATGCTGAATGATGAGGACATCGAGTTCTCCTGTTTTGGAGACCCTGGCGGTCTCCAACATCATTCCAGAATCTGAGTCATATCGATATCACAGGTATTCCTTTATTCTCACAGTTTTTAGTTTTCATATGTATGCATTGGGGACAATGCATGAGTCTAAGTTGAGGGTGTGGGGAAACCTGTGAGTCACCACCGAGGGTTTTTGTTGCCTAGTTCTTTTCCCTCCGGTGTGCTATCTAGCCACTTTTTGATAACGCCCAAACTACACCTCAAATTAACGAAGCGTAAGCGGTCGTAGTCAAATATAGAACCCAACAAAGGTTGGGGTCGAATCCCACAGAGAATATGGTGAAGATTAAGCCTTTAGTGAAGTATGTGACTAGTCGTCAATAGTTTCCGGTAAATAGGGGGGTTTGTGATCAATATTTGTAAACAAAACAAACACTTAACGTATGAATGATAATCAATAGGAGAGAGAGAACTAGGGAAGTGTTTACCATGGTGTTAGTAACAAAGTCGATTCTAGGCTTAACGGGGTTCTTTCTATATGCGTGTCATGATGTGATTGAATTTATTGTATCGTCTAAACGTTCCTCAACCAAATAGACAAATTTACTTTTCAATTCTCTCAAACTTGAAAAGGTGTGCTTTTAGATTTCAATCCTAAACATCAAGTAGATTAATCTAGTTACAGCATTAATCATAAGACGAGAGTTGGTAGTCTCGAATCCTCGTTGTTAATCAAGTTTCCCGGTTTTAATCTCTTTACTCAAGCAAATTAAACCTAGGCATGTTCTAATGTTTGCAACCACTAGAAAACGTGACATAATGAATGATTAACAACATGACAACATTGTATTTTGAACCCTCGGCTACCCGGAATCTATCTTGCTACGTTGCCATGGTAAACACTTCCCCTAGTTCTCTCTTCCTATGATTATCATTCATACGTTAAGGTGTTTGTTTTGTTTACAAATATTGATCACAAAACCCCCCTATTTACCGGAAACTATTGACCATTAGTCACGTACTTCACTAAAGGCTTAATCTTCACCATATTCTCTGTGGGATTCGACCCCAACCTTTGTTGGGTTCTATATTTGACTACGACTGCTTACGCTTTGTTAATTTGAGGTGTAGTTTGGGCGTTATCAAAAAGTGGCGCCGTTGCCGGGGAATACGGTTGTTAATTAAGTCTGGTGTGTTTATTTGACTCTTAGTCATACTTTCCTGCTTTTACGTTTTTTTTGTTGTTTTTGTTTTTGACAGGGTACAGAGTTGTGCATGCCAAGTACCCGGCGCTCGGGGGAATCAACATTACCTTACAACCCCGAGCTTGCTAGATCGTTAAGGCGGAATATGGCCGCACAACAAGAGGCTGCAAGGCTCGCTGCAGAACTGCAGGCCCAACAAAATCTGAATGCTGGTGGTCTGCAGGACGATGTTATGCTGAATGATGAGGACATCGAGTTCTCCTGTTTTGGAGACCCTGGCGGTCTCCAACATCATTCCAGAATCTGAGTCATATCGACATCACAGGTATTCCTTTATTCTCACAGTTTTTAGTTTTCATATGTATGCATTGGGGACAATGCATGAGTCTAAGTTGAGGGTGTGGGGAAACCTGTGAGTCACCAACGAGGGTTTTTGTTGCCGAGTTCTTTTCCCTCCGGTGTGCTATCTAGTAGAACCGGCATGTTTAGGTTGTTATTTTTTAAAAAAAAAAAAATTAGTGTCTATAGCAAGCATGGCGTTTTTCTTGTTTAAAAATGAGGCCCTTTAAAAATTTTCTGGTTTTGAGCTTATGTTGAAACGATTGACTGTCTGGATCCTTGTATGTCATTGTGTGATTATGAGTAGAATGAGTATGCTTAAGCCGAGCGGTTGTTTGATAGTTGGTAGCGATATAGTTTCTTGGTGCCAGAGCGTGTGTGTGAGATTATTGTTTATAAATTCTTACTCTGTGCATGCATCTAGAACTTGCCCGGTCTATTTTGTTAAGTTCGAAGTTTGGTTGCTTAGGAAAGGATCACAGGCCCTTTTTGGTTGCAGTCCACTCAACCTAAAAGACCGTCCAAATATAAATAATCCCTTTGATCCCTGTTTGAGCCATAATTGATCTTATTCTTTCAATAACCTGTCACCGTTCCTGTTTAACTTTGAATCCCTATTTTGGCCCTAGTCCTTCCTTGGACATCGTGCACCTCAACGCAGGCAATCAGCCTAAGTTGAGGGTGGCTACTATAGAGGTAAACCCTGTTTTGGCCCTGGTCCTGCCATGGACATCGTGCACCTCAACACAGGCAATCAGCCTAAGTTGAGGGTGGCTACTATAGAGGTAAAACCCTGTTTTGGCCCTGGTCCTGCCATGGACATCGTGCACCTCAACGCAGGCAATCAGCTTAAGTTGAGGGTGGCTACTACAGAGGTGAATGATAAGAAAAAGAGAATGGAGAAGATTGGTTGTGAATAGAATGAAAATTCGGGTGTGTGCCTAAGAAAAGAAAAATAAAAAGAAGTGAAAAAGATCAAAAAAGTAACAAAAAGAATTCTCAAAATAAAGAGGCCGCACCTGTAGCTAGAGAGAAGGAAATAAAAAGGCGAATAAGGATGGACACAGTAAAGTATGTGGTAAGAAGACGTCGGTAGTTCCAAGGAGGGCTTAGTCACTAACCCCTAAATGTATCCTACCTGCACCTGAAGCCTCATTACAAGCCAAAACAAGTCCTGTAGTGATCCTGAGCGGCTTTCTGAAGAACCTAAATAGAATAGTAAGGGCAAGCCTATGGTATCGCATGTGCATTGTTTGAAATCGTTTGTGAGTGTGAGCGCTTACCTAGTCCCAAATCTTGTGTGTGGGATTTCTTTGTGGTGAGGGCACCAAGATGTCTGTATTGTCTATTGATTGTTAGGATAGCTGCGCGTGTGTATGCATAATATTCTATCATATCGGAATGACATGTTTGGATCCTTGCAAGTTAGTGTTTCATACATTTGTGTGCTACGAGGGAGCTTGAATTAATGTTGAATGACCATGAGTTGCTAAAGACACGAGTTTGTTGCTTAGTTGAGTCGTCGTGTTATTGTTTTGTGTTGCTTGAGGACAAGCGAACGTCTTAAGTTGAGGGTGTTGATGTGCCGCCATTTTACGGCACTTTCGACTCCTTTAAACTAAGAACAATCGTACGTTTTCAAGCAACCATTGTCGTTTTTGATGTTTTTATGTTGTATTTTCAGGAAATGGAGACAAACATGGAAACGGAAGGAAATACGCGAAAAACGACATTCTGCCTAAGAGTGACGGCCTGAGTGACGGCCCGTCACACATGTGACGGTCCGTCACAGTGACCGTCACACCAAGGCAGCACCACTGCCTAGTGGTGACAGCCCAGGCGACGGTCCGTCAAGCCAGTGACGGTCTGTCAGCCTGGCCGTCACACCTGGGCAGTCCGCTACGCGGAATCCGGACAATTTTAGGATTTATTTTCTAGACTCCTATAAATACCCTATGTTAGGTTTATTTTCATTATGAAATTAATAAAGCTTTTTACAATAGTTTTAGGAGAGATTTTAGTCAACTTGAAGATCAAGAAACACGTTTTCTACTTCTTGAATTCGTGTTCTTGAATCGTTCTTGGGATCTTGTTATTCTTGTTCTTGGATTATTGAGGATTGTTTTCAATACATTGTAAGGATTTCTTTTCTTTATTATGAACATGACTTTCTTCTATTCTTCTATAAGCATGATTAACTAAAACTCTCACAACTAGGGTTGTGGGAGCCATGACAAACGTAGCAAGATAGATTTCGGGTAGCGACGGGTTCAAAATACATGTTGTCACATTGTTAATCATCCGTTGTGTAACGTTTTCTAGTGGTTGCAAACATTAGAACATGCCTAGGTTTAATTTGCTTGAGTAAAGAGATTAAAACCGGGAAACTTGATTAACGACGAGGATTCGAGACTACTAACTCTCGTCTTATGATTAATGCTGTAACTAGATTAATCTACTTGATGTTTAGGATTGGAATCTAAAAGCACACCTTTTCAAGTTCGAGAGAATTGAAAAGTAAATTTGTCTATTTGGTTGAGAAACGTTTAGACGATACCATTAATTCAATCGCATCGTGACACGCATATAGAAAGAACCCCATTAAGCCTAGAATCGACTTTGTTACTAACGCCATGGTAAACACTTCCCTAGTTCTCTCTCTCCTATTGATTATCATTCATACGTTAAGTGTTTGTTTTGTTTACAAATATTGATCACAAAACCCCCCCTATTTACCGGAAACTATTGACCATTAGTCACGTACTTCACTAAAGGCTTAATCTTCACCATATTCTCTGTAGGATTCGACCCCAACCTTTGTTGGGTTCTATATTTGACTACGACCGCTTACGCTTCGTTAATTTGAGGTGTAGTTTGGGCGTTGTAGTATAGTGGTGAGTATTCCCGCCTGTCACGCGGGTGACCCGGGTTCGATCCCCGGCAACGGCGCCACTTTTTGATAACGCCCAAACTACACCTCAAATTAACGAAGCGTAAGCAGTCGTAGTCAAATATAGAACCCAACAAAGGTTGGGGTCGAATCCCACAGAGAATATGGTGAAGATTAAGCCTTTAGTGAAGTACGTGACTAATGGTCAATAGTTTTCGGTAAATAGGGGGGTTTTGTGATCAATATTTGTAAACAAAACAAACACTTAACATATGAATGATAATCAATAGGAGAGAGAGAACTAGGGAAGTGTTTACCATGGCATTAATAACAAAGTCGATTCTAGGCTTAACGGGGTTCTTTCTATATGCGTGTCACGATGCGATTGAATTAATGGTATCGTCTAAACGTTTCTCAACCAAATAGACAAATTTACTTTTCAATTCTCTCAAACTTGAAAAGGTGTGCTTTTAGATTTCAATCCTAAACATCAAGTAGATTAATCTAGTGACAGCATTAATCATAAGACGAGAGTTGGTAGTCTCGAATCCTCGTCGTTAATCAAGTTTCCCGGTTTTAATCTCTTTACTCAAGCAAATTAAACCTAGGCATGTTCTTATGTTTGCAACCACTAGAAAACGTTACACAACGGATGATTAACAACGTGACAACATGTATTTTGAACCCGTCGCTACCCGGAATCTATCTTGCTACGTTTGCCATGGCTCCCACAACCCTAGTTGTGAGAGTTTTATTTAATCATTCTTATAGAAGAATAGAAGAAAGTCATGTTCATAATAAAGAAAAGAAATCCTTACAATGTATTGAAAACAATCCTCACTAATCCAAGAACAAGAATAACAAGATCCCAAGAACGATTCAAGAACACGAATTCAAGAAGTAGAAAACGTGTTTCTTGATCTTCAAGTTGACTAAAATCTCTCCTAAAACTATTGTAAAAAGCTTTATTAATTTCATAATGAAAATAAACCTAACATAGGGTATTTATAGGAGTCTAGAAAATAAATCCCAAAATCGTTCGAATTCCGCGTAGCGGACTGCCCAGGTGTGACGGCCAGGCTGACGGACCGTCACTGGCTTGAGGGACCGTCGCCTGGGCCGTCACCACTAGGCAGTGGTGCTGCCTTGGTGTGACGGTCACCGTGACGGACCGTCACATGTGTGACGGGCCGTCACTCAGGCCGTCACTCTTAGGCAGAATGTCGTTTTTCGCGTATTTCCTTCCGTTTCCATATTTGTCTCCATTTCCTGAAAATACAACATAAAAATATCAAAAACGACAACGGTTGCTTGAAAACGTACGATTGTTCTTAGTTTAAAGGAGTCGAAAGTGCCGTAAAATGGCGGCACATCAAAGACCACCCTCCATATCAACATAACACAAATCTAGAGTTCAGCCAGTCCAAAACCATGACCTCAAGCCCACAATCTCATTAAAGAAGGGAAAATAAGGAAATAAAGTGATAACAACCCAAACTAATCAATAATAACTAATTCTATCATGAAAACCTCCCCTAAGCATATACTAAGGATCTCTAAGCTAATCCTAATACTATAATAAATAATATAAAAACTAAATCTCAAGAAGGAATACTAGTCTAAAGTCCCAAAACCGGCATATATTCACAATTCGCCATAAACCAAACCTTACCTAGCAATTCCCCTAACCAATATGCAATCTATATTATATATCACCTACCTGAGCTAAGCCTAAAGAGAAGGAAACCGTAACATACCTCTCAATCGAACGACAATCCACAAACCGTTATTTGTAAGCCTTCCCCTTTCTTGGAGCCTTGGATCACTATAATGTTATCAAATACCCGATCGACTCATCAATATAGAACTAATGATACCCATAGTAACATATAACAATTCAAGCTGGAAATTAGGTCAGAAATTGATCATTGAGGCCCATTGATAAAAATAAAAATAAATTTTAAAAAAGTCTTCCTCATAAGGTCAGGAACCCGTATCAAAAATTTAGACGAAGACGGGACTTGTTTTGGGGATCAAATAAGCCCAGAAGTCCCATGATCACAAGAGAGAACTTGTAGGAAATTTTAAGCTCAAATCAGGAATTAGACATGTAATTGATGCTATAAATATCTAAGGAATGAACATGGGAAGAGAATTTACCTATAAGTTTGAGAATCCATTAAAAATGGTGAAAATCCCCTCAAACTAAGATCTCAACTATGGAGGTAACGCTTGCATGCAATGAAATAAAATGAAATGAGGGAGTTGGTCTCTTAAGAGACTTCCAAATTTCGTTGTGGCGGCCAAAAATCTCGTTGTAGCAGCCTTTGGCTTCACTATAGCAGCCAGTGGCTTTGCCATAGCGATCTTCAGACACTAGCCACACTTCCACCTCAAATAGACCCCCAGAATTCATTCGGAGACCCACAAATACAAACCATATATGTTATCCAACTGAAAACGATATTCTAGACTAAATGAAATCAATAAAATGACCAATTGAGGTCATCTTGATGAGATGTTGACCAAAGTCAACACTTTAACCAACATCATAAACAACTTACCAAATGCCTGGAATACCAAACAAAAAGTCCCACTAGACTAAAGTCCACGTTTTGAGCCAATGGCACGGATAAAATCCCCATTTGAGCCCATTTACTAGGAAACCAAAGTCACACACTTTAACTTAAATGCTCTAAAACAAGGAAACCATTCTAAAACTTACTTGAATACTTCGAGAACTGCGCTACAATCCCTACAATTCATAGAAGTAGAGTAAAAGCTATGGAAAGAGTCAAAACAGTAAAAATGCACAAATATGAGAAAATGACCATGAGGATCATTATAGTTCAGGATGTAGTTTTTGGGCTAGCAGGACCTTTGGTTTAGGTTATGAGGCCTTCAAATTTGTTTTAGGCACTTTGTTGAAAGTTTTAGAAAGTTTAAGCATAGAGTTGACTTTGGTCAATATTTGGTTAGGACAACCTCATATGCTTGTTTTGATAATTCCACTGAGTTTGAAATACCATTTTCAATTGGCTAGCATATTTTTTTTGTGTTCATGGGGTTCCAAATAAACTTCAATGGTCCATTCAGGACCTGGTTTATTTAAAACATTGTAATGACCACATTGGTCATTTTCTTACTTTTGTGCATTCTTACTATTTCGACCCTTCATGTAGCTTCTATGCTTCTTCTGTGACTTGTAGGGATGGGTGGCATAGTTCTCAAGGTGTTCGGGCGGGCTTTAGGAAGATATTCTTATTTGGAGCTCTTAAGTTAAAATATTTGACTTTGGATAATATTCTTGGTAAACGGGCTCAGATGAGAATTTCATCAATATCGTTAGCTCCAGAATAGGAATTTTAGTCTAGTAGGACCTTTGGTTTAGGTTCTGAGGCTTTCAGACTCATTTAAGATGTTTGGGCGGTTGTTTGTAATTTTTGTTAAAGTGTCAACTTCGGTTGACATTTGATAAAGATGACCTCTATTGGTTGTTTTGTCAATTCCATTGAGTCTGGAAAGCTATTTTTAGTTTGGTAGCATATTTTGTTTGTGTTTGAAAGACTCCGAATGAATCTTGAGAGTCTGTTTGGAGTGTTAAAGTATGGCTTAAAGTTGTTGATGCAGTTGGTACCAAAGAGCTCGCTACGAAGACTAACACGTCTCTATAGAGACAAGGGTCTTGCTACAAGGAGAAGTCCTTCACTGTAGCCAAGGTCAGTTGTGTCTTAAAAGACCAACTTTCCTCTCTCATTTCATTCCATGCAAGACTTGTCCTCCATAGTTAAGAGCTCAGTAGAAGGAAAATTTTACCACTTCTTTGCATTTGTCATACCCCAATTCTAGGTGGGCTGACAAGTACCATATATACATATATGCTATGAAGATAATTTATGACAGATGATATATCAAAGATTTATGCACTAGTGACAACTAAAAAGGGTGATACATGCATATACGATAGCCTATGACCAACTGATACAAAATGATCATACTATAGTGTCAATGAATCCTCTAAAAGAGTAAGAAACTATGAAATTGTCAACTGGTTGGGACAGGGGCCCTCCATACCCATACTTTGCAAATATGTACAAGAAAATAGAGTACTATCTCTATACTGGCTTCATGGGGAAATAGAGCTGATCGACTGTTTTGTTGACATACGATAGTGCTTATTGAGAAGGTCTACAACTCTGTATACCTGGTCCTATATTTAAAAGAATGCAGCACCCAATGCCATAGGGGTGTCAGTACTTATATAAGACGTACTGATATGTAAGGTAGATAGAATTTCAAGTATAGATAAGATAGCACAATAGAATAACAAGTATAGATAAGATAGCACAATGAAAGAATCAATAGTGTGCTCAACTGAGATCTACCTGTGCCAGGAAGTAACCTATGAAACTGTAAATCATATGGAATTACTCTAAAATTATTAGACAAGTGTCTTCTAGATTCTTTATTAATAATGGATCAAATGATATAATTCTCTGTAGAATCATATAACTTATGTACATTCAAATGAACAAATAATAGTGTTTGAATAAATGATCCCCGAGAGCTTTATATCATATTAGAGGCATATAAACTCTGTTATCACTAAATCTTATATGTGATTGATAAGTCTCATAGTCAATGATCTCTGAAGGTATGCCATAAACGCTCAGCTTTGAGGGGCAGCCCGCAGGCAGGTACGCTATATATGGCTCTACTCTGTGGGTATATAGTCATATTAGATTGGTACACCCATAGGCTCAACTTTTAGGGTTTGTGGTCTCAGCCATATGCACAAGGCAGGATCATATCGTGAGTCAAGTGAATATAATATCTCTGACCTTCCCCGTGTAACACTTCAGGTTTTTAACATTGTCCTTGGTCCCGTATCGAAAGCTTACGGGCCTAAATTTGAGAGTTTTATTAATATTGCTCGTGATTTAGAAGCATTTGATTAAAAATTGGAGTTTGAAAAAATATATATATATTATTGCTTTCCTTAAATGTCTTAATATTTATAAAAAAATCCTTTAGTTATGATATATTTGTATATGTATTTATTTTTACAAGAGTTTTTATAATTTATTAATATCTTAATGGAGATATTAAGTCTAACTATGTACAAAAATAATTATATGTTATGTAATTTTTATATAAAAATAAAAATATTTTAAGACTAATTAGATTAACTTGAAAAGGAAATGTTAAAGTAGTATGTGGACCTATAAAGGGTCACTCATTTTCATTAATCATATTTTATTAATTTATTGGCATTAATTGGACAATTAATTTCTTGAAACCCCACCGCCGCTACAATTTCCAACAGCTATACTTACATATATCCATTTTACATTCTTACTTTCACTTGGAAAAAATGCTTCAGTAGGAAGCAACTTCTTAAATCCATATTCATCTCAATAATTATCACGTCATTTTCCTATCTATATTATGCTATGGAAGAATCACCTATTCAGAATTATACTTAGCACACTTTCTTTATACTATGTTTATGCACGAAAGAGGAGGATTTTGTAGGGAAAACATTTTTTGACGCTTAATTTGATCCCAAAAGAATACTACTTATTTACATCAAGTTATTCGAGCTCGGATATTAGGTATATAAAGGTTACTTTTTTCTTTTCTTGGCACAATTCCTTGATTCTAGCGGTTATAAATTTATCGTGCTTTTGAGGCATTATTTGTAGAGATTTAAAATTATTATGGTGATGCATTCCTCCTATACCATTATTCTTCATCATGAACTCGTATTCGATAGTATTGGCTCCGGGTCGAATGGAAAAGTAGCAATTACTTATGTAATCTTATAGATAAGCTGACTTGGGGTGAGCAGATTTCCTAATATATAAAAGAGCTAGAGCGTCTATTATATATCAAATTAAAGGTCTTTGAGTCTAGTTTCTAGAACATCAAACCATTCATCCATACAATGTCAAAGTACAAGGTTATGACTATTTTACCACGGACTATCCGGGCAGAATCGGGTAGGGACAAAATTATCATAAAGTTGTGTTTTGACCTGATTTTTTTGTAGTAGTGGTGGTGGATCCTTCTAAGAACCTGTTTAGTTTTAGATGTTGAATATTTTATCGTGGTAATATCCCTTCTATGACCCTTTTTCACAATTCTACATTCTAGAATTGTTTTATAGACTTTTGAGCCAAGAAGCAGTGTTTTGAATACTGTGGCTCTGGGCAGCCCTTTTTCTAATTAAGTTGGGTCATCACTATTACATGTGATGGTGTTAAAATATTGGAGGGACTGGTGTATTGGTGGGCTTCCTTTTAGAGTCGCATACGACAGTTGTCAAATTGAACAGCGTGAAATACACCTTGTTAGATTGTCTCGAGAGCTCACCGCTCTTGTGAGGCATTGACAGATTCTTGTTGTTATTATTAGAGGTTGGTGTAGTAGATATTGTGATGTCTATTATTGAGTTAAAATGGTTTGGTTGTAATGACTATCTTAACGCCTTATCAATTGGCTATGACTCACTTTTGTGACCTTGTTGATTCTCGCAATTATTGCATTCAGTTGATCGAGCTCCATAGAAATACGTCTGAGCTTCAATTGAATTTGTTAAGTTCATCCTTCTTATTGGCATGTTCCTTTATAGTCCATAGTATGTTAAGTCTAAGCTTTGTCCTTCCTTTGAGCACAAATTTTAGAAAACTTCTAAATCGTCAAATGAAATATTTTACTATTCTATTGCTAGAAAGACCTTCTGTGAAAGGCATTGAGATCGCAGCTGAAATATTTTCGTGACTCTATTATGTTGATATTCTACTTGTTCGGCTATATAGGCTATTCGACGTCTTTTGATCATTTTTTCGATTCCCTTGATTAAAGGTCCATATGTATAAATTCTTATTCTTGTTTGAGTATTGTGACTTAAAATGATTACAAAGGAACATTAAGAATTCTCAACCCCACATCCTTCCTCGCTAAAATGATTTTTGGAAAACTTTAAAATAATACGTCGATCTCCAAAACTCTCAAATCTAACTCGTATGTTTAATCTACCAAAGGACTTGGTTTTTAAATTTTTTTCTTTTACAAACTATTAGGGAAACATATATAGAAACTAAGTGAAACACCTTAAGCTCTTTATGAACATCTTCAGGTTTAAGTTACCTTTCTAAAAGTCGAGTCATGTGTTCAAGTTTATTCTAAAAGCACATAAGGTTCTACGAGGCTTTTACATGTTACACGGAAGTGATTATGAGATTATGAGAATAAAGAGTACCAGCGGGCCATGATTGGCAACATGTTTATGAAGACATATTTTCATTACAAATCCATAATATGACATGCTATGCATTCTACTCCCGAGCTATAATCGGGAGGTATGAGGCCTATTGCCTATATTTATATGTATGAGACACATGTGGCCATAGGTTGGGAAATATGATGCCTGTTAGCTATCAGAAGGCACCATAATTGCTAGTATTTGATTAGGTATGACATACATTTTCATCTATATATATGTACTCATGACATATGATTACGCGAGCATACCATGCATATTTGATTACTATGATGTCATATGTCAGCCATGGGGGTTATCAGAGTTTTAGTTTCAATTGGTATCTCTATTATCCTTTTTACAGTAGCTATTCATGACTCTACTTTTTGCCTTACATACCAGTACATTTTTATTCGTACTGATGTTTCGTTGCCTGGGGATGCTGTATTTTTATGACTTTGGTATTGATATTGAGCCGGGGACTCAGCCTATTTCTATTCCGCCATATCATATGGCACTAGCTAAGTTGAGGGAGTTAAAGGATAAACTTCAGGATCTTCTGAGTAAGGAGTTTATCAGGCCTAGTGTATCTCCGTGGAGTGCTCTTATTCTATTTGTGAAGAAAAAGGATGGAACCTTGCGCATGTGTATTAACTATCGATAGCCGAATAAGATGATTATTAAGAATAAGTATCCAATGTCGCATATTGATGACTTGTTTGACAAGTTATAGGGTGCGTTAGTGTTTTCTAAGATACATTTAAGGTTAAGCTACCACCAATTGAGGATCAGGGCTGCGAATATTCCAAAGACTGCCTTTAGGACTTGTTACGATAACTACAAGTTCCTAGTTATGTCATTTGGTTTGACCAATGCCCCAACAACATTTATGGATTTGATGAATAAAGTGTTCAAGGCCTATTTGGACTTGTTTGTTGTAGTGTTCATTGATGACATCCCAGTCTACTCAAGAAGTAGGGAGATCATGAGTAGCATTTAATAGTTGTGCTTCAGACTTGTGGGATTAATAATTGTATACCAAGTTCTCTAAGTGTGAGTTCTGGCTTATGTTCATAGTATTCTTGGGGCACATAGTGTCCAAGGATGGGATTATTGATCTTGGGTGTATTTATACTCCCAAATGCCACATTTACCCATACTTTAGCTAAGTTTGAGAATGAATTATCTTGCATAAATGTGCTTTGCAATATGTTTGATATAAATGAGCTAATGTACATGATTAGTAGTGTTTCAAGAGTAAAAAGGGCATGTGGATAAGCAAGGAGACAAAGAATAAAAAAGACATGGGATATTGAACGAGGATCAAGCCGAAGTGAGCTCCACAAAAGAGCCCCGCGCCGCACGGTCAAGGTCCATGCGTTGGGCCCTGCACCGCGCGGCCAGAGACCTAGCATTGGCCCCTGCATCGCATGACCAGCCGCAAGATTCAACTATTTATGTCGTGCGTTAGCCCAGCGTCAAAGGCCTATAGGCCCCACGTTGGGCCATGCACTGCCACCCTTTACTTGACGAGTATTGTTTTTTAAAAGTGAAGAAGTACCTTGGGGCATGGGAGTAATTTTACTAGTACGTTTATAAATGCCCCAAGGACGTTTTTTTTCAAAAGAATTACACATTATTTTGAAGGAGAATAGATAGCACAATGGTATTAACTAGGGTTCTTCATCTTGTAACTCAACTACTCAATACTTTGGTATGATTAACAGTTGTTTTGGCATTGTCGTTCTGATTATGAGTAGTTAAACACCCTTGTTCTGGGGTTACGGCTAGAACATGAGTGAATAGCACTTTGTTTGTATCAAAGAAACCTTATTTCACATTTGATTGCTCTTGTGTTCTTATGCTTACTATTTTAGTGTATGGCCAATATTAGAATAAATCGGTAATTCTTGCATGAATTGACCATAGGAACATGAGAATAGGACAAAGAACACAAGGAATAAGATCACTTCTAGCATAAGTTAGGGTTGATTTGCAACTAGGATAGCGATATACCTAGTTTGCCTTATTCAATTTTAAACGGGATGAAAGCATTAGTGCATTTGAATTAGAAACTCACATCCTCGCTCAATGATGTAATTGTGAGACTAGTTTAAATAAGTGATTTAGAGGATGGCCATTCATGAATTGTATTATTACCCCAAAATCAGTAATCAGAGAAATAAAGTTCTTTGAGATGAATAAATGTTATTCATGATTGTGGTAAATTTCGTAGCCCTGGAATTCTCCTTTGATATTGTTAAAAACCTTTACTAAATTCGTTATTGCTTTACTTTATTATTTTGTGAAAAGTAGAACATCATAACTTTATAAATCTTCTTGATAAATCACAACGCTTGTCTGAAATATTATTAGAAGTCAGATTTAGTAAATTGCTAAGCACATAGTCTCTGTGGGTTTGACATTCGGCTCGAAAGAGCTACTATATTACTTGTACGACCTCGTACACCTGCGTGTGCATTAGGATGCAACAAATTTTTGGCGCCGTTGCCAGGGACTTGAGCACTTAGTGATTTTCTAAATTTTCTTCTTAGAATATTATACTAGTGTTCACAACATGATCTTAGTGGCTGTTCTTGCAGGTTCAATTTGTTCTTCAAGCTAGTAAGAGATAGAGAATTGATAGAGCCGTATTTGGAACCTAAACGAGCACTTTATCAGTGGCGAAGAGCATCTGCACTTCAATATCCAATTCAGCATATTCAGCTGGTTGATCAGGTAGAAGTTTCCCATGTAGAGATGGCAACAGTAAGGACAGCTCGCGAGGTGGCAATCCCACTCACCAATAATGTCACCTCTAGCATTTGTAGCTCGGAAGGGTCATTACAGTAAAGCAATAACAAATTTAGTAAAGGTTGTTAACAATATCAAAGGAGAATTCTAGGGTACGGCATTTACCATAATCATGAATAACATTTAGTCATCTCAAAGAACTTTATTTCTTCGATTACTATTTTTGGGGTTAATAATACGATTCGGGAATGGTCATCTTCTAAATCACCTATTTAAACTAGTCTCAAAACTACATCATTGTGCGGGGATGTGAGTTTCTAATTCAAATGCACTAATGCTTTCATCCCATTTAAAATCAAATATGGAAAACTAGGTATATCGCTATCCTAGTTGCAAATCAACCCTAACTTACGCTAGAAGTGATCTTATTCCTCATGTTATTTATCCTTTTCTCACGTTCCCAAGGTCAGTTCACACAAGAATTACCGATTTATTCTAATGTTGGTCAGACACTAAAATAGTAAGCATAAGAACACAAGAGCAATCAAATGTGAAATAAGGTTTCTTTGATCAAACAAAGTGCTATTCACTCATGTTCTAGCCGTAACCCTAGAACAAGGGTGTTTAGCTACTCATAATCGAAATAAAAACACCAAAACAACTGTTAATCATACTAAAGTATTGAGTAGTTGAGTTACAAGATGAAGAACCCTAGTTAATACCCTTGTGCTCTCTATTCTCCTTCAAAATAATGCGTAATTCTTTTGAAAAACGTCCTTGGGGCATTAATAGACGTATGGTAAAATTACTACCATGCCTCTATGTACTTCTTCACTTTTAAAACATAATACCCATCAAAAAAAGGGTGGCGGCGCATGGCCCAACACGGGGCCTATAGTCCTGTGATGTCGGGCCAATGCACGATAGAAACAGTTGGCCCCTGCAGCTGGTCCTAACGCATAGCCCCTGACCATGCGACATGGGGCTCTTTTGTGGAGCTCACTTCGGCTTGATCCTCGTCCAATCTCCCGTGTCTTGCTTACCCTTTGTCTCCTTACTTCTCCGCATGCCCTTTTACTCTTGAAACACTACTAATCATGTACATTAGATCATTTACATCAAACATATTGCAAAGAACAGATATACAAGGTAATTGGTTCTCAAACTTAGCTGAAGTATGGGTAAAATATGACATTTGGGTGTATAAATACGCCTAAGATCACCACCCTACACTTAAAAACTTTTTCGTCCTCGAACAATTCCTAACACTCATGTTCACCAGAGAAGACTCTGACATCTCACTGATTATCATAAGACACTTAATCTCTAGCGCGTGTAACAAATAATTGGAACCACCACAACTAACATGAATAGCAAGCTCTACAACAAGCATGGAACCTTGCAACTTCGATCACATAAATGCCTACTCAAAACATCTTAGCCTCAAGAATTGACTCAACAACAATAGCGAACTTATGCATATTACTTGACAACTAAATCATATAAGTCACCTATCCTTCATTAAACATGCGCCCTCATACAAAAGAGTTACCCACAATCGCTCACCAACATGCATTTAACACATGAGTGGGTGTAAGAATGAAATTACATTCCCACTCACGAAGAATTCACATACAACACAAGATGACCCATGGGCTTGCCCTTAGTGTAGTACTCCACTAATATACGAATATCAAAGCTCAAGATCAAGTAGGACTTCATGGGTTGTAATGTAGGCTTAGGGACGGGTAAGAAATATTTGGGTAAAAATAGTGACTAACTTTTCCAAGAGCTTTAATACATCACTCTATTAATTTAATTCATTCTTCAACTACCTATTTCTTCGCCCCCTTACGCTCTCTTTTTTCTTGCCCCTCTCTGTGTGTTAACTTCTACGTCTTTTAGTAGGGAGTTTCTGATTATCTTTTCAAGGTACTTTTGCTCCTTTTTTTTTTGGCTCCCTATCAATCAACACAGAACATGTGTATTCTGTTTCATTTAACACCAACAACTACTACCAAGGGCTTCAATTTCACTCTTTTCTCTTCTTTTCTTTTCCACTCCTTAACAACTTCATTTTACAACTAAAGAGCTACGGAGTTATTGGATCAAATTATGGTCTATTGAAAGAAGGGGAAAAGCTCCATGTGAGCCTATCAAGGAATAGGCTAAAGGCTCGAAAAGGGCTGACTAAGATCATGCATTATGGGTAGATAATGTACGGGGTAAAACATAGCTATCAAAGAAATGCCTCTATCCTTTCTCAAACTCAATACTCATTATTTTGCTTTGCAAACACATCGGGCAAGTTTTAGACACCAATATGCAAGCATGAAGTCTAGCAAAAATCTCACTCACACATGGCAAATGTTCAAATCAAGACGGTTCCCTATAGATTCTCAAACAAGCAAGAGCAAGAATTCAAAATTAAGCTAAAATCATCCAAGAGTCACATAAATGAGCATAAGTGTATTAAGAGTAGTCATTCAATTCATCACAACATGCTATCACTTTAAATCAAACTTACATCATGTAGTCAAGTGGCCCAACAAGATCATTTGTTCTCAAATAGTCACGGATTGTACTTCCTACTCACTACCTATGACTAATTTTTCCTTAAGACGGTCGTCATCCATCTATCATAGAGAAAAGGCATATAAATATGACTGTTATGAACCTAAAAAAATCCTATTCGGTGAAAAGGGACTATCCCCAGGAAAATCACCAAAAACAAAAGCCGAGGAACCCAAACAAAACAACTACTAATGGACACCAATACTACTACCAAATCATAGAAGTGAAGAAGGTACAAATTACTAACTATTACAAACCACAATTATTTGAATGTCATAATATCAATACAATATCCATCAAAATAAACCTATCTCCCACCCCACACTTAAGAATTAGCATTGTCCCCCATGCAAACAAAATGTAAGAACAAGCAAAAAGATGGGGCAAAAGAACTCCCTGGCTCTAATCATCCTCCTCATCCACATTGGGAGTAAGACATCCCGCCTCAGAGTCCTAATCAGAATCCACCTCACCATCAGAATCCACTAGCAAATTCTTATCATCAGTAGGAACATCATCATCAACCGGCTCACGAAAAGCTAGACCAATGTGACACATGGCCTTAGCATGACCATTCAGAGGGTAATCTGTGTCTAGTTGTCGCAACTCATCTTAAGAGTGTGGTCGTCCTCCACACATCAATGTCAGCTTGGCAATCCCGTAGAGGTGATAAGAGAAGATATCATCACGGCCACTCCTCTCTGTTGTGGTAAGAACTGGCCCATGAGTAACATCAGGTTCTTTCACTTTAGTGACATCAACTCCTCTCATGTTCCTTGGAGGCTTATAATCCACTAGGTCCTATGAAACCCCAAGACCCATCAAAAATTGCGTCATAAGGCCACCAAAATTGAACCTATATCCCTTGTGAACCCTGGCCTTCCACATAGAGGACCTAAGCACTGCACCCATATTAACAGGGATATTATTCATCAAAGCATAAACCAAACATTCCCGATCATGTGTGATATGAGTGAAGTGGGTTCCCGGGATCAAGCAAGCACCAATAATCCGCGGCTAAATTCTTGCCTCTTTGTTTAGGTGAGCATAGGGAATAGTTCTGTGGCAACTAGGATAGGGATATACCTAGTTTGCCTTATTCAATAGTAAACGGGATGAAAACATTAGTGTATTTGAATTAGAAACTCACATCCCTGCTCAACGATATAGTTGTGAGACTAGTTTAAATAGGTGGTTTAGAGGATGACCATTCCCAAATCGTATTATTAACCCCAAAATCAGTAATCGAAAAAATAAAGTTCTTTGAGATGAATAAATGTTATTGATGATTGTGGTAAATTCCATAGCCCTGGAATTCTCCTTTGATATTGTTATAAGCCTTTACTAAATTTGTTATTGCTTTACTTTATTATTTCGCAAAAAGTAGAACATCATAACTTTATAAATCTTCTTGATAATTCACAACGCTTGTCTGAAATATTATTAGAAGTTAGATTTAGTAAATTGCTAAGCACATAGTCTCTGTGGGTTCGATATTCATCTCAAAAGAGCTACTATATTACTTGTACGACCATATTCACTTGCGTGTGCATTAGGACGCAACAAGTTTTTGACGTCATTGCTGGGGACTTAAGAAATTAGTAATTTTTTAAATTTTGTTTTTAGAATATTATACAAGTGTTGACAACTTGATCTTAGCGGCTGTTCTTGCAGGTTCAATTTTTTCTTCAAACTAGTAAAAGATAGAGAATTGGTAGAGCTGTATTTGGAACCTGAATGAGCATTTCATCAGTGGCGAAGAGCAGCTACACTTCAATTTCGGTTAGAACATCATTCGGTGTGCTAAATAACCAACCAACATTTTCTTGGGGAGGTCATCCTATTTCTAGTTCGGACCCTTAAATGGGAGATTTCGCGATTGGAGCTATGTCTAGCCTCCAATCTAAGTGGATTCCCAAGTACCCACTAGCAATTTCACATTCACAACTACAAAATTCTCTCTCGAGCAACTAAGTAGCCAAGTAAGGTAAATTCATGTTTGAAACCACAAATTATTAGATTAAAACATGGTGAAATTACTATACCCACATCAGATAAGCAATTATAAGAGTGTTTTAGCAACACCCACACCCATTAGCTACACACCCATCATCAATACACCCCTAGACAAGAGAAATTAGCCTCTCATAGAAAGGGGAGAAGATATACCAGTTGGGTAAATCAAATTCCCATCCATTGTAGTTGATTCTCAAGTTCTAGAGTCAAATTAGCACATAATTTGTTAACCAAAAGATTGGATTGAAAACCCTCTCTCAATGGAGATGGAGAAAAGTGTTTACAAGCCAAAAATATCTCCAAGTTCTCTACTGAAAATCTCTACTCTGAATTCTATATACAAAACAAGCCTAAAATTCCTTTTGTATGTTGCCAAAATCATCACATAAATTTAGGACAAAATTGCCGTCCAGGCGGTGTGTGATGCGGCTTGTGGTTTGCACGTCGTAGTGTGCACGTCGCACACTAGCTTCAGGTTGACCAGTGACTTCAGTCGCTTAGGTAGGCCTTGTGCGGAGTGTGATGTGTTTTGCACCACGAGATGTTCGTGTCGTTGGCGACCGCATGCAGTAGCATAATCTTCAGTCATCTTTGCAGCGTTATACGGAGGAGGTGCGAACCGCACCTCGGCCTGTGCATGTCGCACAGCCACCGCATCTCTCGGCAGATTCCCCAGCTTTTCTCAACTCTTCACACTTAGCTCCTTTTTGGCTCTTTTTGGGTCCATATCCTTGTTTCTCCTCTTCTATCCAAAGCACCTGCATAGACATCAATAAAGGTCATAAGAACCTCTAAATCAATTCAAAATATAGCAATAATTCATGGATATAGGCTCAATAAGTTGGTAGGTTACCAACTTATCACTGGTGGACAGGCATTAGAAAAGACATATAATGAGTTGTATACGCTTCTGAATCGCATATCACAGGGAAACCCATAATGGAATGCAGATGTTTCGAGGAGCACCACAAAGAAGACTGCAAGGTTATTAGAAATGGATCAATTGACAGCCATAGCAGTGCAGATTGCATCATTGCAGAATCAAAAGAACACTCAGTTTAGCAACCTGACTTTAGGGCAGCCGCAGGATCCTATGAATATGGTGCAGCAAACTCAGACTTGGTGTGAGGTGTGTGAAAATGGTGATTACTCAGCAGATGCATGCAGAGCGAACCCAGAGTCAGTAAACTTTATGGGTAATGCTCAACTCCAAGGAAATCAAAATTTGGAAACATCTATAATCCAGCTTGGCAAAATCATCCAAACTTCTCATGGAGCGGAAATCAGGGGCAGAATATGAATCAGAATCAGTTGAGAAACCAAATGGGAAACCAGAATCTTCAGCAACAAGCACATGAGGCTAACTCTAATGTCACACAAACTCGAACCAGGGCTTAATAAGTAATTATGCATATTCGAACTCGAACCTGAGAGATTCCATGGAGTGTGGCAGTGGATTTCAACTCTTTTAACAAAATAAGTGATGTAATTATAATAAGAGTATAACACTCCTTAAGGGAAAAAAATACTCTTGTTGGCTTTTTTACTAACCTAGTTTTTATTTTTGCAGGTAACTTCCAGTTCAATTCATTTCATAGAACTCCAAGTAAAGGCAAGGCAATCATCAATTTAGACAAACACAACACCCCATACATAAGAATCAAGCACCCAGATTAATTATGGGGTCAGTAGCAATATAAGGATAATTTTTTCACAAAGGCAGAACTTCAAGTTGGTAGCAAAAGAGACAAGAGGAACATACAACTTAAATCATTAATAAAGCTATCTAACAGAGTTTGAATCAATTTCTTTTGGTTTGAAGTATTAGATACCTGGTTAGAGCAATGAGATGTTCGAGTGATACAAAACTAGGATTCTGAGAAGCTAAAGTGATGTTTTAGCTGCATCTTTGTTCCTGCTCCTTTCCCATTACAAGATGAACATCGCACCTAGCACAGTAATCGCGAGTTATATATCTCTAATAAGATATAAAATTTAGATGGTAGTATTAGACTCTTTGGGATACTCAACCCATCAAACGATAGATTTTAAGGGAGATGTAAGACTCAAAGTTATCTGAACGGTTAGATCTTCCATTTCATCTCTCCTTCATTGGTCCCAGATCTAGAATTTTCTCCTAATTTTCAAGCTTTTTGGCGGCATCCCAACATGAGCTAGCAACAAGCAAAAACTGTCGAGAAGGATTAGGTCAACTATGGCAAGCAATCGACTAAATTTACTTCTTTTCCATCGAGAATCTCTCTCCGGGGCATCAGAAAAGGAATAGAGTAGAGTTGCATCTCTTTATGTTGGATAACACGAGTCAAGTACAATGTTTAAAAAGGTTATTTCCCCTATAGCTTGTGTCCTTGCTTAGCTGAGATCATGGATACTATCTTGAGAAAAGTTGATCGGAGCTCCTGTTGAAGGCAGTGGTCCCAAAGAGTCTTCTAGACTCTGTCTTCTAGACTCTTTCACTTCCTTAGAGACTTTAGCTCCTCCGACCCTGACATCACTTTCCATTTTCTCTTCTTTCTTTTTCCTTAACTTTCTGATTTTAGCTTTAGTTTCTTTTGTTTTGTGTTATTCCTTTTTTTTCTTTGGGTTGAGTCTAATGTTGGGCCAGACCCGTGTACCTATGTGTTGTGATATGAATAAAACAGGACCTTGTGCCTCAATATTTAAATAAAAAAAATTGTATTATTTACTTTTAAGGTATGAAAAGCACCTACATCCGAAAATCTCTGAAGTGTTATAGTTAGGCTTCCTTTCATGTAACTTTGAGAATGGAGATTGGATACTTAATGTAGATGTAGGCATTCTATTAATTAGGAAAACTGCAGTTATAAAATCTCCAACCCAGAGAAACAAAGATAGATTTGCATTAAAAAATATAGTCAAATCAGTCTCAACAATGTGTCTATATTTTTTTCTGCTACTCTATTTTGTTCACGAGTATGTGGACAAGAAATGTGTCTCGTGATACCATTTTGAGCCAAGTAATTTATAAAATTCAAAACTGTTGATTTCTCCTCTTCCATCACATTGAAATACTTTAAGTTTTGTGAAAATCTCATTTCTACTAATTTGTGAAAGGTCATGAAAATGAATAGAAAATCATATTTCTTCTTTAGGGGATAGATCCAAGTAAATCGTGTGCAATCATCGACAAAATAACATAAAATTTATTCTTTGAGAAGAAGCAACAAGGGCTGATCCTCATAAATCATATGTATTTTTGCTAATGGCGCAAGCTCTTTTCTATTAGAAACTTGAAAAGATAGCTTACAACTTTTTCCCGTTTGACAACTACGACAAACTGAAAAGTTTTTACTCCAAGTACGAACATCAATCATCTTATTTCTATGCATAAAATTAAGAATTTTCGAATGTGAATGTCCTAGTTTTATATGCCAAATTGTGTCTGAGTTCATCTCTACTTTTGTAGTTGACAAAGCTTCATGTAAACTTTATTTCAGAGCATACAAGTTATGTCTTCTATTCTCTTTTGCAAGAACTATGCCCGTTCTCTTGTCCTTAACAACAAAAACCTTGTCAGTAAACTTAATAGAGCAAGCATTATCTTCAATAAAATTTTAACAAAGATAAGATTCTTTTTGAATCTAGGCACAACAAAGACATCCTTTAAACGAAGTTTTTCTCCAATATATTTATCTCCAATGTAAGTAATAGGTAATTTATCACCATTGTCTATCATAACCAAATCAGTTCCCTTAAATGGAGAGGGGTTCAGAAGAATACCTGAGGAGTGTACCCTGTGATTGCTAGCATTAAATTCATGTAGTGATGATTATCTTGTTGGTTACCAAGTGACATAACTGCTAGGGCTTATGGTACTTCTTTTTATTCCTGATAGGAATGATCCCATCTGTAAAATCAAGAGAGCACTGTGTGGTTGTTCTTTTCACAAATCTAACAATGATTATTTTTTGAACTCTATTATGCTACTTAGGTCAGTGATAGTGTATTAAATTTCCTTTGATTAAATCCTCCTCTATTTTCTCTGCCACTTTGATTTCCTCTTCTTTTGAAAGTGTTTCCACGACCTCTTCCGTGAGTGTTTTGTGTCATGAAGGTTGCGTCTAGATTAATATTTGGTTGTGTTTTTTTATCCTCTTCTTCTTTCCTCATGTCAAACCCTTCAAGGGAGGTCACAAATTGGCCAAAAGTGGGGTGTGGTGGCTTACCCAACATGATAGTGTGAAGGGTCTTATATTTGCCTTTAAGAGTTCTAGCAAAATTGATTACTTTGCTATATTCATCCGATGGCTTGTGGATAGCCATGAAGCTATCACAAATTTCTTTAAATTCCTTGATATATTCATCAATGGATTCGGACCTTAGCATCACAATTTAAAGTTGTTGTTTCAACTGAAACTCTTTATCTTCACTTGCTTGTAGGTAAGTATCCTCAAGACAATCCCATATTTGTTTTGCGGTTGATTATCCTATAATGAGAAACATTGACTCTTCTGTCATTGTTCTAAAAAGACAACTTCTAACAACAAAAACATCACGTTCTTGCCATTCGGTGAATTTTGGGGTTGAAATATTTTCTTCCTTCTCGTTTTCTATAGTCTCATGTGGAGGGTCGTCCTTAATGATTTTGTTGACTTTCAGAATTTGCATGAGTTGAAGAAGTCGTGTCCTCCAAACAAAATAATTTGAAGGTTTTAGCTTAATTGGGCAGATTATAATGAATTGGTGGAGTGAAGAGGGTGAAAGAGCTAAGGTGGTGCTAAAGGATGCTGCCAAAACTGTTTTGAAGGAAAGAGAAAAAAAGCTTTAGAATCTTTTGTTCTTAATTGAGCCTAAGCTTCTGACACCATGAAGTAAATAAGAGGAATACAATATATGGCTAAGGTTTTTCTTCCTTGTATTACACAGTACATGCAATATGAATATATATACACAATAAAGTAGAGCCTCTGACCCTCTCTATATCTATCTTATCATGTAGAGTTTGTATATGCACAGACCTAGAATATACAAATACCTAATACACATAATTGTAGGCTATAACATTAGAATTCCTTAACCGACTCTAATCAACGGTGGGTCCGTGGGAAGCGTCATCACCTTTCTTGTGTTTTCCTTTCAAACTGTCCCCGAAATAAGAAGCTGTAGCAAAATTTGAGTATGAAAAAACATGGTGCAAACATAAAAGAGGATAAGTCAAGAAAGAAAATCCATGAAATGAAGCAAATGAAAGTTCTTAGGGGGTCACAAGGAAAGCGTGAAGAAGTTAGATGGTTTGGGAACCCCCAAATTTATAGGAAAAAGGGTCTTAGCAGTGCATGGCGTGGCGCGGCATAGATGAACCAGACATGTGGTGGTAAGGTTTAATGAGGAGGTATCAATTGCTTTTTTATTTAAGGAAGGCGGACGAAAAAGGACTGTCGAATTTTCTTCTCTTTTCGTCTTCCATGCATGATTGACATCATAACCGAAAGACAGAAGGACTGTCTGTGTGAGGTAAAATCGGATGAATACACGTGGCATCCGACAAAACAAATATAGAGGTCTGAAAAGATCGACTCCTTGAGAAGACATCCTCGATAAGGAAAGAGAGATCACATTTAGGATGGAAGAAAAGTCGCACACTAGTAATGTGGATATAAAGACGAGAGATAAAGAGTCATAAGGGTCAAGTGAGCGAACAAGCTCCTATGAACCTGGAAATTGTAGAAATATTAGCTGACACCATTAATAACATCACCATGTAATCCTCTATCATTGGATTTGTGCTTTAGGGCTCATTGAAACTTTTCTATTCGCTATTGCCTTACCATTGTTAGCTTGTTTCATACATTTGTAAAAGTAGGTTGAATGCTAGAAATAGCAATACACTACTTTCTTAAGTAGCAAGCTGACCTTTTACTTTACTTGAGCTTTTATTCAATACATTGATTTAAGAATACCCTCATATCTAAGGGTAACCTCTCGAAGACGTCCCTAAACACATCAAAACACTCTAGATCTATATTTTTTCCGTTTTATCTCGCTTTATCTATTTTGCATTCTACTTAATCAATATTCAAATCGCTAGTAAACGAACAAAAAAGAGTTACAAAGAGCTAGGGAGAAACTTTTTGGTAAATCCAAGATTTTAATAGTTCCTCCAATGTTTACAAAGGAAGCTATTTGAACAGAAATTCTGAAAGTTAGTTTTGAAACAGTAACTTGGTAGTACAAAATGACCTACTCGAGAGCCGAAATGCTCCACAAACTCGGTAAATTTTGGCTAATTATTAGCAGGCAGCTACATATTCATAGAAAAAGTATCAAATCTGCTCTAATGCTACACAGTACACACACACATATTCTCGTAGGACCAAAATGGAGCATTATTTATTTAACAAGGAAGGATACACTCCAAAAAGGGGTTACATAGCAGAAAATGAAGCAAACTTCAAGTAGTTTGCAGTGTCATTTATTAGCTTGCCATTGGCAGCTGTAATTTCCCGAGAATAGCTACTAGTTTCACCATTATATGAGTAACTCTGTTCAGTGGTTGCTCCACCTTGTAGAACAATGTGATCTTGAACAGCCATCCACCCTTTGCATTTTTGCCCATTTTTCAAACTGCTTGAAGAAGAATCTGAATCTCCATCACTCCACTTCTTCTTCTCACTCCATTCATGTTCTAATTCAGAAAGCATCAAGACTGTACCATCCTCTCTTGATGGTTTAGTAGCCTTATTGGTTATAGTTAGAGGATATTTTCTCTTCACAGTGGTATGAGAAATCGTAATACCCGTCGTTTCAGACTCTACTCTAATTTCAATCTCTTCTTTCACGTTCTGCTTTACCTTTTTTTCATTTCCCTTGTCATCAAACTTTATCTTGTTCTTGAACTTCAGTTGTCGTGAAACTGTAGTTGTCAAATTGCCTGCTGATGAATTCACCCACCCACGATACTGGCTCTTCCTCTTCATCTCAATCTCATATGATCCATCCAGCCCCTCAAAGCTTGAAGACCGCTCTATCTCGAACTCTGGAGTTCCATAGTCAAGAACTTGAGCCTGAACTTCACAATCACGTGTGCATTGTTTATCTACCCAAAGGTGCAAATTTGCATCCACAAGCCAGAAAGGGAGACTATCCACCACCTTAAGCCCCAGAAAATGGGATCTACCATCAAGTAAAACCCCCAAAAATGGAGTTAAGTCGATATCGTAAGAAGGATGATTAAAGGCCCCAATTGAAACAATTGGATCCCAGTACAGGGGATTAATTCCACCTGGGTAAATTACAGGGATTGGAACCACGGATCCTACCAAATTCTCGTCTACATTCAACAAAACTTCCCTGTACGATCCATGGCCTCTCTGGCTAGTCAAATTATTTGCCCGTATGTAAGAATCAGGGGGATTTGAGTACCAAAACTCATCGTACCCGTGAAATGATACGCAAACTTCCATGACAGCTTTGTACGTGTTCTTCGGTATGATAACACTCTTCCCCTGCAATTCCGAATCGCTTTGAATTCGGAACCAATATCCTTCACCTCCATTACCCGAAATTGGAATTATCAAATCTGCTGGTTTTTCATACAAACCCAACGAACCTCTTATGGGATTATCCACAAACACATCATCTACCAATCTCACATTTCGATTAGTACTAGTTGATAATGGAACATACATGTTCTCAATATCATAGTATATGAAAGTAACATTAACTTGATAGACACCTGTATAGACATCGTCGACCAAATTTTCCAGCATAACAGAGAGAGAAATATTCTCCTTGATGAGGAGGGACGAATACCTGGTAACATCCTTAGTAACAGTCCAGAAAACGCCGTTTTCAGTAGGCTCCGCGGTACTGGTACGGAAGAGATCGGCGCCGTCAAGCCAAACGGCGGCGATACGGTCGTACTGTACTCCTTTGCAAGAGGCATTGAATTGAAGAGCCACATGGTTCCAAGAGCAATTCTCCGGAGGAGCGTAAGCGACGGAGATAGGTGGAAGACCCATCGTATTACCGAAGTCATGAATGAGGATGGGAAGAGTGCAGGAAGGAGTGAGATTAGTGAAGGGCAATGGACGAGTTATTTCCAAGTAGTTTTGTTGAAGAAGACCATGTTTGATGAAGTGAGAATGGTGTTCAAGGGAAGAAGAAAGTGGAGCACTAATAAAGCTGATGATGATGAAGAAGAAAAGGAGATTTGCCATGATGAAGAAGATTTAATTAGTTGATTGCCATCTTTCTCATTCCATGTTCACTTTTATAACATACCCATAGTTTATATATGTCGGCACCAAGAGAAGCTGAAAGAGATCCAAGTTTGGAAAAGACAAAGTCGATACAAACGAAGACAATAAAGCTAAATCACAGCCGTCCACCTAAGCTCTCACTTTTTAAAATTTGAGCCTTTCATTTGGGCAAAACAATCACACCTGGCAAGTATATGACTCAGCAAAGAATACATGGAACAAAACCTTCTCGAATGTGTGTTATACTCATAGGAGAGGCACGGAAAATTTTAATATGACAAAAGCACGATCAACAAAAATGTGAGACTCCATTAATTTTTTGATACTTGAATAAATGAGCTTATTTATGTATTTTAAAGCAGGACAATTACATAAATACCTCCTTAAAAGGGGTGGCTTTATATTTTTGCCTCTCATAAGAAAGGTTTTACAAAAATAATCTTCCTTCTTTTTATGTATAGAATAACTATTTTTTTGTCTCTTTATACCTCAAATATTTTTAAAAACAACTCTCAATGTTCATTTGTCTCTCAACTTCTATATTTATTTCTTTTTCTCTTTTTATTTTTCTTTGATTTTTATTTTTTCTTTTTTATTTTTTTTTCTTTTTTCTCAACCTTTTTTTTTCTTTTCTCCCTCAATTCTATTCTTTTCTCCTTTTATTTTTCTTTTTTTCTTTTTTTTTAAAACTTTTCTCAATCTTTTTTTTTTTTGTTTTTTTTTTCTTTTTTTTTTCTTTTTTTCTCAATCTTTATTTTATTTCTTTTCTCCTCTCAACTTCTATTTTTAAAATTTTTCTCTTTTCTTTTCTTTGATTTTTAATTTTTTTTTTCTCTTTTTTTTTAATAATTTTTCTCAACCCTTTTTTTTTATTTTTTTTATGAGATGTTCTATAACTCTTACTTTAAAGGCAAGACTTAGCCCAAGAACTTCCAAACAACAAATTACCCCTCCCCCCCCCCCCCCCCTCCCCCTATGAGCAAGATTTGACACTAGCACATTGTGCCTTGAATTATGAGATGCTTTATAACACTTGCCTTAGAGGCAAGACTTATCCCAAGGATCTCTCAAAGAATATAAGTTACGCCCCATGGGCAAGAGTTCACACTACTTCATTGTGCCTTAATTTATGAGATACTATATAACTCTTGTCTTAGAGGCAAGACTTAGCTCAAGGATTTTCAAACAACAAGTTATGCCCCACGAGCAAGACTTGACACTACCTCATTGTGTCTTGATTTATGAGATATTCTATAACTCTTGCCTTAGAGACAAGACTTAGCCCAAGGACTTTCAAACAAGAATTTACGCTCCATGGGCAAGAGTTGACACTATCACATTGTGTTTGATTTATGAGATGCTCTATAACGCTTGCCTGAGAAGCAAGACTTAGCCCAAGGACTTTCAAATAACAAGTTACGCCCCATAGGCAAGAGTTGACACTACCACACTGTGTCTTGATTTATGAGATGTTCTATAACTCTTGCCTTAGAGGCAAGACTTAGCTCAAGGACTTTCTAACAACAAGTTACGCCTCATAGGCAAGAGTTTACACTAGCACATTGTGTCTTGATCTATGAGATGCTCTATAACGTTTTCCTTAGATGCAAGACTTAGCCCAAGGGCCTCCCATAATATAAGTTACACCCCATGGGCAAGAGTTAACACTACTTGATTGTGTCTTAATTTATGAGATACTCTATAACTGTTGCCTTATAGGCAAGACTTAGCTCAAGAATTTTTAAACAACAAGTTATGCCCCACGAGCAAGGTTTAACACTACCTCATTGTGTCTTGATTTATGAGATGTTCCATAACTTTTGTCTTAGAGGCAAGACTTGTTCTAAAGGACTTTCAAACAATAAAGCACGCCCTTAAGTTTACTTCGATGTCAAAGAAAGAAAATCTTCTTTGCGAATTATTCAACTTTCTGTTCATTAGCAAAAAAATAATAGAGGTTAAGAAAAAAAGAGAAAAGGAAAAATAAGATTTTTTTTTTAAAAAAAAAGGAGAGGAAAAAAAAATGTTGAGAAAAAAGAAAAAGAGAATTAAAAAAATGAGAAAAAAGAAAAATAAATAAAAGATAAAAGAAAAAGAAAAAATAAAAATTAAAAGTTGAGAGAAATAAAGGTTGAAAAAAAAGAACAAAAAAATAAAGGTTGAGAGAAAAAGGAAAAAACAAAAAAAAATAAAATAAAGGTTGAGAAAAAAGAAAATGGGAATTAAAAAAAATTGAAAAAATAAATAATAAAAGATAAAAGATAAAAGAAAAATGAAAATTAAAAGTTGGGAGAAATAAAGGTTGAAAAAAAAAAGGTTGAGAGAAAGAAAAAAGAACAAAAACGTAAAGGATGAAAATTAAAAAAAATTGAGAAAAAAAGAAAAAATAAAAATTAAAAGTTGAGAGAAATAAAGGTTGAAAAAAAAAGAACAAAAAAATAAAGGTTGAGAGAAAAAGAAAAAAGAACAAAAAGAACAAAAAAATAAAGGTTGAGAAAAAAATGAGAATTAAATAAAAATGAGAAAAAAAAAAGATAAAATAAAAAGAAAAAAAAATTAAAAGTTGAAAGACAAATGAACATGGAGAGTTATTGTGTAAAGGGATAAAAATATATTTGTTCTATACATAAAAAGGAAGGAAGAGTATTCTTTAAAGACTTTTTTTATGGGGGGCAAAAATCGAAGACACTTTGGGGGACACCCCACGTAATTTCCTGCTTTAAAGCAAGAACTAGAGAGAAAGTATATATATAATTATAATAAATTTATTTAAAATGAATATATAAGAAATTAAATAAAAGAAATTGTAGGCTTCACGTTTAATAGCTTTTTAAAAGCTTATTCTTTTTTTTTTCTTTTTGGTTTTTATCCTTTAATGCTTTCATACCAAAATGTTGTAAAAAAACAATTCATAACAAAATGAAGTCCAACACTTTTCTTCTTCAACAAAACGTTGCTTCTTCTTTGTAATCAAATGATGATTCTATTAATTTTATTCCAAATAGTTCAACTATCAGATTAAACATAAATTGTTTTATGATTGATCGCCAAAAAAGAGTTGACATCTTTGTTGATGATAAAAAAGAAATGGTGTTCAGAAATTTAGTTAAATTTTATCTAAATAAATTATTATTTAAAAAAATGACAAAAATCAAAATTTTTAAACAATATAAAAATATATTAAACATATTCCTGAGTAATGTAGAGTAATGTTTTAAGGAGTATTTTATTCCAAAATTCTTACAGTAAAAGAGCAACGGTTGATAAATAAACGGATATATAAAACGTAATTCAAAAATAAAATTATGAAATTGTTATTTACATAAATAATACTATGTTAACTAAAAATCTTAGACAAACTAGTGAGGTAACCACACTTCACTAAAATGTTACCTTGAGTAGCGACGTACTTAGCTTTAAACAAAAAAATTCACATAACTGATGGTATGATTGATGTCTTGTACCTCCCTCTGAAAGTTTTGATTAAAAAAAGATTCGTAGTAATGAAAAATTTAGAAACAATCGCATCAATCGAAACAGAATGGTTGCGTTTCAGAATTTCACAATTATAAAAAAAAGTAACTAATAAAAAAACTCAAAATCCAATTAGCTTTTCAATCAAATCTGCATTTCAACTGAACCGCAACATGAATACATAAAAAAATATATATTTTACCCTTTATGAAATAATTTATAATCATATAAATATCCAAGGCTTATTTTAAATCACAAATTTAAAGAATCTTCTTTTATTTAAATTAAGTGATCAGTCAAACACTTTCACATAAATTTATAATGAATAATATTTCTATGTTGACAGATTTTTTTCAACAATGATAGAAGTAACTAGTAAGGATGTTCACGAAAAATCAAACCAAATAAAATAAAACACATTTTTTTGGTTTATTTTACATTTTAAAAATTAATATAATTTGATTTGATTTTAATTTTATATTTTAATATTGTCAATATATCTTACTGTATCACAATTCAATTTTAATTTTTTTGCATAAAAGGAATTTACTATAAGAATTTTTATTATATTTCTTATAAATGAGTAAATTCTTGAACAATACATACAATCTTTTGGAGAAATAAATATAAAAAAATGTAGACAAGAAAAGATTAAACAAAATACGCAAAGGTACTCTCAATTGTTCATAATTAGTTAAGTATAATTTTTTTTTATTAATGTATATATGTATATTTGGTATATGATTGCACAAATACAATAATAGAAAAAAAATAAAGAAATGAGTTTATAGACTTATTACATTTAGATTTTTTATATAAATAAATAAGTTTATATTTATTTAATATAATTTATATACCGGCTGAACCTACATGCATTATTTAATCTCCTTTTTTAAATTCTCAATTTCTTCTTTTAAATCAATTAAAGAGGAATTTCTTTCGAAAAATTCATTTTTACTCATAAGAAGGTTATCAACCTCTTTTAAAGAATAAGGAGTAAAATATTCAAAATTATTTTCGATCATAGAATTACTCAGTTTGAGACTAATAATTTTGTTGTTAAAAATGACTACACTTCTTCAAAAAATAAAGAAAAATATATTTCTGAACCAGACCCTAAAAACAATATTTCTAAACCAGACCCTAAAAATGATATGTTTTTAGGACTTATGCAAGTTATTACTGCTCATAAATGGTATGTTAAATGTACTATTTTGATTGATAATAGTTTTTCCATCACTAATATTGTCATGATAGATAGCGGTGCTGATGTTAGCTGCATTCAGGAAGGCTTAGTGCCTACAAAATATTTTCAGAAAACAACTCATATGGTTAAATCCGCTTCAGGACATGCTTTAGATATAAAGTATAAACTGTCTAATACTAATATTTGCCAGGACAAGGTTTGCATTCCTCATTTCTTCTTTCTGGTAAAAAATTAGTTATACCCTCCAATTATACTTGGAACTCCGTTTATAAATGTTATTTATCCTTTTACTTATATAGATTTAAAAGGATTTTCTGCTACGTATAAAGATAATAAAATAAGTTATACTTTTGTTATAAATCCAATAACGAGAGATATTAATGCTCTTATTAATATGAAACAAAAACATGTTGATTATTTACAATTGGAAGTATTTAGTCTGAATATATTCGACTCTATGAATTCTGCTAAAGTAAGGAAAAAGATCAAATTAATTTCCGAACAGATGGCCGTTGATATCTGCGCTGATCATCCTAGTGCTTTTTGGAATCGAAAGAAGCACATTGTTACCCTTCCTTATGAGGATAATTTTTTAGAAGATAATATTCCCACTAAATCCCGTCCTTGCCAGATGAATGCCGAGTTAGTGGAATTCTGCAAAAAAGAAATTGATAATTTATTACAAAAGGGTTTGATAAAACCTTCCAAGTCTCCTTGGTCCTGTACTGCTTTTTATGTTAATAATGCGGCAGAAAAGGAACGTGGCGTTCCTAGGTTAGTCATAAATTATAAACCCTTAAATAAATATTTGAAATGGGTAAGATATCCTATTCCCAACAAGAGAGATCTTTTAACAAGATTATATGACGCCAATATATTTTCAAAATTTGATTTAAAATCAGGTTATTGGCAGATCCAGATTTTTAAAGAGCATTCTTATAAAACTGCTTTTAATGTACCTTTTGGGCAATACGAATGGAATGTAATGCCTTTTGGTTTAAAAAATGCTCCATCCGAGTTTCAGAAAATTATGAATGATATTTTCAATCCATGTCTAGATTTTATCATTGTTTATATTGATGATATTCTAGTATTTTTCAAAACTTTTGAAACCCACGAAAAGCATCTTGAGATATTCAAGAAAATTGTTATTCAAAATGGTTTGGTAATATCAAAACCAAAAATGAGTTTATTTCAAACTGAAGTCCGATTTCTAGGACATCATATTTGTCAATGAAAGGTTATGCCTATTCAAAGGGTGATTGATTTTGCATCAAAAATTCCTGATATCAATACTGATAAAACTCAATTGCAAAGATTTTTGGGAAGTTTAAATTACATATCCCCTTTCTATAAAAACCTATCCCGCGATTTAGCCCCTTTATATGACCGGCTAAAAAAGGATTATAAATCTCCTTGGACTAATAGTCATACTGCTTTGGTAAAGAATATTAAACTTCGTGTTCAGTCTTTACCTTGTTTAAGCCTAGCTAATCCTACTTGGAAAAAGGTTATTGAGACGGATGCGTCCAATATCGGTTATGGTGGGATTCTGAAGCAAATCAACCCCAATGATACAAAAGAGTATTTGATAAGATTTTACTCTGGTAAATGGACTGAGGCTCAGAAAAAATATGCTACTGTGGCCCATGAAATGCTCTGCATTGTTAAATGTGTTTTGAAATTTCAAGACGATCTTTATAACCAAAAGTTTTTAATAAAAATAGATGCTCAATCTGTTAAATATATGTTTGATAAAGATTTTAAACACGATGCTTCTAAAATGATATTTGCAAGGTGGCAAGCTCAATTAGCCCCTTTTGACTTTGAGATCATTTATAAAAAGGGAATTGATAACTCCTTACCGGATTTCTTATCTAGAGAATATCTGCAATAAATCTAACGATTATCTTCTACTATACGTACAGGATGGATCCCCCGTGGATCACCAAAGGAAGAGGAAGGGGAAGATCATCCCCTAGTTCGCAAGGGAGGTCATACTCCCAAGCATCATCATCGGGTTCGTTATACGGATCCTCGTCAAAACTCCCTGTTATACAGAGAGGAAGAATGAGCTTATTTGATGAGAAGATTTCTCAGAAGGATGAATCATCCGTTAATCTAAAGGATATTCCTGAAGATAGTCCGTCATACGGACATTTGAAAGCCTATTTGGCCAATCAAAAGCAAGGAGATACCTTTGCTTCTATTGCTAAAGAGGATATTGATGATATCAAATCTTTCGAAAAGGTATCAAAGAGGGAAATTATATTTCTCTTAGAAAGTTCTGATATCCAGACAAACAATGAACCTTGGAAGATACTCCAAAGGTATTTGATCGATGGTTTATACTACCTGGGTGAGTCATACAAAACCCAAAACTATTATGAATCCATTTTGATAAATACGGGAAGTGCAGAATTTCAACATTTCGCAGGTTATCATATTAATGAGAAAGTTTATAACTTCTCAAAAATCATTATTAAACGGATTATATCCGTCAAAGAATGGGGTATATTCACCATGAGGGAAAGGCAGATAAGCCTTAATCAGTCCAGCATGAGTTTCACTTATTGGAACTATATTCAGGCATTTGATAAGGTGCTTTACTATAATAATGATAAAAAAAAAATATACTTGGTTCATAAAAGTATGTGCGAAGATATTCGCTGACCCTATCCCAACCTGGTTTCTGAAATGGTGGTCATACCACGGTTCAACGGTCAAGATACTACCGGCCGAATTCTTAAAGTTATACAAAGAATGGGTGAAGATTTCGCCCGATGTTAATAACCTCTACATGGCAGATCATATTTGCTATCCAGAGAAAATTGATCAAGTTTATTTTTTTATAGAATTTTCCATACCATGGATTCACAAATGGAGCCCTGAAGTAGGCCAAACTGAGAATCAAATCCCCTGCCTTTATAGGGCATTCTACAATAATTTCTGGGAATTAACCCCCAGACTAAAGTTATACACAATCAAGAGTTGATAGACTCTATTTATAATAAAGTTCAACTCTATATCAAGGCTCCAAGAAAAGAATTAATGGAGCAGCCATCAGTAAAACATATGGCTAGGAAGATTTCCTACTAAGAAAGGGACAAAGAAAAAATGATCAATGACTATCTCGAAGAAGTAAAGAGAAATCTTCTTCAAAATATATCGCAGATTGATAAATCAGACACTTCGATGAAAAGTGTAACAAGCGATGAGAGGCGGTTGAAGAAGCTCAGCCAGTAGAGACAGACAAAATATTGTCAGCCTACGAAGTCAAAGATGCAGAAGAATTTCTGCAACGGATGAAAGCCATAGATGAAATATGACAAATAATGGGAGAGTAGAAGACAAGACATCCAAACAGTAGATATACTGTTTCATCAACAGGAGATATATTGTTTCATCAACAGGAGATATACTGTTTCAACAGAAGATATACTGTACAGGGACCCACATAGGACCCAATTTTTTACTGTATAAAGATTCTTTCTGTCTTTATTTTTGTTATTTAAAGGGTCTTTCGCTTGAGTGAAAGGCATCAGAAAAACTTGTAAAGTTCTCTCTTTTCTCTCTAGATAGTTTTTGTAAAGTTTCAAAAACAAAGTGTTCGCCACTGTTCCGAATTGTAATAAAATTTTTTGGATCAGTTTAGCAAGCAATCACTTGGCCCTTGGTCGTCTCTCAAGGTACTTTTGTTATTTTAATTATAGTGCAGATTAGTACTCTCCTAGCCAGGATGATGTCCGGCTAAAGATATCATATCTATGTCGAATAGTTAACTTCTCTCTTATATACACCATGAACGGATCTAAGCTTTATTAAAATATAAAGGAATTTTATTATGATTTCTCAACTTGGTTCTGAGATCGAGGTACAATCGGATCTAGCACTACTCTTATTGGTTTTTCCTTAGTGGCTACGTCTGGTCAGCCGTGGACCTAAGCCCGATGTTGAGGAGAAAAAGGGCGTCCTTTCCCGGTTAGAACCACCAGACACATGGGCTCAATAAGAAGTAGTATTAGATTTTTGACAGACCCTTTTCTCAGGTAAAAGTGTTACCATGCAGTTTGAGAAGTTATATGAAAATTCTTGTATATTTCAGTTCTTATGCAGTGTGGACTACCGCTAGCTTAAGGATGCTGAGTTGCTAGATCTGGTTGGTAGCACGGATTACCGCCAGCCGACACCCGATCCTGTAATATGATATCAGAGCCTAATATTGCCATGATTGATAGCGGTGATGATGTTAGCTGCATTCAGGAAGGCTTAGTGCCTACAAAATATTTTCAGAAAACCACTCATACGGTTAAATCCGCTTCAGGACATACTTTAGATATAATGTATAAACTGTCTAATACCAATATTTGCCAGGACAAGGTTTGCATTCCTCATTTATTCTTTCTGGTAAAAAATCAGTTATACCCTCCAATTATACTTGGAATCTCGTTTATAAATGCTATTTATCCTTTTACTTATATAGATTCAAAAGGATTTTCTGCTACATATAAAGATAATAAAATAAGTTATACTTTTATTACAGATCCAGTAACGAGAGATATTAATGCTCTTATTAATATGAAACAAAAGCATGTTGATTATTTACAATTGGAAGTACTTAGTCTGAATATATTCGACTCTATGAATTCTGCTAAAGTAAGGGAAAAGATCAAATTAATTTTCGAACAGATGGCCGTTGATATCTGCGCTGATCATCCTAGTGCTTTTTGGAATCGAAAGAAGCACATTGTTACCCTTCCTTATGAGGATAATTTTTTAGAAGATAATATTCCCACTAAATCTCGTCCTTGCCAGATGAATGCCGAGTTAGTGGAATTCTGCAAAAAAGAAATTGATAATTTATTATAAAAGAGTTTGATAAAACCTTCCAAGTCTCCTTGGTCCTGTACTGCTTTTTATGTTAATAATGCGGCAGAAAAGGAACGTGGAATTCCTAGGTTAGTCATAAATTATAAACCCTTAAATAAATATTTGAAATGGGTAAGATATCCTATTCCCAACAAAAGAGATCTTTTATAAAGATTATATGACGCCAATATATTTTCAAAATTTGATTTAAAATCAGGTTATTGGCAGATCCAGATTATTAAAGAGCATTCTTATAGAACTGCTTTTAATGTACCTTTTGGGCAATATGATAACGGGAATACAACAAACAAGAAGGAAAGAAGGAAAAGATATGAGAATTAATAATTAGGAATTGAAATTATGGGCAACAAGGGGCTAAAACCCTCACCTCCCAATTGATTCCAACAACTAGAAACTAATTCAACTCAACTAATCAAGGAAACCTAAATGAAATCCACAAGTGGGAGACCTTCGATTAATTAAGTAAAGAAGTTAAACTAACAATCAAGAGAGTCACCCTAATCACTCACTAATTCTTTATGGAAATTACACTAAGTCTTACACTAGCAACTACAAGTTTAGAGTATCAATCTTCAATATGCAAAAACTAGTCTTCCAAAATGAAGAAAATCTACTACTTATACTAGGAATAAGAAGACACTAGCTATTACAGTTTTGCCCTTACTTCTTGGTTGCCTTCTTTTGGGAATTCTTGAATTCCTCCTTCCACCTCACTTTAATAGACCACCCACACATTGTATGCTTTCCTTTGGGATTCTTCAAGCTTCTCCAATGCTTCCCTTTTCATGAACATTGCTTGAAGGTCTTGGAGCTCTTTAGCTTGACTACGTGTGAAAGGCCTTGAAGGATAAGTGCCATCCAAGATAGTACCATCCATGCTTTCCAATCTAGTATCATCCTCCCCTTCTTGAAAATGATTCGTCCTCGAATCCAATTGATCAAAGTAGTACATTATACATCTGCCCGCCAGCAGCAGAGGGGGTTCAATTCCCCTTATACGCGATGTGGCAAAAAAGACTGATTCAACGAGATATGCCTTGCCTGTTACAACACAAGGAGAAAGATCACTAACATTGAAAACATTATGAATATTATACTCACTTGGTAAGTCAATCATGTATGCATTGTCATTTATCCGCTTGAGCACTTTGAAGGGTCCGTCTCCCCTTGGGCTTAGCTTTCCTTTTCGAACTTGTGGGAACCTATCCTTTCGGAAATGAACCCACACCCAATCGTCCGAGTTGAAAATCACTTTCTTTCTTCCACGATTCTTTCGGTTGGCCACCTTTGAATTATTCTTTTCAATGGCCTCTTTTACCTTGGAATAAATGTTCATCATCTCCTTTGCTCTTTGTTCAGCATCTAGGCTCACAACAACATGGCTAGACAAAGGAGTCATAGTTAATGGAAACAAAGGCTTAAAGCCATAACATGCTTCAAATGGGGACATTCCAATAGAAGAGTGGAAAGACCGGTTATATGCAAATTCTATCAAGGGTAAATGGTCTTCCCAAGTGGTTGGGGTTCCCCTAATCATACACCTAAGCATGCTTCCAAGAGTCCGGTTGACTACTTTGGTTTGTCCATCCGTTTGAGGATGACAAGAAGTAGAAAATATGAGTTTGGTGCCAAGTGTACCCCATAGATTCTTCCAAAAATGACTAAGAAATTTGGAATCCCTATCACTAACAATGGTTTGAGGGACTCCATGCAATTTAAGCACATTAATGACAAACAAGGATGCTACATGGGATGCATCATCACATTTATGGCATGGAATGAAATGAGTCATTTTAGAGAACCTATCCACTACCACAAATATGCTATCATGTCCTCTTTTAGTCCTAGGAAGTCCCAACACAACATCCATAGAAATGTCCATCCATGGACCACTAGGAGTAGGAAGAGGGGTATACTTACCTTGAGGCCGAGTCGTGGATTTGGCTTGCTTGCATTCGAGACATTGTCCACAAATCCGCTCCACATCATGCTTCATCTTTGGCCAATAAAATTGTTCCATAAGGATGTCAAGTGTCTTGGTACTCCAAAGTGCCCCATCAAACCACCACTATGAGCTTCCTTGACAAACAACTCTCTCCATGAACTCATGGGCACACAAACTCGCCCATTCTTGAACAAGAATCCATCAACCAATTGGAACCTATCAACCCGCTTCCCTTGACTAAGACAATCAAAAAATTCTTTGAAATCGGGATCCATAGAATAGAATCCCTTCAAGCTTTCAAATCCCATCATTTTAGAAGCCAAGGTGTTGACCAATACAAACCTCCTTGATAGAGCATCCGCTACTACATTCTCTTTGCCTTGCTTGTAGTTGATCACATATGGAAAGGTCTCAATGAATTCAACCCATTTGGCATGTCGCTTCTTCAACTTGGATTGCCCCTTAAGATGTTTCAAGGACTCATGATCGGTCCTTATCACGAACTCTTTGTGCCACAAGTAGTGTTGCCAATGAGCCAATACCCTCACAAGTGCATATAATTCCTTGTCATAAGTTGAGTACCGAAGAGTAGCTCCCTTTAGTTTTTCACTAAAGTAAGCCAATGGTTTTCCCTCTTGCATCAAGACACTACCTATCCCAACACCCGAAGCATCACACTCTATCTCAAAAGCTTTATCAAAATTAGGTAGTTGGAGTAATGGGGAGGAACGCAACATGGACTTCAATGCTTGAAAGGACTTCTCTTGGTCTTCCCCCCCACACAAAAGGTACATCCTTCTTGATCAATTCGGTTAATGGGGAAGCAATTGAACTAAAACCCTTCACAAAACGCTGGTAAAAGCTCGCCAACCCATGAAAACTTCTTACCTCGGTTGCATTGGATGGGGTCGGCCAAGTCTTGATTGACTCCACCTTTTCTTCATCAACCTCTATACCACTTGCACTAACCACAAAGCCCAAGAACACTACCTTTTCAACACAAAAAGAACACTTCTTGAGATTCGCGAATAACCTTTCTCGTAGCAAAACATCAAACACTTGTTTCAAATGGCCTACATGCTCTTCGATTGTCTTGCTATACACAAGTATGTCATCAAAGTACACAACCACAAACTTGTTGATGAAGGGTTTTAGGACATGATTCATCAACCTCATGAAAGTGCTTGGAGCATTAGTCAAACCAAACGGCATCACAAGCCATTCATACAACCCAAATTTTGTTTTGAAAGCCGTCTTCCATTCATCACCCGGTTTCATTCGAATTTGATGGTACCCACTCCTAAGATCAACCTTTGAGAACACACTTGATCCACAAAGCTCATCCAACATGTCATCAAGTCTTGGAATTGGATGCCTATACTTGATTGTAATCTTGTTCACGGCTCTACAATCAATGCACATTCTCCAAGTACCATCCTTTTTGGGAACAAAGATAACCGGTACGGCACACGGGCTTAGGCTTTCTTTGATCAATCCCTTTTCAAGGAGTTCTTCCACTTGCCTTTGTAGTTCCTTGGTCTCTTCCGGATTACACCTATAGGCTGGTCGGTTGGGAATTTGTGACCCCGGCACAAAGTCAATTTGGTGCTCAATTCCCCTCAAGGGTGGTAGTCCCGCGGGCATCTCATCCGGAAATAGTTCATCATAGTCCTGCAAAAGAGAAGAAACAATACTAGGCAAAATGCTAGTATCTTGGTTAGCATGCAATAAAAGATTGGTGTTGACAAGGCACACTAAAAAGCGTTCCTCATCCACACCCTTTAGACAATTGTTTGGCTTAGCTATCATACACATGTTCTTCTTATTTTTAGCCAAGTCACTTCCCTCTTTTGGAACAATGGTGGAACTTTCACCTTCACTCTTAGCTTCTGCCACCCTTATTCTCTCCCGAAGCTCTTTCATAGACCGATAGTCCTCACTCACTTGGTATGGGGTGAGAGGTGCAAGTACATATTTCTTACCGTCAATCACAAAAGCATACTTGTTGGTCCTTCCATAGTGCACAACATCTCTATCAAATTGCCAAGGCCTCCCCAATAATACATGACAAGCCAACATGGGTACCACATCACAAATCAACTCCTCATTGTACTTGCCCACACTAAATCGAATACTTGCTTGTTTGAGGACCTTCATCTCTCCACTCTCATTGAGCCATTGTAGCTTGTATGGGTTGGAATGCCTTCTTGTTTGAATTTGCATACGCTCCACCAAAGAACTACTCACCACATTAGTGCAACTCCCACTATCAATAATCAAAGAACACACCTTATCTTGGATCTTGCACCTAGCATGAAATAGATTCTCCCTTTGGTCAAGTTCTTCTTTGGCAAGAGCTCCCATAATCCTCCTCACAACACATGAAAGGTTGGTATTTACCTTCAACTCTTCATTATCATCAAGTAGGGTTGCCCCTTTTCTATGAAGCAAGCGAAATTTACCCTCTCATCCAACCTTTCTTCCTCATCCCCCGAAGCTACTCTCTCCCCTTCACCTTTATCCCCCTCTCCCTCACTTCTTTCATTATGCTCATCTTCCTCATTGGTTTTATACCCATCATGAAAAGCAACAATTGTCCTTCTATTAGGACACTCAC
This sequence comes from Jaltomata sinuosa, assembly GCA_003996215.1. NCBI lineage: Eukaryota > Viridiplantae > Streptophyta > Magnoliopsida > Solanales > Solanaceae > Jaltomata > Jaltomata sinuosa. The sequence continues at coordinate 77,769 of QJPP01006967.1, read as the reverse complement.
TAGCAATATGTCCCCTCCCTTGACATCGAAAGCATTGGATGGTAGAGGGTCGAGGAAAGTTGGGTTTTTCAAAGTTACCTCCTTTCGGCTTGTCATTCCCTTTGGCTTTGTAATCAACCTTTACTTGAGTGTCTTGACCACTACCTTTAGATGATTCTCGAGGAGTTGGGGTCTTCCACTTATCATTGTTTTTACTCCATGAGGAAGTTGAAAAATTCTTGGCCTTGTATGTCTTCTCATCTTTCAAATCCATTTCGACCTTAGAGGCATCATGGAAAGCCGCTTCAAGATTCTCATAGTGTTTAAGTCTCAAAGACTTCAAGATATCGGGCCTCAAGTTTGCCATGAATCGTATCACCATGTATTGCATATGCTCCTCAAGCTTGGACTTCATTCTCAAGTTCTCAAATTCATCATAGTATTCTTCAACACTCTTGGTACCTTGCCTAAGCATGTACAGCTTCTTAAGAGCTTCTTGGTAGTAATCCGGAGTCAAATAACTATACTTCCATTAGACCAACCAACTCTTGCCAAGTGGGCAACTCATAGATATGACGACTCTCTCGTTCCCTCCTCTTGGATTCCCACCATGTGGAAGCATATCCCTCGAATTGAGTGAGGGCATACTTCGCCTTCAATGATTCCGAGATGTTATTAGTAAGGAAAATCCATTCACTTTGTAGTTTCCATTCAAGAAATTCATCCGGGTCACTACTTCCCTTGAACTTTGGAAGTGTAACCTTGATCGTGTTCAATCCCCTATCTTGATCATTTTGTTCTCCATGCCTAGCTCCTCTATTCCCCATCCTATCTCCTCTATTCCCATAGCGTTGACCTCCTATTCCTTGGTCCCACCCTAAGTCCCGAGGCTGGACCCCTTCCCTTGGCCCTTCATAGTCATCTCTACCCCCATGCTCCCAAAACTCATTATTATTGTGATCTTCATTCATGTCGTCATAGAGAGGATTTTGAAATTGGTGGTTTGGGTAGGGTGTTTGTGGTGTTTCGTGGATTTGATATGTAGGAATCATGTAAGGATGCATTTGATGGATTACGGAGTGGAGTTTGGTATAAAACTTGGTTTGCCACAAAAGGACGGTGAAATGAGGGCGATAGGGTTGTGGATGTGGATGTGGATGTGGATGTGGAGTTGCCTTGGGTGGTTTGGAGGGTTGTTTGTGTGGAAGGTGGGTTTTTGGAAGTTTCGGGTTCAATTTTGTGGAGGGTAACATAGTTGGTGAGCTTGCCCCGGAGTAATGGTGGTGGAATGCACCGATACTCGTCTTGCATCCTCATTTTTGACTAGGAGTGTCTTCCCTCTATTCTCATTTTCCACCCGGACCAACCTTTCCTCCATACCTCCTAACTTCCCATTCATTTCCGCCATTTGTTTGGAGAGGTGTGTAAGAACCTCCATGAGGTTCTCCGAGCTCTCCCCAATTAGACTTGCACCGTGGTGGGACATGGTACCTACAAAACTCAACAAACAAGGTTAGTAGGAAAAGGCTCACGTCCCTTGTATGTAATGCTCAACTCACCTCCTATGGCGTCGTCTCAAAATTGGTAGTGAACTAGCTCCACTCAATCAACTCAAGGTCACCTATCCTTTATGGAGGAGGGATTTTTGTGACTCTTTAAAGAAGGACGACTTGAAAGACTCTAAACGGACTTGAATCAAGGAATTAATCAGCGAAACAAGACAATAAAAGAAGAAGGAAGAAGCACAAAAGAATTCGGACTCAAGAACTAAGTAACAAAAGTAGGAGAAACTACTTGTTGTTGCTTAATTTGGAGAATCAAAGAGATGATTTGATGTTTAAAAACTAGTTAACAAGTAATTAAAGATGTTAATTAGTTGTTAAATAGTTGAGAAATCGAAGAAAATGAGTGTAGAAGAAGAAGTTTGAAGTTCCAACACTTAGAAAATTTTTGGAGTCTTAAAAGTTCCAACACTTAGAAAAATTTTGGGGTTCCAAAATTTGAGACCCCTAAAAAAAACTAAGTATAGAACCTGCAGATTTTTGCTCTCTGAAACTGGGCAACACGCGCTGACGTGGCTGCTGACGTGACAGGTCCACGTGGTTTTTTCTTTTTTTTTAAATTCCACTTGTGGACCCAACAAACATCTTTGACCACTTTGACTTGGAAAAAGTTGGATCAAAAATGTACCTTTTGGCTTCTTCTTCTTCTTCAAGATGTTCTTGATTAATATCAAAAACACCTAGAACACCAAGAACACACACTAAACACCAACACCTTCAAATGAGCTCGGAATTGGCTCAAATTTTAGGATTAGCTTCCCCTTAACGTAAGGAACAAACCCCAATGATTTTTAAGCTCCAATTCCTTCTCAATCAATAGACCCACTTTCAAAGTTTGTAAATCTTCAAAAGCTCAAAATCCTTTAATGACAACTTCAATTCTACAACTCCAAATCGCACGAAATTTAAAATCTAGACTCAAAAAACACTAGGGAATGAAGATCTAGTGTCAAAAACAACATTTTTTTTTTGGATTTTGAAGATATCAAATTCCCAAGACTTAGATTTGTGGAAACAAATCTAAACCGAGCTCTGATACCAAATGATAATGGGAATACAACAAACAAGAAGGAAAGAAGGAAAAGATATGAGAATTAATAATTAGGAATTGAAATTATGGGCAAAAAGGGGCTAAAACCCTCACCTCCCAATTGATTCCAACAACTAGAAACTAATTCAACTCAACTAATCAAGGAAACCTAAATGAAATCCACAAGTGGGAGACCTTCGATTAATTAAGTAAAGAAGTTAAACTAACAATCAAGAGAGTCACCCTAATCACTCACTAATTCCTTAAGGGAATTACACTAAGCCTTACACTAGCAACTACAAGTTTAGAGTATCAATCTTCAATATGCAAAAACTAGTCTTCCAAAATGAAGAAAAGCTACTACTTATACTAGGGAATAAGAAGACACTAGCTATTACAGTTTTGCCCTTAATGAAGTAAGGGCCTTGTTTGGTTGCCTTCTTTTGGGAATTCTTAATTCCTCCTTCCACCTCACTTTAATAGACCACCCACACATTGTATGCTTTCCTTTGGGATTCTTCAAGCTTCTCCAATGCTTCCCTTTTCATGAACATTGCTTGAAGGTCTTGGAGTTCTTTAGCTTGACTACGTGTGAAAGGCCTTGAAGGATAAGTGCCATCCAAGATAGTACCATCCATGCTTTCCAATCTAGTATCACAATACGAATGGAATGTAATGCCTTTTGGTTTAGAAAATGCTCCATCCGAGTTTCAGAAAATTATGAATGATATTTTCAATCCATATCTAGATTTTATCATTGTTTATATTGATGATATTCTAGTATTTTACAAAACTTTTGAAACCCACGTAAAGCATCTTGAGATATTCAAGAAAATTGTTATTCAAAATGGTTTGGTAATATCAAAACCAAAAATGAGTTTATTTCAAACTGAAGTCCGATTTCTAGGACATCATATTTGTCAAGGAAAGGTTACGCCTATTCAAAGGGCGATTGATTTTGCATCGCCTATCCGATGAGGACTATTTATGATTATGGATGGTTTGATAAACTTTCTTCTAAACAACTGATAAAAACTACTGAGCAATCTCTTGCTTTAAATTCGTCTGAACAGACTATTCATTTGTTAAACAAGCATGATATTGATTTATATAAAAATCGATATAATTACCTGCATATTGGTATGGTTCAAATTGCCTTTAAACCTTTGACTCTTAAAGGGTTGCCTGAGACTTTCCTAGCTGCTCTTAGAGATGCTAGAAATTGAAATTTTTGACAGTCCCTAATGGGTTCGATAGAATCCACAGTGGCCTATGGCCCAGTATATTTTAATACTCAACCAAATTTGCAGTTATCACTCTCTGATGTAAATATTATAGATGCTTTAACTTTAAATGTTAAAACGCATGGTTATAATTACGCGCCTGGTTCAGAACTGATATGTCTGTCCTATAGAATTTATTTCAAATTATTATCTACTTTAAATCCAAGATGTAAGTTATACGATACATCTGATCAAACCATATTGGTGGAAACCAATTTTGCAAGGTCCAAGGTCACCACTACATGGACTCTAAATTCTCAACTACATGGACTCTAAATTCGATTATATCCCCAAGTCATCTAACAAATGTGATTACAAATTCTGAGTATTGGCCAACTATTCATAAAGATGCCCATGAGTTTGCTAAGGCTTACAACAGATGTTAGAGGAAAGGAGGCATATCAAGGAGGCATGAGCTTCCTATGAACCCCATCCTTGTGATTGAGCTATTTGATGTTTGGGGCATTGACTTCATGGGTCCGTTTGTGCTGTCTGATGGGAACTGGTCTATATTGGTAGCTGTTGACTATGTGTCCAAGTGGGTGGAGGTGGTTGCGCTTCCAAGCAATGAAGGTAAATGTGTCACAACGTTCTTAAAAAGAACATCTTCTCAAAGTTTGGTACGCCAAGAGCTATTATTAGCAATGGACGCTCTCACTTTTGCAACAAATTGCTTCGATGCTTTGCTTGAAAAATATGGAGTGAAACACAGAGTTGCATCCCCTTATCATCCTCAGACAATTGGGCAAGTGGAATTTTCCAACAGAGAAATCAAGTCAATCCTGTCCAAGACTGTTAATGCCAATAGAAAGGATTGGTCGCCAAAGCTAGATGATGATTTATGGGCATACCGGACTACGTACAAGACTCCAATAGGCATGTCTCCATATCAGCTTGTATTTGGTAAGGCGTTCCATCTTCCGGTTGAACTAGAGCACAAGGCCATGTGGGCTCTAAAGAAGCTGAACTTGGATTGGGGTACAACATCATTGCAGAGGTTAGGGAAGTTGAATGAGATGGATGAGTTCCGCCTGAATGTATATGAAACTTCAGCCCTATACAAGGAAAGGATGAAGCTGTACCATGACCGAAAAATAGAGAAGAGATATTTTCAGCCGGGTGACTTGGTCCTGCTCTTTAATTCTAGACTTCGCTTGTTTCCTGGCAAGTTGAAGTCCAAGTGGATTGGACTATTCACGGTGGTTCAAGTTTCCCCTCATGGAGCTATTGAACTTGAGAATCATGAGGGGAAAAGGTTTAAGGAAAATGGGCAAAGGATCAAGGCTTATTTTGGTACAGCAGAGGAGATCAAACCTATTGAAGCTTGGGGAATTGATGAGTTCGTCCCACCCAAGGAGCTTGATGAAGTCTGAGTAGTCAAGCAGCCTGCGTCATACCGCGACATTAAATCAGGCGCTCCATGGGAGGCAACCCATGAAATTGTACTGTACTTTAGGTTAGTGGTAAACTTTAGTGATTGTAGAATGTTTTGGTGAAGTCTGAGTAGCCAAAACACTTGCGTCGTGCCGTGATGTTAAATCAAGAGCTGCTTGGGAGGCAACCCAAGGCTAAGGTTTGTTTTCTGTGCAGACGAGGAGGAAAAGGCGACCACTGCAAGAGTTCCCAGAAACCACGATTTGGTTTATGAACCGTCCTTTCAAAGGATGGGTTGTTGATCAAGTCATGGTTCCTGAAGTGGCAAGGACAGGTCTCTGGAAACAGACCACGACTCATAGAAATGGTCCATTTTCCCAAATGATGGACCGTCGTTTGATCAGTCATTCCTGGCAGCTGGTAAGGTCAAAAATCGAAGACTACGGGTCTAAAAATGGACCATCTTTCAAACACGGACCTTTATTTTGACCCATAAGTCCCAGGTACAGTAAAAGTAGCCGGGTCGGCCCAATTTTTTTTTTTAATTTTGAGAACCCGACCCAGCCGCTACCGACTTCTTCCCCTCTAAGAAAAGAAACCTCCATTTTCAAAAGGAAAAGATCAAAATTACTCCCTCCTTCTCTCCTAATCCGACTCAAATAAAAAATATTCCCACAAAGAAACTTCTCACAACTCTTGCACGCACAAAGCGATCACACAGTAGTCTTCACACACAATCAAGACTAAGATTATCAAGGGTAAGTTTTCTTTGTGTTCTTCATGTTATTAATTTTAAAGGGATGTTGTTAATGAACAATCCCTTTTTGAAACCCTAAGAAACTGTGTGATGAGTATGTGTGATGGGCTGGTTAAAATTCTAAATAATGTGGGGGTTTTGAGTCATGAAAACTGATTTAATAGTGGAAAAACAAAATAAAAGGGAGTTTTGATCATAAATTTATGTTACCCAGAAATTACGGGTCAACATACAGACCGTAATCCACTTTTATAGACCATCGACTGACTCGTAAACATCACCTTGAGCCTATAATCTCTGAATTCAAATAACAGTCAACAGGACGAACCGTAGTTCTGAACTACGGCTCGTCGTTGGATGCGTAGTCACTAAAAAGAAAAAGAAGAAGTTGCTGAAGTCTAAAACTGGAAGATGACTCACAGGATGGATCCGTCGTTCCAAACGATGGACCGTTTTTCGAGCTGTCATCCCTATACTGTAAACAATGCTGAAATAATTTTTCTTCTGTTTCTTTTTGTGATCATGCTTTGTACTAATAAGGTCTACTCCGCAGGTACCATGCCTCCTAAAAACACACCTAAGAAGACCAAAGCCAAAGACTCAGAGGCTCTCATCCGAAAACATAGACAAATCCAAGATGAGGCCACTGAGTTGGAGGAGAGCGGCTCAGAAAAAGTTTATGAGATTGATTATGACCGGAGGCCATTCCCAAGACCACGAGGCAGCAAGCTAAGGTCCAATCAAAAACCACTACTCCCCAATCTGAAGAGGGAGAGGGTGAGTCTAGAGCAACTCCGGAAGCAAGTGGGTCTGAAGGTTCAGAATCTGGAGAAGCTTCAGGATCTGGAACCAAGCATGGAGAGAGGTCAGGCTCAGACTCTGAAAGTGCGAGCCCAAGCCATAGTGAGGCTGCTAGCAAGTCCGGTGAAGAGGCTCCGACCATTGAAGAACAGCATGTGGATGAGATTGTTCCTGTAGATCCACCCACCTTCAGATGCAAGAATACCGGAGTACGGGATCAGGTTCTCTGGGCCATTGAGGGTGTATCTAGGCTCTATCACGAGGGTCGGGCACTGAATGACAAAGGGCACAACAGGTGGAGTATTCACTAGGAGGTTGAGATCTGGTCGGCAGGTTTGGATGATTGGCGGACGTCAAGGATTTGTATGATCACTATGGCTTACAGTGGATGAGCCAGCCGGGTGGCCCATACAACCCGGTCATTGTCCGTGAGTTTTATGCTGTCTACGTAGCCACATTGATGAACCAATGCGAGAAAGGAAATAATCCAAGGTCAGAGCCAGCTCTTCAGAGAGTACAAATTTAGGGGGTACAGGTCGACATCTCAGAGCACTCCATTCAGCACTTTATCCATGGCCCGAACTTTATAGCTCTAGCTTCCCAGCCAGACTTGGATGCTCGTATAAAGCAGGTGAGAGAGAGGAATATACCTTATCAGTGGATTGCCTCACTTATCACAGACGGCCATCCACCTTGGTTGACAGCGAGTATACCAAAGATTGGCAAGGAAACACTGAATGTAGCAGGAAAATTTTGGTGGGCAGTGGTTAGACACCAGTTAGTATCGACGACAGCAGATAACACTCTTACTCCTAACCGGGTGGTTTTGGTTGCTGCGTTCATGGCCCGCTATGATGTTATTATTCCCCGCATTATTGTGGAAGAAATCAGAGAGCGGGCATTGAGGCTGTCCACTACCATGCCTTTTCCATGCCTTATCACTCATCTTTGCCAGGCTGCGGAGGTGCCCAAGATAACGGGCGTTGACCGAACCATTCATTGTTCTAGTTTTTAGGATGTAGCTTTGATTCGAGACACCACTAACCTGGTGGCACGGACTAGAGCTTATGCCACAACAGTCGACTTTCCAGATCCTTGTGGTGATTTGCCACCGGATGCGTTGGTAGTATTTGATGAGCAGACTAGACCAAGTTTCGGACAATCATCAGCAGATGGTCCATCTTCATCGGCTCAATCCAGGCCATCCAGCAGCCAGGGTCAGCCACACATCTTCACCAGCGAGGTAGCAAGGTCGCCAAAGCGGCCTTCCATGCAGAAGAACAGATTAAGAGGTTTTCAACCTCAGTGAAGCCGTTGATTCGATGTGAGATAGCAGATGCCATGGTGACAGTCCAAAAGTTGATTAATAGATTGAATGCATGACTGGACACCATTGAGATTCAGGTTAATGATCGGCTGCGAAACTTGACTATTCCAGACCTCACCGCCATCCTCACTAAGCTTGCAAAGGTCCGGGCTAATATAGATGTTATTCAGAAGAGGCAGGTGACAGACATATAGTTACCGCCGACTGAGACCGCGGATGAGGAGTTTATTGATTTATTGGACCCATCTCCCCCTCGTGAGCCTATTGCAGACCCCGCACCTGAAAAGAAAAGGAAGAGAAAGGACAAAAATGTTATGGGTGATGATGCCCCGCTTAGTCATAAATCTCAGAAGAAGAAAGAAGAAAGGGATGCGAAGAAGGCAAGAAAAGAGTTGGGGAAAGTGACAAAGGGATACTTGGCGGAGCACCAGATCAAGGTGGATGGTAGAGGCCGAGGTGGTTCCGGGAGTGGTACTGTAACTTCTTTATACCCCAGTGCGGGAGTGGTTGATGAGGGAGCTACTCGGGCAGCTATTACTATTGATGAAAGGACTGCGGAGGCAGCCTCAGTTGTTGAAGAAACTATTACGGGCACCGATCCTGAGGGCCCGAAGGATGCGACACCAGACACCGGCACTTAGGCACCACATGTATGTTCTCTCCCTCCTATGTTTTGTATTTTCATCAGTGCATTGAGGACAATGCACATCTATTTTGGTGGGGTGGGAACAACATGGGGTGTTTGCTATTTTTGATGGGTTTCTTGATGAAGTCTGAGTAGCCGAGAAACCCGCGTCATGCCGCGATGGTAAATCAGGCGCTGCATGGGAGGCAACCCATGAGGGTACCCACAAGGTACCCGAATCCTTAGGGTTTTCTTGCCTATGTTCTTTCCCTAAGGATTTTTATTTTTCTGTTGAACCGGCACGTGTAGTATAGGGTGTATATAGTAAAAGCAGAAAAGGAACTTAGCGCAGCCTGTGATATGATTTTCGAAACTAAAATTTTGATTGAAAAATGGAGACCCCTCCAAGTTTTTGTGTGACATGATTGTATCTGTCCTTGATAGACTGACCGTTAAGGTTCCGTGCATGCCATTAGTATTTAATCGACTTGATGAATGGCTTAAGCTAGAGCACGAACCTGAGAATTAGCATGCAATTTCTTGACTCTGTGCCATGAGTGTGTGAGCTTATTTTGACTTGTTCTTGTGTTGTGTGCCAATCTAGAACTTGCTCGGTTAGTCGTCCTTAGGTTCTAGGATGGTTGGTTAGGAAAGGATCATAGGCCATTTTTGAATTAGTCCTCTTTATCCAAATGACTGACCAAATGATGTAAATACCCTTTGATCCCTGATTTTGAGCCAAAATTGACTCGTTTTGTTGATTAGCCTAATCACCTTCCCCGTGTTTTTGGAAAACCATTAGTTTGGCCCTGGTATCCATCATGATACCTGAGTACGGGATCAGGTTCTCTGGGCCATTGAGGGTGTATCTAGGCTCTATCACGAGGGTCGAGCACTGAATGACAAAGGGCACAACAGGTGGAGTATTCACTAGGAGGTTGAGATCTGGTCGGCAGGTCTGGATGATATGGCGGACGTCAAGGCTTTGTATGATCACTATGGCTTACAGTGGATGAGCCAGACGGGTGGCCCATACAACCCGGTCATTATCCATGCGTTTTATGCTGTCTACCCAGCCACATTGATGAACCAATGCGAGAAAGGAAATAATCCAAGGTCAGATCCAGCTCTTCAGAGAGTACAAATTCAGGGGGTACAGGTCGACAACTCAGAGCGCTCCATTCAGCGCTTTCTCCATGGACGGAACTTTATAGCTCTAGCTTCCCAGCCAGACTTGGATGCTCGTATAGAGCAGGTAAGATAGAAGAATATACCTTATCAGTGGATTGCCTCACTTATCACAGACGGCCATCCGCCTTGGTTGACAGTGAGTATACCAATGATTGGCAAGGCAACACTGAATGTAGCAGGAAAATTTTTGTGGGCAGTGGTTAGACACCGATTAGTACCGACGATAGCAGATAACACTCTTACTCCTAACCGGGTGGTTTTGGTTGCTGCGTTCATGGCCCGCTATGATGTTATTATTGCCCGCATTATTGTGGAAGAAATCAGAGAGCGGGCATTGAGGTTGTCCACCACCATGCCTTTTCCATGCCTTATCACTCAGCTTTGCCAAGCTGCGGAGGTGCCCAAGATACCGATCGTTGACCGGACCATTCATTGTTCTAGTTTTTAGGATGTAGCTTTGATTCGAGACACCACCAACCCGGTGGCACGGACTAGAGCTTATGCCACAGCAGCCGACTTTCCAGATCCTTGTGGTGATTTGCCACTAGATGCGTTGGTAGTATTTGATGAGCAGACTAGACCAAGTTCCAGACCATCATCAACAGCTGGTCCATCTTCATCGGCTCAATCCAGGCCATCCAGCAGCCACGGTCAGCCACACATCTTCACCAGCGAGGTATTTAGCAAGGTCGCCAAAGCGGCCTTCCATGCAGAAGAACAGATTAAGAGGTTTTCAACCTCAGTGAAGCCGTTGATTCGACGTGAGATAGCAGATGCCATGGTGCCAGTCCAAAAGTTGATTAATAGTTTGAATGCACGACTGGACACCATTGAGATTCAAGTTAATGATCGGCATCAAAAATTGACTATTCCAGACCTCACCGCCATCCTCACTAAGCTTGCAAAGGTCCGGACTAATATAGATGTTATTCAGAAGAGGCAGGTGCCAGACATATAGTTACCGCCGGCTGAGATCGCCGATGAGGAGTTTATTTATTTATTGGCACTATCTCCCCCCCATGAGCCTATTGCAGACCCGCACCTAAAAATAAAAGGAAGATAAAGGACAAAAATGTTACGGGTGATGATTCCCTGCTTAGTCCTAAATCTCAGAAGAAGAAAGAAGAAAGGGTTGCGAAGAAGGCAACAAAAGAGTTGGGGAAAGTGACAAAGGGATACTTGGCGGAGCACCAGATCGAGGTGGATGGTAGAGGCCGAGGTGGTTCCGGGAGTGGTACTGTAACTTCTTTAGACCCCAGTGCAGGAGTGGTTGATGAGGGAGCTACTCGGGCAGCTGTTACCATTGATGAAAGGACTGCGGAGGCAGCTTCAGTTGTTGAAGAAACTATTACGGGCACCGATCCTGAGGGCCCGAAGGATGCGACACCAGACACCGGCGCTTAGGCGCCACAGGTATGTTCTCTCCCCCATATGTTTTGTATTTTCATCAGTGCATTGAGGACAATGCACATCTATTTTGGTGGGGTGGGAACAACATGGGGTGTTTGCTATTTTTGATGGGTTTCTTGATGAAGTCTGAGTAGCCGAGAAACCCACGTCGTGCCTTGATGGTAAATCAGGCGCTGCATGGGAGGCAACCCATGAGGGTACCCACAAGGTACCCGAATCCTTAGGGTTTTCTTGCCTATGTTCTTTCCCTAAGGATTTTTATTTTTCTTTTGAACCGGCACGTGTAGTATAGGGTGTATATAGTAAAAGAAGAAAAGGAACTTAGCGCAGCCTGTGATATGATTTTTGGAACTGAAATTTTGATTGAAAAATGGAGACCCCTCCAAGTTTTTGTATGACATGATTATATCTATCCTTGATAGACTGACCGTTAAGGTTTTGTGCATGACATTAGTATTTAATCGACTTGATGAATGTCTTAAGCTAGAGCACGAACCTGATAATTAGCATGCAATTGCTTGACTCTGTGCCATGAGTGTGTGATCTTATTTTGACTTGTTCTTGTGTTGTGTGCCAATCTAGAACTTGCTCGGTTAGTCTTCCTTAGGTTCTAGGATGGTTGGTTAGGAAAGGATCATAGGCCATTTTTGAATTAGTCCACTTTATCCAAATGACCGACCAAATGATGTAAATACCCTTTGATCCCTGATTTTGAGCCTTAATTGACTCGTTTTGTTGATTAGCCTAATCACCTTCCCCGTCTTTTTGCAAAACCTTTAGTTTGGCCCTGGTCCCTCTTTGGACATCATGTACCTCAACTCATGCAAATCGCCTAAGTTGAGGGTGGCTACTGTAGAGGTGAGTGAGGAGTAGGGGTATGAAAAGAGAAGGTTAGTAATGAAAAGGGAAATAACGGGTGCGGCGGGCATGTTAAAGAAAAGAAAAAGAAAGAGAAAAACAAAGAAAAAGAAAATAAAGAAAGAAAAAGAAAATGTGAAAAAGAGTTGAATTTGAACCAAAATCCACACCCGTCACTTGTTGAAAAATAAAAAGGGAGAAAAAAGGAGGAAAATAATAGAGTTGGTCCGATAAGTGGAGAAGAAAAAAAAATATAGCGTAGTGTCAAGGAGGGCTTAGTCACTGATTTCCATATCTACCATACCTGTCCCCAAGCCTACATTACAAGCCAAAAGAAGTTCTATAGTGATCCTAGTCCAATTGTCTGAATGCCGAGGCATAGAAAATAAGGTCAAGCTTATGGTATTGTGCATGCATTGCTTGAATATCTATTGAGTGCGAGTGTCTTTGTTCAGTCCCCAAATTCTTGATTATATTTTTATATGACTGGGACTTTTTTGTGGTGAGGTTACTAGAGAAACTTTGACTGCTAACTGTTAGTGTGAGTCTCGTATGTGTATGCTACGTCATCTGTTGATAGTGTAATGTCATCCATGGATCCTCTTGTGTTGTCTTGATAATCAGAACACATGCACTGGTTTTGTATTGAATAAGGGAGAGGGATACTTTTTACGAGCTAAATTGCTAAATCATATGACTGTCGTAGTTCCTAGTTTTATTTTGCTATAGCGTCGTTGTAGAATAGTTTTTGTGTCGCTTGAGGACAAGCAACAGTCTTAAGTTGAGGGTGTTGATGTGCCATAGAAATACGTCACTTTCAATGCTTAATACTTAGGATTTTTGCAAGTTCTTTATCATTTTATCTGTGGATTTGATGCTTTTGGTTAAGTGTGCAGGCAAATTGGATCCCTGAGCAAAATGTTGGAAACTAAGCAGAAGCTGGAACATTACAGTGAAGATGGGGCAGTTGACGGGCCATGCTTTCAAAGGACGGGCCAGTCCTATGGAGACGTAATCCAAACTTCAGAAATGGTGCAGGGCAGGAGTGATTGCACGATTAGGTTGACAGTCCATACTTTGAAAGTACGGACCCATCCTGTTGACTCGTCGTCCAAAGATAAGAAGATATGCTAAGTATGGAGGACAGGACGACTCAAACCATGGTCCGTTCTTGTGAAGAACGAACCCGTCCTGTTGATACGTAAACTAAGGTTCCACAGAGGTGAAAACACTAGCAGGAATTACGGATTAGAGAACGGACCGTACTTCAAAAAGATAGTCCGTCTTTGTGACTCGTCATCACTGAAGTAGAGAAGGTACCAAAGTGGGCCAAGAAACCACGAGTCCAAGGATGAGCCGTCATTCAGAAGAATGACTCATGGTTCCACCCAAAGTTTTTATGCCAGAAGACATTGACCAGCATGACCACAGTTGACCTGAGAAGACTATGGATCGTCGTTCCAAATGATGGACCGTCAATCTGACCCGTGGTCCCTGCTGAGCCAGTTTCTTAGTTTGTTTAGGACAGGATTTCTTTTTGTCTATAAATACTTTCCCTTAGGTTTTATTTTTGGGTGTTCACGAATTATTTCAAGTTACTTTCGGATATTTTGTTACATTTATTTTGGTATTGATTTCGGACACAAGGTCTTGATATTGAAGTGTTCTTGAGTTTGTTCTTCAAGATTCCAGTTTTCTTTATTCTTCTTTGTAAGTTTATCTTGATGATTGCTCAAACAACCATTAATTGAATGCTTATGAACATGAGTAGCTAAAATCCACAACTAGGGTTGTGGGAACCATGAAGGATTAACGAAGTAGGCAAAGTACTTAGGGAATCTAGGGAGGTGTTTTAGGCATGTATTGTTCTTTCCTTCATTTTGATTGCTTTTGATGGTGCGCAATGTTAGAACTCGCCTTATCCTTACTTGCCGGACCAAGGAGGTAACGGATGGGAAAAGGGTTATTAACAATGAGATTTGAGTCTATCAACCCTCATCTAATAGCTTGACCTTGTCCAGGAATAGCTAATCTGGAATCAAGGGTAAGGGTTAGTAAAGCGACACTCGCGGCCGGACCAAGGCGTGTGGTGAAATTCACCTAGTTGCCGAACCAAGGAATTAGGTGAACCTAACTTACCGATTCTGCATGCTAAGCACTAAACTAGTTAACCAAGTACAAAAGCCTTACTAAGTTATGATCTCATGGGGAACATGACCCTAGCCATTTCTCTTATTGATAACAACTGTTGAAATTGATCTCTGTTACTTGTTACTAATTCACATTATGATCTTTACTTGTTACTTAAAAAAAACCCTTTGCGGGAAATAAACGACTAAAAGAATGAGTAAACACTAATTGACCCTATCGATCCCAACCTTTAGTTGGGTTCTATATTTGAATAGCGACCGCTTGCGCTTCTTTTAGAGGTGTAATTTAGGCGCATCAGGTGCCAATCTCAGAAACCTACTCAAGGCCTTTTTCTCTCCATCTGTCATATCTGGGCAAGAAGTAAGAGGCTGCACAGTTGATGGAATCGAAATAACCTCGGCATGGGGAGCCGCAGTAGCAGGCTGTGCTCCTGAACTCTGAACACCCAGGGCTGCCCCCTGAGCGGATGCTTGCGCTACCTTTGAAGGATAATCTCCGATCATACCCAGTAGCTGTAATAGTAGACCTCAAATATATGAAGACTAAGCTGGGGCTGAAGCTGAAGCTGATATTGGAGCTGGTGGCACTTGGGCTACCCCCAGGCCCACATACCGCTGCTCAGGAGAAACATCTGGCTCATACTCATGATCGGGCTCTATCTCAACTCTATCAGCTCTGGCAGGTACCGCTGCTCGGGGACGTCCTTGACCCCTACCTCTGTAGCCTCCCCGGCCCCTAGCTAGAGTCAGAGGCTCATCTCTGCCTGATGCCAACGCTCTCGTACGAACCATCTACGATTGAATGAACTAGAAAAGGTGAAATTTCAAGAAACTTCAAGGATACTATGCACGATACAAAAGCAAGGAAAGAGTCATATTTCCTAAGATGTCACTATAGCCCCCCAAAGATTGAGTACATATATCTCTGCCCTGATCTGCAGGACTCTACTAGACATTCGCTCCTATACCGATGACACCGGTGAACCTAGGCTCTGATACAAAGTTGTTACGACCCGATTTCTCGATCAAGATGGCACCTATAATCCCCCCAGTAGGCGAACCAATCCCCATAGCCCAGAACGGTTAGTAATGGGCTACTATCTAACAAACAAGCAGAGAAAGCATAATATAAGCGGATACAAAGGAAATAGGATAAAGAAACAAGCATTAGAAGTGCGTAAGCGGAAGCCAAACCAAACCCAAAACCTGGTATCATAGTATAAGAGCCGAAACTAAGTATATAGAGTATAAAGGATCCAAAATAATATATACATATCTGTCTCTGAATAACAAAGAGAGTACAAGATGCAAAAGACAGACTAAAAGCTAAACTTTGGTCGCCAAGAGCTCACCCTCAGACTGAGATGGTCCAAAACCTCCTCACACGAGTCTCCACTAGCTAACGACGATGGCCCACACTAGGATCTGCACCAGAAGATGCAGAAGTGTAGTATAAACTCCAGTTGCTAAGCAATGGGTACCCAATAATAATCATAGGCCGACTGGGCACATATAAGATATAAATGCAATAATGTAGTAGAAGAAAAATAAGCGGTCACAGAAAACAACAATAAAATACACGGAAGCTAGCACAGAAGGATACAGGCAAAAAAACAAAATACATGGCAGGCTACTAGAAGATATATCACAGACACAAATGGAGGAAGAAGGAATGTACCCAGGGTTCATGCAATAACAATTTATATAGAGAGTTAATGAAGAAGGCGGTATACCGATAATCTCAAGTAAAAAGGGAAAGAGGAAAGGAACATAACGATAACATGCTTGCAAAAAAGATTTAAAACCAAGTCATTCTAGTAACAGCATAATTAGGATCAATATCATGATAGAATAATATTAAATAAAAGTCTACCTAAAGTCCCACGGGTGCCCATACACCCGAGGAACACATACAAGTGAAAAGAAACCCCCCGGCATCCCATACTACTGGAGCTTACACTGAGCAAACAACAAACAAGGGTGGATCTGAACATAATATGCATGATATGATATCATATGCTAAACCAAGTGATGGTACTGTCGTAAGTTACCCCCTCCGGTACCTAGAAGACCCAATAGAGGTAGGATCCATGAAAGGGATTCCCCTGAGTACCTCAACTCCACCGTACACCCATCCTCCGGCACTCGCAACATGTATCTCCTGGTCCAGATCGGCAAGGTCCATGGAGGTCTACTCGTAGACCACATACTAAATCTCATAATCTCAAAATAACAATTCAGAGTATAGCCGGATTGAAATAGGTCACCAGACCTAAAAAATGCACGCCTGGGGTTCTATCCGGGTCTAAATAAGTAAATCAAGTCTCAAAATCCTGACAAGGGTGCCTGGACATAACCGGGTCTAAAATAGTAGTAAAACCAATTTGTTGCTCGGTCTGATTGAGTCTAGTATCATTTCAAATCAATAGGAAATCAATTCTAGCACTACGGCCCAACCGAGTTTAGTATAAGTATGAAAATAGTGATAAAATAATCCTTTTAATTCTTTTTTACCCCAAAAAGACCCATGAAAACAGTTTCAACCTTTACTAACTATTTTTATCAAAAATGAGTTGTTAAGGCCATGTAAGGTTTAGAAAATCATCAATAGTAAGCCCAAAGCCTAAAACATAGCAAAACATGTGAAAAACCTTTTATATGCATGATAATGGTATGCTCAAGCACATGCAGTACCCCAACGGCTCACAATCAACCTATCGACCCTGCATAGGGTCCAATCATTCTACAACAAGCATAACCAGCTCTATAATAATGGTATTGATGTTCAGGACTCATAGACATTCTCAAATAACCCACCATCTATTTTCTAGAGTCAAACCAAGGCCACATAGGACCACAAGGGTAATACTATCAACTACAACGAATACTACATTCAATGGAGGACATGAAGAGGCGGACAAGGTCTGGGGTACCAAGCTAATAAACCCAACCCAAGGATGCTAATTAGTACAATTATATCCTCTAAATGCAAAGTCTAAAATAGTTAAATCGTAACCTACCTGTCATCCGATGACAAGCTGCTAGGACGACGATGTCCAAGCTCAAACCGCTCCGAGAAGCTTTGAAATGAAATCAAATTCGAATTTAGGCTTGAATAACTTGACGTAGATAATTGATTTGATTTTGATGACTACATAAATTATCAAAATACTTTTCCACAAAATTTTCCTTCAACGTGCAATATATATGAGAACTACCTATACTAAACTAATAGTGGCTGAAAATATGTTAATGAAAAAGTCTGTATAGATGTATAAAGTAATGAAATATGTTTGCCAAAAGTTAAGCATAAGTAATAACTTAAAAAATTAAGTAGATGCTACAGGTGTGACTATATTATAAATGCTAGAGATTACTATGCATTAACCCACCTTGTTATCCACCTCCATTCCTTCTACGTGGAGTGGAGGTGGCAACTCTAATAAAATATTGTTATCTCACTATGTATGTAATCGGGGTATTGTATAGGTTCGCGATAAAATAAAAACATACACAAATATATCATAACAAAAGTATTTTTTTCATAAATATTTAAAACATTTTTAAAAAAATAAAACTTTTTACCAAATTCAACTTTCAAATCAAATATTTTCAAATATGCGCGATGTCAATAACATTCTCAAATTTAGGCCTGCAAGCCTTTGATTTGGAATGAAGGTTAAGGTCATACAATACCTCGAATCAGGATTGATCTGCCCACAAGGTCATTTGAGGTCATACGATCACAAATTACTATCGCACGATTTTGATAACTCAACTTTTGAGACTCAGCTCTAAAATAGGAAAATGGCCATAAAGACCACACGAATGGCCAGGGAACTGAACCACCAGTCCCAGCAAGCCATAAATGACTTGGGACCGCTACAGGCAAGCTCTAACAGTATAAAAAAAGCATAAACGCGGGAATGACCGGAAGGGTCATTACAAAGACGATGGACCATTAATATATATAGGACTTGGTTAATTATATTTTTCAACGATCGTATATTACTTGGATTATTATTGATCGTATAACAACGTATTCCATACTACTTGGATCATTAACAACTTATATATAGGACTTGGTTAGTCCTATAACAACGTATTCCATACTAATTGGATCATTATCAATCGGTTAATTAGCTTTTGAATACGTACATCACTAGACGAGACATATATTCAAGACGATGAACCATTAATATTTAGAACTTGATTAATTAAATTACTCACCAATGGTATATATACATAATACAACGTATTTAATATTATTGTTATGTTAATAAATAATAGTATATATAAAAATAATTATATATATATATATATTTTAAAAAAAGTCGGCCTCATGAGGTGGGTTTTATCAAAATATATCAAAACAAACCGACTAACGGAGGTCGGTAATAATTAATAAAAAAAATTATTTTTAACAAAGAGAAAATTATCCAAAAGTGGATGGTGTTTTTAATAATAAAATTATATATTATATAAAAAAACCATCCACAAGTGAACGATTTGTTCAATAATGAAATTATATATTATATATTATATTACAAGTGGATGTTTTGTTCAATTATAATATTATATATTATATATTATATAACAAAACCTTCCACAAGTGGATAATTTTTTCAATAATAAAATTATATATTACATATTATATAACAAAATTATATTTATATTATGAATTTTAAAATAATATATATTATATATTTTTTATTTTTTTACTATAACCGACCAAATGTGGTCAATGTTTTTAATTATTTTTTTACCGCAAAATATTCCTACCATTCAAGGTCGAAATATAATTTTCCCGCTATTTTCTTTTAAGAAAATCGACCAGATTTGTTCAGTTTTGTTATTAAAAAAAATAAAAAAATAATCCCTAAAACCGACCACATTTGGACAGAAATTGCCGACCATGAATTTGTGATCGATTTTCTGTGGTGGGTTTTGCTATTTTTTTATTAGTGGTACTCACCTGGAACTCCGTCCAATCCAAAGCTATGGCCTCGGGCCCATAGTTACATAATAACGGTAAATAAAAAAAATAGTACTATAGTACAAAAATGAACCAAGGCACCTACTTTACCTCTAAAACATCCTTAAAATACTCTATGGATTCTAGGCTAGCCATAGCGACACTACAAGTTCCTAAACTAAGAATAAGCATGATAGTACTATTATATGGTCCCGGAAATGGCCAAAATAAGTGAAAAACATGATTTAAGCCTAATTCTACCCGAAAGGCTACCATAACATTCATGCAGCTTATAACGTATAAAATCTAACTAAACCAGGTCTAAAAGAAATAAATCATAACCTACCTCGGGGCCAAACAACAAGCACGAATCATCAATCGTATGCTTTCTCATTTCGAATAGCCACAAAATGCAGCCATGCCTTCATAAATATAAACTAAGTGTCAAGACGAGAAGATGACACCCATATTACTATATGAAAATTTGGGCAAAAAATTAGGTCAAAAATCAACCCTCCGGGCCCGTGCAATAAAACAGAAAACTAAAATTATAATTATGTTTGCAGTGAATTTTTAAACCCATGCCCAAAATTTTTGAGCACAAACGAGACTCATTTCGGGGCCCAAAATAGTCCCAAAAGTCCACTTGATCAAGGAAATAGAACACGAGATTAAAATGGAATTCAAATATGGAATACACAAAATATTAACAAAAAAAGAGTGGGGGAATACGATAAACTTACCAAAAATATTGGAGATGATTAAAAGCTCTAATCCCAGCTCTTGTGCTCAACAAAAATGGTGTTTTTCAGACAAAAGGAGGAGAAAACAAAGTTGGCAGCTTATATAGTGCCAGTCAATTAGCCTTCACGGACACAGGTAGGCCACCATGTACGTGAACCCACGTAGGTGTCCTGGACTGTCACACCTTGCGGTTACCCCCTAGACGTAACACGGGACTCGGGACCACGAGGATTCCAAGGTAACCCTTGGTCATAGCATTCTCAAGCATAACAAAGAAATAAGACATAGCGGAAACATCAACGTAAATCCAAAACTGGAAGACATATCATAAATATAGAGTCGAATAGGAAATACAACTCAAAAATCATCTCATAATGTCTATGTCAGAAAAGCCTCTAATACTATCATAGAGAGTTGTTGGCACAACACCCCCAACTAACTCGAACATCTAAAAATAAAGAAGGAAACATAAACTGAAGGGGAGCCTAGCCCTCGGACCATGAGGACTCACCAAAAGCTAAAATAGGAGTGGCCGAATCTCTAGCCACGAGCCTGTAAAGGAACACTTGAGTCTGCATCATAAAAGGATGCAGCGCAATATGCGTTAGTGCTATGGAATGTACTAAGTATGCGAGCAATGCATGAACATAGTGAAAATATGCTAAGTATGCTTGAATAACTGAAATCATGCTTTTAAAGGATAACTGAATGCGATGACTCTAAAAATATCATAAGCCGAAGCGTAAACATAAGTAATAAGTCTGAAATCTGATTTAGAGTCAAATGCAACTTTAATCATAAACTATTTCGGTGGGAGGTTCTCTAACCGACATAGACCATGTGAGCTACATGGAATCCGATGTATCCGCCCTATCGAAAGGACCCAATATACCTTGCCAGGATATAGAGGCATTACTTTCGCGTGATCACTAAAACTGATGCCCAACGGAGCGAACTTAAGACCTACGGGGGCACGTAGTTCAGGGACCTTTTCGGGTACTCTCACCCTGTCTAACTCGGTGCTAATACTACTCCCAAAACATATACATATAGCTCATATAATACTTAGGCATATCTGATGCCAAATCTGTTTGAAAAGCATAACAGTATATCTGATACCATGCAATTCACTTAGCTTAGGTGGACATATCTAGATGCCAAACCTTTCTTGAAACATAGGGACATATCTGATGTCCAAAACTGTTAGAAAAGCATAAGGACATATCTAATGTCATGCAATTCAAAGTCATGAATCTTAAAGCTTTGCAAGACCACAATTCAAAATATACTTTTCTTGCTAAATTCATACTTAGAGAATTTGTCATGCAATTTCATAAGTACATAAAGGCCACGATGTCTAATCATGCCAACTTTCTCTTGAAAACATGTAAATTCATAGTTTTATGCTAGAAATCAATATTTATGCTTGAGCTTTTAAAACCAATGAGAGAATCATAATCAAATCATGAGTAATCAAGAGAAAACCATGAATTTAAACATAGAAACTGATTTCATAAACTCTCCCCAAATTTTAGATCAAAACCCTAATTTCATAACTTCATAATTCAAATTAAGACTTGAGGATTTTGGGCACAAGGGTGAAAGGAACCCATTGTTAGAGACCCACATACCTTGTATGAAGATTACCCACTTCAATGGAAAAGAATTGGAGACTTGACTTGGAGCTTGGAGACTTGAGTTTGAAGAGGGATTTCCCTTTTTGGGAGGAGATTAAGGATCTTAGGATGAACTTAGAGTAATATGGGTGAAAACCCTTCTAAAAGTAGTCAAAAAAACTTCACTTAATACATAATAGGGTGGGAAATGACCAAAATAACCCTTGGTTTTAATTAAAAAGAAGCTGGAATTTTGGTCAACTTCAGTGTCCATGAGTGGAGTCTACGATTCGTAGACTTTTCCACGAGTCATGGAATCCAGTCGTGGGACTCAGACTAGGAAGTAAGTCTGCAGAAGACTTTCCACGAGTCAACAGGATGACTCGTGGAAGCTTCCACGAGCCGTAGGGTCGAGTCATGGAAGTCAGGAAAATGTTTGGTCTCTGATGGAGTTCCACAAGTCAACATCACGACTCGTAGAAAGTTCCACGAGTCATGGAAGTGACTCATGGAAGTCAGTACTGGAGCTGGTCTGCAGGGCTGGGATCACGAGTCCCTTTCACGACTCGTGGAACCTTCCATGACTTGTGGACTTGACTCGTGGTCCCTGAAACTTGGATTTTTCTGAAGTTTTTGACTTGGTTAGCTAGATACGTGTACGGGGTGTCACATGGACCATGCATATGTAAAGAACAGAGGGAGGCAAGGCCAGGTGACCCTTCATTATGTACGCAATAGGGTCACCGTATAAGCAGTCCCACATAGGCGGCTGAAACGACCTATTCCATCGTTATGGTTGAGCTCTTCATGCAAAGAAAACGGGTTAGAATACTTTTGGGATGGGGAGTTGGGAAATTTGGGCTAGGTTAGTCTCGAATAAATTCTAAGCAAGGTAAGGTCTAGGGAAATCCAGGAAAACATTGGGTAAAATTTTTAAGTTTGAGCTAGGATTCCTTTTAGCTAAGAGGTTAAGGAGTTCATAGGACTGTGAAAGTGAATTCGGGTGAGTAGAACTCCCGGTATCAAACTTGATGTTAAGGGGTTGGTCTGGAACGTCAAGGGGTGACGGTGTGTTGTGAATTGGGCAAAACAAGGAAAAATCTTGAGTTTCTATTCCGTGTCAACCGTTATGGCAGGTGACACGCTGCTACGGTGATGACTGCTATAGCAGAGAAATTTCCACTACAACAGAAGTCAAGGCAGTCAATCCCACTATAGCAGGTGGCTTCCGCTACGGCGGTGCCGCTATACTAGAATAGGACCCCTATAGCAGAATAAGTCACAGTAAATACAAAAATTCCCTAAAAATGTTCAAAAATTCTCAAGAACTTTTTGGGAAGGGTAGAGGCGATTCTCCTTTAGATTTTCATCAAGTTTCTTCCTAAAGGTAAGTAAATTACTCCCCTAACTTAGTACTTTGATTTATATACCTTAGAAACATTAGTTACGGACAGTAGGGAGGGTTTGGCTTGACCTAAGGTGCAAAATATGGTGTAACAAGGAATGTAGGTGTAGAAAACCTTGGGTTTTGTGTATAAACTGCTTAATTCATGTTTTAATACCATAATTTGCTAGTGTAACCATAAAAACGGTAGTTCTAGGTGAATTATTGGTGGGAAAGCCATGGGTTGGGTGGAATGATCTTGAGTTTGGCCTGGGGATTGGGATTAATGTATAATTTGGGGATAATTAGGCCATCTTTGGTTGATTTTGTGTTTGTTTTAGATAAGAACGAGCTAAAGCGTCACAAAAAGGGAAAGCTCAGGTACAGTAGAGCATTCAAGCTTAATTCGAGGTAGGTGATGGTTGATTGTTTCCCATTTATGATATATGTGCATGTTAACTATTATATTAGTGTTTCCTGTACAACTGGTGTGTTAGGGAATAAGATAATAGATGTTACCAATATTTGGTTGTCAATATTGTGAAATGAACTTGTCTTTAATACTTGTTGGGTTTACTAGTGTGGTGCATGTTCATTGTCATTGATTGTTGTGTAACGCCCCAAACTAGGAGAGGCGTGACTGGTACTCGATACCGTATTCGATCAAGTTAGCCACTAAAACATACTAGGTTACTAAACTGTGGCCCCAAAAAGTCAGGCAATATAACATCTGAAATACCAAGCCTGGACCGTTAAGGTCATAACCTGAATGACAACAAATCATATAGACAAAGGTAGACAAGACAAAAATAATTAAGTACTGCCTGGTCGACGAGGCCACAACTGAATACGTACATATATATACATACATGCCAAACCTATGGGCCTGGAGACTGGAACCTGCAAAAAGAAACCCAGAATACCAAGTCCATAATAGCCTCTAAGAGTGTCATAAGCACTAGTCGGGACAAGGCCCATACTATACCCAAACTGTACAACAAAAGTAAACATCCTCTGATAGCCCCAGGAAGAGGTTGAGCTTACCAACTCACAGCTGAACCGGAATCCTAGTGGAGGGGTCGATTAGAATCCTTACCTAAATCTGCATGCACAAAACAAAAATGCAGCATCCCCAAGCAACAGGACGTCAGTACAAAAAAAATATACTGGTATGTGAGGGAGAGAGTAGAATCATAAATAGCTGCTGTAAAAAGGGTAATAGAGATACCACTTGAAACTGAAACTCTGATAGCCTCTATGGCCGATATCCAACCTTATATAAATTAAATATACATGGTATGTTTGCATAATCGTATATTGTGAATACATCTATATAGATGCAAATGCATGTCATACCCAACCAAGTGCTAGCAATGGTGGTGCCTTCTGGTAGCTAATCGACATCGTAATTGCCAACTTGTGGCCATCTGTGTCTCGTACGTATAAATATAGGCAATAAGCCTCAAACCTCCTGATTATAGCTCGAGAGTAGAATGCATAGTATGTCATGTCGTGGATTTATAATGCACGTATGTCATCATAATTATGTTTCCAATCTTGGCTCATTGGTACTCTTGTTCTCATAATCTCGTAACCACTTTCGTATAATATGTAAAAGCCTCGGAGAACCTCATGTGCTTTTAGAATAAACTTGAACACTTAACTTGACGTTAGAAAGGTAACTTAAACCTGAGGATGTTCATAAAGAGCTTAAGGTGCTTCACTTAGTTTCTATATATATATGTTTCCTTAATAGTTTGGTAAAGATGGTATTTCAAAACCAAGTCCTTTCGTAGTTTAAACATATGAGTTACATTTGAGAGTTTTGAAAATCTACGTATTATTTTAAAGTTTTCCGAAAATTATTTTAGCAAGGAAGGAAGGCTGGTTGCGAATTCTTAATGTTCCTTTGCAATTATTTTAAGTCAAAACATGTAAAGAAGAATAAAAACTCCTACATATAGACATATAATTAAGGAAATCGACAAAATGACATATAGATGCCGAATACCCTATATAACCGAACGAGTAAAATATCACCATTATAATACCATGAAAATACTTCAGTTGTGATCCTAATGCCTTTCACAGAAGGTATTTCTAGAAATAGAATAGTAAAATGTCGCATTTGAGGATTTAGGAATTTTCTAAAATTCATGCTCAATGGAAGGACAACACGTAGCCTTAACATATCTTTCCAACGAATGTCCAAATGCCTGTAGTTCCTTCATGGAATTTGTTCCTTACATATTAAGCTTCACAACACTACATATACGTGTCTTATATGCACCTAAAAATAGTTCATAATTAAGATTTAATTGGCAGATTTTCCATATGATCATAACTTGATGAAACGTACGTAGAACTTCATAAAAACGATCATAAAAGAGCCCCGAGATGGTTACCTTAGCAAACCAAGTGTAAAGATTGAAGAACCACCAAGAAATACCAAGTCCTATCTTTTGAAACCAGCTCCAAACGTGGCTTATCGAAAGGGAAAATGGTTGCCGTGCGTAGAGATCACGGTTCTAGGCACAGGGGCAAACTTTAGCGATAGAAATCACCAAGAATGCACCTTGATAACTCAAGAACTGTCTTGTAACCCTCTCCTATGTGTCTCCTGTTTTAGAAATGATTTTAGAATGTTTGCACGACTTAAAACGTCAATAGACATATATATTCTAATCTTGACCCGACCCAGTTCGCGACCCAGTTTCAGCACAGACAGTCCACGGTAAAATAGTCATAACTTTTTATTACAAGATCAGTTTTATGTGAGGTTTTGTGCGTTGGAAACTAGACTCGTAGACCTTTGATTTGGTAGGTTGTGCCCCCCTTTAACTCTTCATATATTGAGAGAAAATATCCAAGACATTTGACCCAAAGTTCAAACAATTTATTAAAGAAACTTATGATAACTTTTGCCGACTTTTATTTCGCAACTTGCTTGAATTTAAAACTTAACATACGACCATTGAGCAATTATAATACCTCATAAAACATCCTTCTTAGAATATTATATACTCTTAGTCTTACCCCAAACCTACGGGTTAATTTAAACTTTCCGAATGAGTGAGGTGGTACACGAGGTATTTCTTTAAATCAAACTTTTGTTTAAGGGATCCCCTTGACCTAAAACGTTAGTTTAATTCTTTGATATGACCGCCTATTTGCAACCTTATTCTCTTGATGTGATACACCAAGTTATATACACCTTATACACTCACTCCATGCTACATATATTATATGAAAAAAAATTATAGGGTCTCACATTCTCCCCGTCTTAAGAACATTCGTCCGTGAATGGATTAAAAATGTTCCTTGGTTGCATTTATTTTCTGTTAATATGTCTTTTGCAAGGCTATATTTGTTACTTTCACAAATCTTAAATCCAATTCTGAAAATTTCAACTACAAGGTTTCGTATAGCTATCTCGCGACAAGACATATAAATTGCCCTTTCAAGTTAATTAAAATTCAAGTAAGTTGCTGCAAAGGAATAATTGTAAATTATTGAAATTCAACTCACCTTAAGTCGTAAATAGCTGGGGGTACTTCTTCCTCATTTCCTCCTCAACTTCCCAAGTTATTTTCTCAACGTTTTTATTCTGCCATAACACTTTCACGAAACTACTTCTTTAGTCCGAAGCTTTCTTACCTATCGGTCTAAAATAGCCACTAGTACCTCAGCATAAGACAAGTCTTCAGCAATGCGAATATCCTCAACATGTGTAATACGCAAAGGATCTCCAATGCACTTTTGTAACATAGATACATGAAATACAGGATGGACTGCTTCTAATTTCGAAGGCAAATCAAGCTTGTACGCTACCCTGCCAATTCTCTAAATAATCTTATACGACACGACATACCTGGGACTAAGCTTCCCTTTCTTGCAAAATTGCATGACACCTTTTATAAGCGTTACTTTCAGGAAAACCCAATCCTCTACATCAAACTCTAAGTCTCGTTGTTGAACATCTGCATAAGAATTCTGTCGACTCTGTGCTGTCTGTAACTGATATCTACTAAGCTTTACCTTTTCTATCTCCTACTAGAGTAGATCGAGATCTAGCAACTCTGCTTCCCCGACCTAAAACCAACCGACCGGTGACCTGTACTTTCGTCCATATAGTGCTTCATAAGGAGCCATCTGAATACTAGCTTAAAGCTGTTATTATAAGAAAACTTAATAAGGTGTAGATGATCATCCCAGCTTTCTTTAAAATCCAATATGCAGGCATGTAAAATATCCTCGAAAGTTTGAATAGTACGCTTAGCCTGTCCGTCAATCTATGGATGAAAAGTGGTGCTAAGATTTGCCTGAGTACCTAGACCCTTCTGAAAGGATCTCTAGAAGTGTGCCGTAAACTGAGCCCCTTAGTCAGATATAATAGATAAATAACTCTGAGAAGGCACACCATCTCCCGAATGTAAAGCCTGGCATAATCCTCGGCTGAATATGTCATCCTAACTAGCAGGAAATCAGCAGATTTTGTCAGCCTATAAATAATTACCCAAATAGAATCATACCTCCATGGTGTGCGAGGCAAATCGGTGATGAAGTCCATATTTATAATGTCCCATTTTTATAATGGAAGCTTGATATACTAAGTTAGGACTCCAGGCCTCTGATGTTACGCTTTAACTTGCTAGCAGTTGGCATATTAGGCTACCGTCTCGGTGATATCCCTTTTCATGCCATTCCACCAGTAGATCTGTTGAAGGTCCCGGTATATATTTGTCGCTCTGCATATCTAGAATAATGGGCCTCTGAAAGAATCATGGCATGAAGCTCTCCTACTATCAGTACACACAAGCAACCATAGTATCTAAGGAATCCATCTCCAGTCAGCTCAAATAAAGGTTGTTGCTGCTGTGGAATCCCTTCCCTCAGTTTCATTATCTCAGGATCCTCGTGCGGTCTCTCTATCACTTAAGTGACAAAGGAACATTCTATCGTATTTTGAATGATAACACCTCCACCCTCTGTGTCTAATAATTGCACCTGTAAACTAGATATATGGCATAGATCTTTGGTTATTTCAACCTTATTAGCTTCAATGTGGCATAGACAGCCCATGGAATTTTGGCTAAGCGCATCATAAATAATATTAGCTTTGTCGGGATGGTATAAAATGTCAACATCATAGTCCTTTAGAAATTCTAGCCATCTCCTCTATTGTAGGTTCAAATCCCTCTGCTTAAATAAATATTTAAGGCTTTGGTGTTGGTGAAAACATCAATATGAACCCCGCATAAATAATGACGACAAATCTTCAGGGCAAAGACAACTGCAGCCAACTCAAGATCATGAGTAGGATAGTTCCGTTCATGTTTCTGCAACTGTATAGAGGCGTATGTGATAACCTTTCCATGATGCATAAGAACACAACCTAGGCCAATTCTTGAGGCATCACAATATACAATATAACCCTCAGTGCCATCTGGAAGAGTCAACACAGGTGTTGTGGTAGGCCTTTTCTTTAGCTCTTGGAAACTCTGCTCGTATGCCATAGTCCACTGAAACTTAGCTGCCTTATGTGTCAGCTTTGTCAGTGGTGCAGTGATAGAGATGAAACCCTCCATAAACCTCCGATAATATCTTGGCAAGCCTAAAAAGCTATGGACCTCTGTCAGATTCAAGAGCCTTGGCAAGTTCATCGCTACTTCAATCTTTTGGCCATCAACCCTGATACCATCGCCAGTGATAACATGACTAAGAAAAGCTACAAAAGTTGTCCAAAATTCACATTTAGAGAATTTAGCATATAACCTGTAGTCCTGGAGAGTCTGCAATATAGCTCGTAAGTGGTCCGCATGCTCGACTTCTGACTGTGAATATTTCTGGAGTCGTCAAAATACACAATCACAAATATGTCCAAGAACAATTTGAAGACCCGATTCATAAGATCCATAAAGGCTGCTGGGGAATTAGTAAGCCCAAAATACATGACAAGAAATTCAAAATGTCCATACCTCATCCTGAAAGCTGTCTTTGGGATATCAACATCCCTAACTCGCAATTGATTGTAACCAGATCTCAAGTCAATCTTGGAAAAGAATTTAGCACCCTATAACTGGTTGAACAAGTCATCAATCCATGGAAGAGGATATTTATTCTTGATCATGACTTTATTTATCTTCCTGTAGTCAATACACATCCATAAGAAGCCATATTTCTTTTGAACAAATAGCACCGGAGCACCCCATGGGGATGTACTTGGACTAATAAAGCCTTTATCGAGCAAGTCCTTTAGTTGTTCCTTCAATTCCCTTAGCTCCACAGGATCCATTCTGTAGGGGGAACGGATATAAACTTCATATCAGGAAGAAAGTCTATAAAAAAGTCAATTTTCCTTTCTGGGGGAATTCCTGGAAGCTCATCAGGGAAAATCATCGAAAATTCATTCACAATAGGAATCGACTGAGGAGTTCCTGAATCCTTATCTGTATCCCTAAAATGAATTAAATGGTATATACAGCCTTTAGAAATCAACTTCCAAGCCCTAAGGTATGACATAATCTTACTCCTGGGTGTGGCTGCATTACCTTTCCATTCCAAGACTAGCTCACCATGAAAATGAAATCTGACAAGCTTCGTACGACAATCAATATTAGCATAACAAGCTGCCAACTAATCCATACCTATAATGATATCGTAGTCTAGCATAGTCAATTCAACTAAATTAGTAGATGTGGGACAATCATTAATTAACACCTTAAACCTTGATAGACACAACTAGCTATAATAGGGCCGCCAACTGGCGGAGACACCTTAACTGAGTGTGAGAATAACTCAGATCTCATGTCAAGCTTACCAGCAATAAATGGAGTAATATATGAAAATGTAGAGCCAGGATCTATCAATGCATAAATATCTTGAGAAAGTATCGTCAATATACCTGTGACAACATCTGGGGACTCTTCTGAATCCTGTCGGCCTATGAGAGCATAAAAGCAGTTCTGGTCAGCGCTGGAACCTAAGGTATCTCCTCCACCTCTCCCCCTACCACAACCCTAAGTAGACTGTGGTCCTGGTCGAAGGGGGCAAACTGAAGGTGAAGAGGCTGCTGCAGATCCTAAAGGCTGAGCTGGCCCACCTCTGCATAACCTCGGGCATCGACTAAAAAATATCCTATTTGCCTACAGTGATAACATACACCTGAACCCAGTCTACATTGCTCGGTGTGTAGCTTACCACACAGTGTATATGGAGGGGTAGGCTGCCTTATTTTCCCAGAACGCTCCTGCCGATGGCCCTCAGACTAGCCTAAGCTTTGCCTTGGTCCTGACTGACTATAATGATCAAGCTGCTGGCCCTGTATTTGTGGTGGAGCACTACTTGCTGGGCTGGGTGGATATCAAGGGAGTGGGGGCCTAAAATCACCCCATGGCTCCCTATAAGACCCCATAGTATGGGCCCTATTACTCTGGTCCCTGTCCATGTGGGTGTCCCAAATCAGGTGAGAAAGGTCCTCTGTAGTCTCAGAAAAATCATGTATGTGGGAAATATCTACATCATCTTGTAGGGATGCTACCGTACAGTCTATGATAAGATGATCCCCCAAACAAGTCACATAACAATGAACTTTGGCCCTCATGGTGCGTATGATATCTGGTGCATACCTCGCCAAGGAATTAAACCTATGGCTATAATCTCTGACGTTCATATTCCCTTGTCTCAAACTGATAAACTGGACAAGATGGGCCTCCTGAACCTCTTGTGGAAAATAATGGGCCAGGAAGGCCTCAGAAAAGTCATCCTACTCTACTGGTGGAGCATCAGGTCCTCTGGATCTCTTCCATGGCTCATACCACAGGACAACTACACCACGTAGTCGAAAAAAGCAAACTCCATAGCCTCAGTGATAGAGACATGCATCACCATCAATACTATATACACCTAGTCTATAAAGTTTTGGGGGTACCCGGTGGAACTAGATCCTATAAATAATGGAAGATACAGATGAAAAAACTCACGTACCTTCAAGATTTCTTCCCGATCTCTCCTAGCCTTTACTCCTGAGTCTAGTTCACGTTCATGAATAACAACCATCCTAGTTAGCAATGGAACTGCCTCCCTCATCCCCTGCTCCCCTATCTCTGGTGGGGGAACAATAGGTGTTGAAGGTCATGTGTCCCTTGCTATCTCAGGTACCAATGGAACTAGCGGGGCTGGGGGAACTGCATCTCCTTGAGCTTCAACAGGTGCCAGGAAAGCTGGAACTGGGGGTGCTGGAGACTCATTGTGTGCCTCTAAGGGAACTTTATCCCTCTAACTCAGTAGGGAATGACTGGTACTTTTCCCTGAATCCATGCCTATCTCTTGCTGTTCTATCTCCTAAGCATAGATACTCTGTCAGATAAGAAACACAAAGAATGATTTAGATGTCATATGTTCTTATAACCCTGCTCTATAGCATGATCTATAAATTGAAAGAAATGTAATCACTCATAAATGCCCTATAGCCTCCTGATTATAAGTGTGGTGCACAACACACCCATAAGCAAGACTCTAATATACACGGCTTGTGGACTCCCTGGGACATGGCCTACTCTGATACCAAGTTTGTCATGCCCAAAACTAGGGGAGGAGCAACTGGAACTTGATACCTTATTCGACCGAGTTAGCCACTAAAACATACTAGTTGACTAAACTGTAGGCCTAAAAATTCAGGCAACATAACACCTGAAATACCAAGCCTGGACTGTTAAGGTCATAACCTGAATGACAACAAGTCATATAGACAAAGGTAGACAAGCCAAAAATAATGAAGTACAAGCTGGCCAATGAGGCCGAATATGAAGACAAACATACATACATATATATACATACCAAACCTGTGGGGTTGGAGACTGGAAGCTTCAAAAAGAAACCCAAAATACTATGTCGATAATAGCCTCTAAGAGTATCATAAGCACTGGTTGGGACAAGGCCCTGACTATACCCAAACTGTACAATAAAATTAAACATTCTCTGATAGCCTCAAGAAGAGGTAGAGCTTACCAACTCACAACTGAACCCCAAATCCTAGCGGAAGGGTCGATCAAAATCCTTTCATAGAACTATATGCACGAAACAAAAAATGCAACATCCCAAGGCAATGGGACGTCAATATGAATAAAAATGCACTAGTATGTGAAGCAGAGAGTAGAATCATAAATAGCTGATGTAAAAAGGGTAATAGAGATACCACCTGAAATTGAAACTCTGATAGCCTCCATGGCCGACATCCGACCTTATATAAATTAAATATTCATGGTATGCTCGCATAATTATATGTTGTGAATACATATATATAGATGCAAATGCATGTCATACCCAACTAAGTACTAGCAAAGGTGGTGCCTTCCGGTAGCTAACCGACATCATAATTGCCAACTTGTGGCCATCTGTGTCTTATACGTATAAATATAGGCAATAGGCCCCATATCTCCTTATTATAGCTTGAGAGTAGAATGTATAGCATGTCATGTCATGGATTCATAATACACATATTTCATCATAATTATGTTTCCAATCTTGGCCAGTTGGTACTTTTGTTCTCATAATCTCGTAACCACTTTTGTATAATATGTAAAGTGGTCATAGAACATCATCTACTTTTAGAATAAAATTGAACACTTAACGTGACTTTAGAAAGGTAACTTAAACCTAAGGATGTTCATAAAGATCTTAAGGTGCTTCACTTAGTTTCTATATATGTTTCCCTAATAGTTTGTAAAAGAAAGTATTTCAAAACCAAGTCCTTTATTAGTTTAAACATACGAGTTATATTTGAGAGTTTTTGAAATCGACGTATTATTTTAAAGTTTTTCGAAAATCATTTAGCGAGGAAGGAGGGCTGGTTGTGAATTCTTAATGTTCCTTTGCAATCATTTTAAGTCACAACACCCAAAGAAGAATAACAACTACATAAAGACATAGTTAAGGAAGCCGATAAAATGACATATAGATGTCGAATACCCTATATAACTGAACAAGGGAAATATCACCATAATAATACCATGAAAATACTTCAGCTGCGATCTCAATGCCTTTCATAGAAGGTCTTTCTAGCAATAGAATAGTAAAATATCGCATTTGACAATTTAGGAATTTTCTAAAATTCATGCTCAAAGGAAGGACAACGCTTAGCCTTAACATACTTTTCCAACGAATGTCTGAATGCTCGTAGTTCCTTCATGGAAGTTGTTCCTTACGTCCTAAGATTCACAAACACTATATATAAGTGACTTATACACACCTAAAAATAGTTCATAATTAAGCTTAAATCAAAAAAATTTGCCATAGGATCATAACTTGACAAAACATCCGTAGAACTTCATAAAAATGATCATAAAAGAGCCCCAAGATGGTTACCGTAGCAAACCAAGTGTAAAGCTTGAAGAACCACCAAGAAATACCAAGTAATATCTTCTGAAACCAGCTCCAAATGTGGCTTATCAAAGGGGAAAATGGTTTCCACATGTATAGATCACATTTCTAGGCACGGGGGCAAACTTTAGTGATAAAAATCATAAAAAATGCACCTTGATCACTCAAGAACTGTCTTGTAACCCTCTCCTATGTTTCCCCCATTTTAGAACTATTTTTAGAATGTTTTCACGACTTTAAACGTCAATAGACATACATATTATAATCTTGCCCTGACCCGGTTCGCGACCCAGTTCCCGACCCGATTTCAGCACACACAATCCACGATAAAATAGTCATAACTTCTTATTTTGAGATCGGTTTGATGTGAGATTTTACGCGTTGGAAACTAGACTCATATACCTTAGATTTGGTAGGTCGGGGGTCCTTTAACTCTTCATATATTGGGAGAAAATCTCCAAGACATTTGACCCAAAGTTCAGCAAATTTATTAAAGAAACTTGCGATAACTTTTGCCAACTTTTATTTTGCAACTTGCTTGACTTCAAAAATTAACATACGACCATTGAGTAATCATAATACCTCATAAACCTTTCCAAATGAGCAAGCTGGTACACGAGGCAGTTTTTTAACTCAAACTTTTGTTTAAGGGCTCCCCTTAACCTAAAACTTTAGTTTAATTCTTTGATATTGCCACCCATTTGCAACCTCATTCTCCTGATGTACTACACCAAGTCATATACACCTCATACATTCACGCACGCTATGTATATTATATGAAAAAATTATGGGGTCTCACATGTTGTGTCGTCTGTGATATTAGGTTGGATCGGGTACCACGCTAGGATAATCCATTATCTGGATCTGGTACCACACTTGGTACGATATATCTATTGTTTGGCTCTGGTACCATGCATGGTAATAGATTTTATCTTGGTTGTCTTGGGTACCACGCCATGTACATGTTTGAATGTGTTTCTGTGTGTTGGTTCCATGAGTGAATTGGGTTATTTCTTATGATGTAATTATTACTGTGTTAGTTCCACGAGTGGCTGAGTGATTGTGTTTAAATGCCCGGGTTGGTTCTTGTGTAGACCAAATTGCATATTAAACACTGTAGATGATGTCTTAGGAATCCTGGGTGGTCCGGGTTACTTAAATGGCAGATGTCATCGCATATATTGTTATTGTTGTAGTTTTGGACATGTTTCATGTAGTTTGTAAGTCAGATTGATGACTGAGGGTCTGGGTAATATTTGCTGACTTGTTTATACATGTTTTGTCCTGCTTTACTAAGTTTTAGTTAAGTGTTAATATTTCGTATGTTGGAGCTGGCCGATGATCCTACCAGTACATTGTTGTTTTTTTGTACTAATACTGCACTTGCTCTTATTTTGTTGGTACAGGGCATATTCCAATGGTGGCTGCACAAGCTTAGTTATGATACGAGAATTTTTTGAATCTAAGGGTGAGCTACTTCTTCAGGGCTGCCATAGATTCATCTATCCTTTCTAGTCCATTGTTCGGACTCAAAATACTTTGTTTTGGGGTTGCATCCCCATATTCTAGACTTGTTAGATGTTTTGGTACTTGACTTTCATATTCTAGGGGTTATTTCCACAGGTATTCTGGTTACTTATGTTTTAGATGTGAACCTTAGTTTATTTAATGCAAATTGGTTTTAGCTACTTAGATTTTGATAAGTGTTGACTTGGTTACTTAGTTCTCTCATCGGGGGTTTAGGGTGGGTGCTACTCGCGGTGGTTTAGATCATGACAAAGCATGTATTAGAGCCCTAGGTTCATTTATCTCATTGTACCAAAATAGATCTAGTAGAGTATTGCGGAATAGTATAGAGACATCTGTACTTTTTTTCGAGAGGCTACAAGAATTTAGGAAACTATCTCTTCTTTCTTCCTTCATGCTATAACTTAATTCTAATTGTTACCTCGTAATCCAAATTGGTATTTAACCTTCTTCTATGAAAGGTTGCATAATTTGGGTATTGTATAGAAGCATAGGGTGGAGCTTGTTACTTTTTAGCTGCAGGGTGATGTCAAGCAGTGGTGGAGGGCTCATGTAGAGTGTCAATATTCAGCCTTGCCTCTGATGACTTGGGCTCAATTTCATGCCCTATTTTTGGAGAAATATGTGCCTCGCACTCTGAGAGATTGCAGGAATGATGAGTTTCTGGACCTTGAGCAGGGCACTATGTTTGTTTCAGCTTGTGAAGCTAAGTTTCATGCCTTGTCTCGTTATGCTACATAACTATTGGGCACTGAGGAGGAGAGGATTTATCTGTATGTTAAGGGTATGAACACCGAGTTGCAGGTTCTTTCTGTTCACATGACTTCTGTAGGGAAGAGTTTTAATAAGGTGACTAACTATGTAAGGAAACTGGAGAGGGTAAGGCAGGTTGGGCAGGCTAAGGTATTAGCTAAGAAGACCCAGAATGAGGGTAACTTCAGTTGTTCTTACTCCAGGTGTCCCAGTCAGCAGGTCTATTAGGATCTCCTTATTCAGTCACCCCTGCCAACTTCCACAGGTGGTCATTTAGGGGCCATTCAACAGTTTTTAGCTCCTAGAGGCCAAGGGACTTCTTATTCTTCTGCCAGCAGGCCCTCTCAGACAGGAAGGAAATTAGGTGCAGCAACAAACTAAGGCTGTAGTTCCAGCAGGTATGGCCAGGGGGCGCCCATAGGGTTGGTGAGGGAATTTTCAGGAAGGCCGTGGAAATAGGGGAAATGGTAACACAAGAATGGGAATGGCGCAACCAACTATAGAGATTTCTCGAATTGATGATAGGGACCATTGTTATGCCTTTTTGGGCAAGTGTAAGGCCGAGGCATCGTATGCTGTGATAACAGGTACAATTCTTGTCTGTGATCGGATGGCTTCTATTTTATTTGATCCAGGCTCCATATATTCATATGAATCTATTAGATTTTCCTTGGGTCTGGATTTGATTTGTGATGTTCTTGATTCTCCTATTCATGTTTCTACTCCGATTGGAGATCGGTAGTGGTGACACATGTATATTGTTTATGCTCTGATATGTTTATTGGTTTCCAGACTTGGGTAGATTTGGTTATTTTGGATATGATAGATTTTGATGTTATTTTGGGTATGACCTGGCTGTCTCCGTATCACACGGTGTTAAACTATAATTTTAAGATAGTAACTATAGATATTCTGGGTAGGGATAGACTAGAGTGGAAAGGTGTGTACAGGCCTAAGCAAGCGAAGATTATATCCTTTGTTCGGGATAAAAAGCTAGTGGGGAGAGGTTGTTTAGCCTTCTTGGCTCACTTTCAGGATGTTAGTACGGAGTCTCCTTCCATTGAATC
Organism: Jaltomata sinuosa; assembly: GCA_003996215.1. Lineage (NCBI taxonomy): Eukaryota > Viridiplantae > Streptophyta > Magnoliopsida > Solanales > Solanaceae > Jaltomata > Jaltomata sinuosa. The sequence goes on along the minus strand of QJPP01006967.1, from coordinate 40,976 downwards.
CATCCCAGTGGTTTTTGAATTTCAGAAGGTATTTCCAGCGATTTGCCTAGCATGCCTCCGGACAGGGACATTGACTTTTGTATAGATTTGGAGCCAGGCACTCACCCAATCTCTATTAATCTTTATTATATGACTCTAGCAAAGTTGAGAGAACCTAAGACTCAGCTTTAGGAACTTCTAGATAAGGGATTTATTCATCTCAGTGCTTCGCCTTGGGGTGCTCCGGTATTATTCATAAAGAAGAAGGATGGTAGCATGAGGATACATATAGACTACAAGCAATTGAACAAGGTTACCATCTAAAATAAGTATCCTTTACCCCACATAGATGACCTTTTTGATCAGTTGCAGGGCGCTTCAGTGTTTTCTAAAATTAACTTGAGGTCAGGGTATCATCAGCTAAAGATTAGGCCTGAAGATATACCTAAGATGGAGTTTTGGACTCGGTATGTGCACTATGAATTCCTGATAATGTTTTTTGGGTTGACTAATGCACCGGCAGCTTTCATGATTTACTGAATGGTGTCTTCAAGTCGTTTATAGATACATTTGTGATTGTGTTTATATATGATATTTTGATTTACTTTAAGAGTAAAGAGGAGCATGCAGAGCATCTTCACATTGTTTTGGGAATTCTGAGGCACCAAAAATTGTATGCAAAGTTTTCAAAGTGTGAATTTTGGCTGTCTTCGATTGATTTTGTAGGGCATGTGGTTTCAGAAAAAAAGGTGATAGGATCTCCAAAAGATTGAGGCAGTTAAGAGTTGGGTCTGACCTATCTTTGTGACTGAGGTTAGGAGTTTTGTGGGTCTTGTGGGCTATTATCATAGGTTTTTCAAGAACATTGCTTCCATTGCTACTCACTTGACAAGGTTGACTCGAAGGAATTACCTTTTGTTTGGTCTGAGAAGTGGGGGGAGAGTTTCCAAAAGCTCAAGACATTTCTGACTACAGCTCCCATCCTATCATTGCTGCTTAAAGGTAAGGATTTCATTGTGTTTTGTCATATTTCACATTTGGGTTTGTTTGTTGTTTTGATGCAGGAAAGGAATGTCATAGCTTATTCTTCAAGGCAATTGAAGCCCCATGAGAAGAATTACCCAACCAATGATTTGGAGTTGGCAGCGGCGGTATTTGGAATCAAGATCTGGAGACACTACCTCTATGGTGTCAAGTGTGAAGTGTTCACAGACCATCGCAACCTATAATATGTGTTTACACAGAAGGATTTGAATTTGAGAAAGAGACGGTGAATGTAGTTGTTGAAAGATTATGACGTGACCATCCAATATCATCCGGGTAAGGCCAATGTGGTGGCAGACGCATTGATCCAAAAAGTAGTTAGCATGGGCAGTTTTTCTTATTTGGGAGTGTCCAAGCGACCCTTGGTTAAAGAGTTTCGGACTCTAGATTCCAAGTACATGCAGTTGGGCATTTCAAAAAAGGGTGGAGTGCTGGCCAATATTGAGGTTAAGCCTACATTTCTGGAGGAAATCAAAACCAAACAGTTAAAGGATGTACAATTTAACATGTTTTGGAACAAGGTGGTATCTGGGGAGGACCGGGATGCCACACTAGATGCTGCTGGTAGGGTGTTATGCTTTAGAGGGTGGATTTGTGTCCCATGGGTTGATAACTTGGTTCCAAGTGCATTGGATGAAGCTCATGGTTCGCGGTACTCAATTCATCTGGGCATAACCAAAATATAGCGGGACTTGAGGCAACTTTATTAGTGGCCTGGGATGAAGCGAGACATAGCTGAATATGTGTCCAAGTGTCAAAATTATCAGCATGTGAAATATGAGCATCAAAGGTCTGCATAATTGCTTCAAAGGATGCCCATTCTTGAGTGGAAGTGGGAAATGATAGCAATGGACTTTGTGGTGGGTCTTCTTAAGACCTTGGGAAAGTATGACTCAATTTGGGTCATCGTGGACAGGCTGACTAAGTGAGCTCATTTTATTTCAATCAGGGTGGATTACAATTCCCAGCTGTTGGCCAAAATTTATGTCAAGGAGATAGTGCGATTGTATGGGGTGCCACTCTCCATCATTTCAGACATAGGTACATAATTTACTTCCAAGTTCTGGGGCAAGTTACACGAAGAGTTGAGCACCCAACTCACTTTTAGCATGGCTTTTCATCCTCAGATGGATGGTCAGTTAGAGAGGATGATTCAGGTGTTGGAGGATAAGCTGAGAGCATGTGTGATCGATTTTGGGGGCAATTGGGATCATTTTTTACTGTTGCGTGAATTCTCATACAATAATAACTATCACTCCAGTATTTATATGGCACCATTCGAGGCACTTTATGGGAGGGGATATAGATCACCCATAGGGTGGTTCAAAGCAGGCGATGTAAAACCTTTGGGCATTGAATTGGTGAAGGAAGCTCAGGAAAAGGTGAGAGATATTCAAACCAAGTTACTGGCAGCCCAGAGTAGGCAAAAAGAGTATGCAGATTTCAAGGTAAGGGACATGGACTTTCAGGTTGATGAACATGTTCTGTTGAAGGTGCCACCAATGAAAGAGGTAATGTGGTTTGTCAAGAGGGTGATAACGCCCAAACTACACCTCAATTTAAGAAGCGTAAGCGGTCATCGGCAAATATAGAACCCAACAGAGGTTGGGGTCGATCCCACAGGGAATAAGGTGCGAATTAAGTTGTTAGTGAAGTAGATGACTAGTAATCAATATTTTCCTGTAAATAGGGGGGGTTTGCGTGATCAAAATGTGAACAAAAGCAAATAATAACGTACGAGTGAAATCAATATGAGAGAGAACTAGGGAAGTGTTCACCATGGCGTTGTAACAATGTCGATTCAAGCTTAACCGGGTTCTTTCTTATATGCATGTCACGATGTGATTGAATTAATGGTATCATCTAAATGTTTCTCAACCAAATAGACGAATTTCCTTTTCAATTCTCTCGAACTTGAAAAGGTGAGCTTTCTATATTTCAATCCTAAACGTCAAGTAGATTAATCTAGTTACAGCATTAATCATAAAACGAGAGTTGGTAGTCTCGAATCCTTGTTATTAACCAAATTTCCCGGTTTTAATCTCTTTACTCAAGCAAATTTAAACCTAGGCATGTTCTAATGTTTGCAACCACTAGAAAACGTTAAATAATGAATGATTAACAACGTGACAACATATATATTGAACCTGACGCTACCCTGAATCTATATTGCTACTTCTGCCATGGCTCCCACAACCCTAGTTGTGGGAAGTTTAGTTAATCATGATATTAAGAAGAGAGAAGAGAGTCGTATTCATAATAAAGAGGAAAAGATTCTTATAATATAATGAAAACAATCTTCAATTATCCAAGAACAAGAAAACCAAGATCCCAAGAACGATTCAAGAACACGATTTCAAGACCAAGAAAACGTGTTGTTGCTCTCAAAAAGTCGATTAAAACTCTCCTAAAACTATTGGGTAATGTATTGGTAATTAACTTGTAATGTATTGTTAATGAATGAATAAAATAAACCTAACATAGGGTATTTATAGGAGTCCAGGAAATAAACCCAAAAACGTTCGGAATTCGCGTCGCGCGTTCTGCCTCAACTTGACGGTTTGGGTGACGGACCGTCACCACTAAACAGTGAGCTCCCAGGCACTTTTTCAGGTAAGTCGTCACCTGCTCGACGACTTACATGAATATTCTGGTAAGTCATCGGGCTTGTGACGACTTGCTGGAAATTTCTGGTAAGTCGTCCACCCAGTGAAGACTTACAGTGTTTTTCTTTGTTTTATCTTGGTGGAATGGGTGACGGTCCGTCAGGTCAGTGACGGGTCGTCAGACGGGCCGTCACTCTTAGGCAGAAGCGCTCTTTTGATCGTATTTCCTTCCTTTTCTATGTTTGTCTCCCTTTCCTACAAATATAACATAAAAACATCAAAAACGACAACGGTTGCTTGAAAACTTACGATTGTTCTTAGTTTAGAGGCATCGAAAGTGCCGTAGAATGGCGACACATCAACACCCTCAACTTAAAACGTTCGCTTGTCCTCAAGCAACATGACACAAAAACAATAATACGACTCAACTAAGAAAACAAACTCGTGTCTCTAGCAACTCATGGTCATTCAATGCTTATTCAATTTTAAATCAAGCTCCCTAGTAGCACACAAATGTATGAAACATTAACTTGCAAGGATCCAAACATGTCATTCCGATATGATGAAATATTATGCATACACACGCACAGCTATCCTAACAGTCAATAGACGATACAGAAATCTTTGTGCCCTTACTACAAAGAAGTCCCACACACAAGATTTAGGACTAGGTAAGACGCTCACACTCACAAACGATTTCAAACGATGCACATGCGATGCCATAAGCTTGCCCTTACTATTCTATTTCAGTTCTTCAGAAAGCCATTCAGGATCACTACAGGACTTGTTTTGGCTTGTAATGCGGCTTCGGGTGCTGGTAGGATACGTTTGGGGAATAGTGACTAAACCCTCCTTGGATTCACCGACCTATTATTTCCACATAACTTTACTTTTCCCATCCTTATTCACCTCCTTATTCCCTTCTTTCTAGCTACAGGTGCGGCCTCTTTATTTTGACACTTCTTTTTATTTCTTTTTCGTTCTTTTTCCTCTCCTTTTTTTTGTTTTTCTTCGTTTCTTTATCTTTTTCTTAGACACACACCCGGAATTTTCATTCTATTCACAACCAATCTTATTCATCCTATTTTTCTTATTATTTACCTCTATAGTAGCCACCCTCAACTTAGGCTGATTGCCTGAGTCGAGGTGCACGATGTCCAAGGGAGGACCAGGGCCAAAACAGGGATTCAAAGTTAAACAGGAACGGTGACAGGTTATTGAAAGAACAGGGTCAATTATGGCTCAAACAGGGATCAAAGGGATTATTTACATTTGGACGGTCTTATAGGCTAAGTGGATTGCACACAAAAAGGGCCTGTGATCCTTTCCTAAGTAACCAACTTCAAACTTTAACAAAATAGACCGGGCAAGTTGTAGATGCATGCACAGAGTAAGAATTTATAACAATACGCTCACACACACTTAGCACCAAGAAACCATACCACTACCAACTATCAAGACAACAACTCGGCTTAACATACTTATTCCAATCATAACCACACAATGACATCCAAGGATCCAGACAGTCAATCGTTTCAAACATAAGTACAAAATCAACTTTTTCAGAGGGGGCTCCTTTTGGTATATTTTCCAACCAACAATGCCATGCTTGCTATAGACACTAAAAAAAACAACTAAAATTTAAACGACAACCTAAACATGCCGGTTATACTAGATAGCATACCGGAGGGAAAAGAAATACGGCAACAAAAACCCTCGGTGGTGAAAGACTCACAGGTAACCCAACACTCTCAACTTAGACTCATGCATTGTCCCCAATGCATACATGTGAAAACTAAAACTGTGAGAGAAAGGAATACCTGTGAAGCCCATAGGACTCAGAGTCTGGCATGATGTTGGAGACTGCCAGGGTCTCTAAAGCAGGCGAGATCGATGGAATAGGTGTCGTCTACCCCATCTCGTTGAGCTCGAACTTCCTCTTTTATCGGCTCCGCAGCTCGTCGCAGCAACTTCTTTGCTCTTTCATCGCTGGTTTTCTTGCGGTGTTTTCTCTTTCTCGATTTGTTTTCACCGCCTTCCTCGAAATGTTTCCCTTCTTGCGATCGTAACCTCATTCTTGTAGCAACTAGGGTCTCGACAGGACCCTTCTCCTCAATATGCAACTCCGTAGGGGCTTCTTCAACCACATTTATGACTGCGACCACTCTCATGTCTCTTGGTTGCTTCATCAATTTACACACATCAAACTTGACAAATTCATTGTTTAACCTGAATGTCAGTTCGTTTCTCTCCATGTCAACCAACACTCTCGCAGTGGCCAGCAATGGTCATCCCAAGATTATGGGGACTTCAAAGTCCACTTCGCAATCCAAGATCACAAAGTCATCTGGGAATATAAGCTTACCAACTTTTACCAGCACATCAGACAGTATTCCCACCGGTCGCTTCACTGAACGGTCAGCCATTAGCACCCTCATGGTCGTTGGTTTGGGAGCTCCCAAACCCAATTGTTTATAGATTGCTAGTGGCATCAAGTTGATGCTGGCACCAAGATCACATAATGCTTTTCCGAAGTTGAGCTTCCCGATAGTACAGGGGACAGTAAAAGCACCTGGATCTTCCTTCTTGTCCACTAACAATCTTGAGGAAATAGCACTGCAGTGGTGGAGGTTATCTTCTGGTTCCACGCTTACTGACCTCTTCTTGGTAATCAAGTCCTTTATGAACTTGGCATATCCGGGCATTTGTTCAAGCGCTTCAACCAGTGGGATGTTTATTGATATCTGCTTGAGCATGGTCATGAAATTCAGGAACTTTCCATCTTCCACTTTCTTCTTCAAACATTGTAGAAATGGAGGCGGTGGCCGAGGCATCATAGTTGGAAGTTTTTCAGCTTCCTTGCTTTCATCCGCGGGTCTTTGGGTTGCCTCCTCTACCGCCTTGTCGTCCGCGATCTCACCATCCTGAGTCTGAATTACCGGATGTGATTCCGGTAATGTTCTACCACTTCTTGTAGTGATCGCCATACAGCTCGCGTCATTCCTCGGGTTTTGAATAGTGTCACTCGGCAGGGTCCCTGTCTTCCTTTGATTTAGAGCCGCCGAGATCTGACCCACTTGTTTCTCTAACTGCTTGATTGAGGTGGAATGTGAATCCACTACCTGACTCATTGTTGATAGTTCGGTCCTCATCTCCTTTACCGCGGAGTCAGTAGATTCCACCTTTAGCAGCATCTTCGCCATCATGTTCTCCAATTTAGACGTCCCTGTCTCGGTGCTAGCTCTATCCTGATTACCAGGTGGTACATACAACCCACCTCTATCAGTGTTATTCCTCCAGTTTCTTTGGTCACGATCTCTGTAGACAGCTTTTTCATAGTAGTTGTTCTTTTGATAGTTCCGACCTTGGTTTCCTTGGCCGTTGGCCTGGAAACCACCCAAATAATTCACCTCCTCATCAGATTCAAACTCTGCTGCTCTACCTTGGGAACCCACAACTTTCACCTTCTCAATGCCACCTGACATCAAATGCTTGGTCAGCAGGTCCATTTGAATTTTTAGATGGGCCATGTCATGGTCTCGTTCTTCCTCTTTCCTGCGCTGCTCTGCTGATACACCAACTGCATAAGTGCTAGCTGCTACCTCTGAATCCCGTGTATGCCAGGCCCTGCTGGTTTTGGTGAGCCTGTCCAACGTAGTTGTGGCCTCAACAAAAGTGAGACCCATGAATGCTCCACCTGCTGCGTTGTCCAATGTCGGCTTAGTAGCCGAATTCAGTGCCCTGTAGAATGTCTACATCAAAAAGTTGTCGGTAAGCTGATGGTTCGGGCATTGTGTCAGCTTCTTCTTGAACCGTAACCAAGTCTCATGTAAAGCTTCATGAGGTTGTTGCCTGAAATTGCTAATCTCATCCCTCAACTATATCATCCTAGAGGGAGGAAAGAACCTTTCTAGGAAAGCTCCTTTCAACTCTCCCTAAGTTGTGATAGAGTCGGGGGTCAGCTCTGTCAACCATAACGCTGCCTCATCAGATAGAGACAACGGAAACAACCTGAGCCTGATCGCTATCTGACTTACTCCAGGCAATTCGAATGACTTGCAGATACCCACAAAATTCATCAGGTGCCGGTTTGGATCGTCACCAGCAACACCACGGAACACTCCTCTCAAATTCAACAACTGAATCATTGTGCTAGTGATGTTGAACTTGGCCCCGGGTACTAGCGGAGGAAACGCAATCGCGCCCGTGGCACCAACTCCATCTAAGTCGACCTCCTCATCGTTCAACTCTATGTCGACCTCAAGACCACCAGCATTCACACGTTGTTGGGCTTGCTGAGCTGCAGTGAGTCTCGCTGCCTCTTGTTGTTGCTCATTCATGTTTTGCCTTATCGTTCTTGCAAGCTCGGGGTCGTACGGTAATATTGGTTCACCCGAGCCTCGGGTACTTGGCATGCACAACTATGTACCCTGTAAAAACAAAAACAACAAATAAAAATAAAAGCAGGAAATATGACTAAGAGTCAAATAAACACACCGGACTTGATAAACAACCGTATTCCCCGGCAGCGGCGCCAAAATTTGATAACGCCCAAACTACACCTCAATTTAAGAAGCGTAAGTGGTCGTCGGCAAATATAGAACCCAACAGAGGTTGGGGTCGATCCCACAGGGAATAAGGTGCGAATTAAGTCGTTAGTGAAGTAGATGACTAGTAATCAATATTTTCCGATAAATAGGGGGGGTTTGCGTGATCAAAACATGAATAAAAGCAAATAATAACGTACGAGTGAAATCAATATGAGAGAGAACTAGGGAAGTGTTCACCATGGCGTTGTAACAATGTCGATTCAAGCTTAACCGGGTTCTTTCTTATATGCATGTCACGATGTGATTGAATTAATGGTATCATCTAAACGTTTCTCAACCAAATAGACGAATTTCCTTTTCAATTCTCTTGAACTTGAAAAGGTGAGCTTTTATATTTCAATCCTAAACATCAAGTAGATTAATCTAGTTACAACATTAATCATAAGACGAGAGTTGGTAGTCTCGAATCCTCGTTATTAACCAAATTTCCCGGTTTTAATCTCTTTACTCAAGAAAATTTAAACCTAGGCATGTTCTAATGTTTGCAACCACTAGAAAACGTGAAATAATGAATGATTAACAACGTGACAACATATATATTGAACCCGACGCTACCCGGAGTCTATATTGCTACTTTTGCCATGGCTCCCACAATCCTAGTTGTGGGAAGTTTAGTTAATCATGCTATTAAGAAGAGAGAAGAGAGTCGTATTCATAATAAAGATGAAAAGATTCTTACAATATAATGAAAACAATCTTCAATTATCCAAGAACAAGAAAACCAAGATCCCAAGAACGATTCAAGAACACGATTTCAAGACAAAGAAAATGTGTTGTTGCTCTCAAAAAGTCGATTAAAACTCTCCTAAAACTATTGGGTAATGTATTGGTAATTAAATTGTAATGTATTGTTAATGAATGAATAAAATAAACCTAACATAGGGTATTTATAGGAGTCCAGGAAATAAACCCAAAAACGTTCGGAATCCGCGTCGCGCGTTCTGCCTCAACCTGACGGTTTGGGTGACGGACCGTCATGCATGTGACGGGCCGTCACCACTAAACAGTGAGCTCCCAGATACTTTTTCAGGTAAGTCGTCACCTGCTCGACGACTTACATGAATATTCTGGTAAGTCGTCGGGCTTGTGACGACTTGCTGGAAATTTCTGGTAAGTCGTCCGCCCAGTGATGACTTATAGTGTTTTTCTTTGTTTTATCTTGGTGGAATGGGTGACGGTCCGTCAGGTCAGTGACGGGTCATCAGACGGGCCGTCACTCTTAGGCAGAAGCGCTCTTTTGATCGTATTTCCTTCCTTTTCTACGTTTGTCTCCCTTTCCTGCAAATATAACATAAAAACATCAAAAATGACAACGGTTGCTTGAAAACTTACGATTGTTCTTAGTTTAGAGGCGTCGAAAGTTCCGTAGAATGGCGGCACATCAGAGGGGTAAGCTTAGCCCTTAGTATATCAGTCTAATTAAGCTTCTCGAGATTGTAGGGCCGGTAGCTTACAGGTTAGCATTGATACCTAGTTTTTTCAGAGTTCATCCAGTTTTCTATGTATCCATGCTGAAGCAATACCATGGGGATAGGGAGTACATCATAAAATGGGGTTTGGTCTTGTTAGAAAAGGACCTTCAGTACGAGGAGGAGCCGATTGCTATTCTTGATTAAGATGTACAAAAATTGAGGATGAAGGAAATTAGATCGGTGAATGTTCAATGGAAGCATCATTCAGTTGAGAAATCCACTTGGGAAACTAAGAAGGACATGCGGGAAAAGTACCCTCACTTGTTTGAGGATTAAGATACTACCCCCTTCTCTTCTTTTAGCTAATCTTTTTTGTGTTTGATTATTCAGGGATGAACAATGGGTAAATTGATATCTATTATACTGAATTTTTCCATTGTTATGGTGACATTTTTGTGTAAAGAAAACGGGTCAGAAAACTTTTGAGTTGGGGAGTTGGAAAATTTGGGCTAGGCTAGTCTCGGATGAATTCTGAGGGAGGTAATGTCTAAGGCAATTCGGGAAAGGATTAGGTAACATTTCTAAGTTTGAGCTTGGGTTCTTTTTAGCTAATACATTAAGAAGTCCATAGGACTTTTCGAAAGTGAATTAGGGTGAGTAGAACTCCTGGTATCGAACTTGACGTGAAGGGGTTGGTCTGGAATGTCAAAGAGTGAAGGTGTGTTGCAAATTAGGAAAAACTGGGAGAAATCTCGAGTTTTTATTCCATATCAACTGCTATAGTGGGTGACACACTGCTACGGTGATGACTGCTATAGCAAGGAAATTCCTGCTACAACAGAAGTCAAGGCGGTCAACCCCACTATAGAGGGCTGCTTCCACTATGGTGGTGCCACTATAGCAAAATAGGAACGCTATAGCAGAATAAGTCACATTCTATGCAGAAACTTCCCCAAAAATATTTAGAAATTCTCAAGAATGTTTTGGGGAAGGGCAGAGGCGATTAGGGCGATTCTCCTTCATATTTTCATCAAGTTTCTTCCTAAAGGTAAGTAAATTACTCCCCTAACTTAGTACTTAAATTTATATACTTTAGAAATGTTAGTTATGGACAGTATGGAGGGTTTGCCTTGACCGAAGGTGGAAAATCTGGTGTAACAAGGAATGTGGGTGTAGAAAACCTTAGGGTTTGTGTATAAACTGCTTCATTCATGTTTTAATATCGTAATTCACTAGTGTAACCATAAAAATGGTAGTTCTAAGTGAATTATTGGTGGGAAAGCCCTGGGTTGGGTGGAATGATCATGAGTTTGGTCTGGGGATTGGGATTAAGGTATAATCCGGGGATAATTAGGCTATATTTGGTTGATTTTGTGTTTATGTGTTTGTTTTTAGACCAAGAACGAGCTAAAGCTTCATAAAAAGGGAAAACTCAGGTTCAGTAGAGCATTCGGGCTTAATTTGAGGTAGGTGATGGTTGATTGTTTCTCATTTATGATATATGTGCATGTTTGCTATTATATTAGTGTTGCCTGTAAAACTCGTGTGTTAGGGAATACGATAATGGATGTTACTTATATATGGTTGTCAATCTTGTGAAATGAACTTGTCTTTAATACTTGTTGGGTTTACAAGTATGGTGTGTGTTCATTGTGATTGATTGTTGTGTTATCTATGACATCTGGTTGGCTCGGGTACCATGCCTAGTACAATCCATTGGCTGGCTCGGGTTCCACGCCTGGTATGGGATATCTATCGATTGGATAAGGTACTATGCCTGGTACATATTCTATCATGGTTAGCTTGGGTACCACGCCTGGTACATGTTTGAATGTGTTTCTGTGTGTCGGTTCCATGAGTGAACCAGGTTAATTCTTGTAATGTAATTATTACTGTGTTGGTTCCATGAGTGGCTGGTGGTTGTGTTTAAATGCCGGGTTGGGTCTTGTGTAGACCGGATTGCATGTTAAACACTATAGATGATGTCTTTGGAATCCTTGAATGGTCCGGGTTACTTGAATGGAGTATGGAGTCGCATATATTGTTGTTGTTGTAGTTTTGGAAATGTTTCATGCAGTTGGTAAGTCAGGTTGATGACTGGGGGTTTGGGTTATATTTTCTGACTTATTTATACATGTTTTATCCTGCTTTACTAAGTTTTAGTTAAGTGTTCATATTTCGTATGTTGGATCTAGCCGATGATCCTACTAGTACACTATTATTTTAGTGTACTGGTACTGCACTTGCTTTTATTTTGTAGAGTATAGGGCATATTCCGGCGGCGGCTGCGTGACCTCAGTTGTGATACAAGCATTTTCCTTATCGAAGGGTGAGCTACTTCTTCCGGGCTGCCACGGATTCGTCTATCCTTTCTAGTCCATTGTTCGGACTCAGACTACTTTGTTTTGGGATTGCATCCCAATATTCTAAACTTGTTATATGTTTTGGTAAATGACTTTTAGATTCCAGGGGTTATTTCCATAGGGATTCTTGTTAATTACGTTTAAGATGTGAACCTTAGTTTATTTAATGCAAATTGGTTTTAGTTGCTTAGATTTTTATAAGTGTGGACTTGGTTACTTGGTTCGCTCCTAGGGGTTTAGAGTGAGTGCCACTCACGGCGGTTTAGGTCGTGACAATGGCTACCCCTCTGCGTAGGCAAAGGATTAAGTGACCCTATAATAGTAACAACAAAACCAACAATTTTCAACAACTCAAAAATGCCTCGGATGGGCCCTCGGGATTCATTTGGGGTCTCACATATGCAAACGAACTATGCTACCCTATCAAAAATGGCTTTCTGGACTCAACATAATTGAAAAAAATTCCAACAGAGATCATTTCTGTCACTACCCAAAATTGGGCTGCGATGGTGCCTACATAACCCCCTGGTAAGCAAGCCAACCCAAGAAAGTGGAAGTACAATAAGATAATTAAATAAGGAAGCGGAAGAAAAAAACATATAGGAATAGGGCCAACAATTTAGATACATACCAATAGTACAAAATATACAGAAATGGCCCTAAAGTGACTGAGAAGACAATATATATCCACAAGAACCGACCCCAGACCTGGTGCCACCGATACAAGAGCGTCTAAAGTACTGTACAACAAGTATTTTCAATCCAAAATACAAAATATAGATAGAAAAGTAGATAGAAAGTAGTAAAAGTCTCCAAACTTCCGGGAGCTCACCATGATCCAAATGGCAGCTAGCCACGAAGGTCAGGAGGATCAACGAGGGTGGCTCGTACTAGGTGCTTCATCAGAAAAAGATGCAGAGTGTAGTATGAGTACCAAAATAACGGGTACCCTGTAGGCATCATAGGCTTACCGAGCTCAGAAAGATAATATATATTATAAGCTACAGGTAAGTAAATTAACTACAGGGATCCACCTTAATCTAGTTATCTACTAACAGAGTCGTAACCCAACAAATGGTGAAGATAATAATGACAATAGGACAAAGGCACTCCAAGTACACACAAGCAAATGCATTGCACCGAGAGATGATATGATTCAAAATGTGGCGAATGCAACATGAGTCCGAAATCTCAGCATAGGACGAACAGTAAGTAAATATGAGGCCAGAATCCCCGCATCAGATATGCAACAATTAAATGTGAGTCCAGAATCCCAGCATTGAACATGTAATACGTAAAAATGTCCTCCACAAAACTTAAAATAAGTGAAAAGGGAGGCATTTAGTTCTTAAATTCAAAATCGGTGGTAAGGTAGTACAAATCATTCTTAAAAACCTTGAAAATATGAAATAATAATGAAAGACCATCGTTTTTAACCTGAAAAGAAACCAAACATCCCTTTTTAGGAATAATCCATTTATATGCGAAGTCCATGAATATAGAAATGAGAGTAAGTGGTAAAACACTCAAGAAAGACAGAGATATAACACCAAAAGTGGGGCCAAAGCACCCCCACACAAGGTTCTCACCTGAACTCCGTCTAGTCCAAAGTTATGGCCTCGGGCCCATAGTTACACAAATTCACTGCTAAATAACGATGGAAAAGAATGAAACTATAATAAAAAAATAAAACAAGGCATCTACCCTACCTCTAAAACCTCCTAAGGTTACTCTAAGGATTCTAGGCTAGGCAAAAAAAACTCTACAAGCTCCCATACTAAGGATAAACAAGGATATACTACTCTACAATCCCAAAAATAGCCAAGATAAGCAGAAACAGGATTTAATCCTAATTCTAACCTAATAGCCTAGCGTTCATGCAACTCATAACATATAAAATCTATCTAAGCCAAGTCTAGAAGAAGTAAGTTGTAACCTACCTCGGGGTTGAACTTCAAGCACGAACCATCACTTGTGAGCCTTCCCCTTCTGAACAACCTCAGAATGCTGCCACGCTATCAAGAACATAATTCTGGTGTCAAGACAAGAAGAATGACACCCATATTGCTATATGGAAAATCGTGTTGAAAAATGACCCTTGGGGCCTGCGTGATGTAGGAAAATAAATTTCACAATTATGTTCGCAACAATTTTATTAACTCATGCCCAAAATTTGAGCGCGAATACGAATCATCTCGGGGCCCAAAATAGCCAGAGGTCCACTTTGTTCAAGTATTTGCATGCAAAAAGGATTAAATTTACAAAAAGAATGCAGAAATAATGTTAGGACGATGACTAGAACGAAGTTAGAAAGAGAATTACCTCAGTAGGACACATAATCAATGAGGATGGATGATTTCTCTCATGGGCCAAGCTTTATCAATGGAGGAATTGAGTCTGAATAAAGTGAAATGAAGAAGACAACTTCTTTTAAATACCAATGATTGGCACACCTATGGTCAAAATAACGCAGGTGCGACATCACTGTTGTGCCCAAATCACCACAGGGACGGTGGTCACCGAACCCGTAACCCTTGTAGGTGCGGTGAACACGCCACAGGGGCGGCACCATATGCCCGATACAAGGAGGGAAGCGGCGCACCCTGCGAGCATCACCTAGGCCTGCAGGTGTAGCTGGTGAATACAGGGGTACCAGTGCAAGTGCACCCCGTAGGTACGCAGGCGCGCCATACCAGATACTAGCAGCACCAACTACAATAGCACATAACTAAAAACTACGACCGCACCCTCATAATTCATTTAGAACCCCATAAAAACAAACCAGATATGCTACCATACAAAAATGACATTCCAAACTCAAAGGAATCGACAAAACTCCCAATAGAGATCGTTTCAATGAAAAGTGGGCCCCACACCCAAAAACTAACTTTAACCAAAGCAGAACTCAATAGACCAAGATGGGTGCAGAAGCCTCAGGACCTAAACCAAAGGTCCCTCTAGTCCAAAGTCTACGTTCCAAGGCTAACAACCAAGGCAAAATTTCCATCTGAGGCCGTGTTCTTGAATATTGACCAAAGTCAACTCTACCGGCCTTAAGAGTTACTAAATAGGGAAATGAGCTCAAAACACAAACAAATTTCACAAGAACCAAACAGTCAGTCCCGACAAATCATAAATAACCTGTAGTCACTGTGGAAAAGCTTAAAATATGGAAAAAGCACAAAAACTAATGAAATGACCGAGAGGGTAATTATAGTTTCAATGAAAAGTAGGCCCCACACTCATAAACTAACTTTTAGCCAAATGTAACCTGATAGCTTAAAATGAGTCTAGAAGCCTCGGGACATGAACAAAAAGTCCCACTTGCCCAAAGTCAATATTCTAGAGCTAACAGTGCTGACGGAATTTCTACCCGAGGACGTATTCTTCGAATACTGACCAAAGTCAAGTCTTCTAGCTTTAAGAGTTTCAAAATAGGAAAATGGACTTAAAAGACAAATGAACTGCTTGGGAACTAAACCGTCAGTCCCGACAAGTTATAAATGACCTATAGCCGCTGTGAAAAATCTCAAAAAATAGAAAAAGTACGAAAAACAGAGAAAATGAGGATCATTACAACGGTGATTGGCACAAAGGAGACATATGGGGAGAAATCTAGGAGGTGTTATGATTACACGAGAGAAAGGCGACAAAGTCAAAAAGGTAAAGAGGCATAAGTAATGAAAGAAATTAATGATCATACAAAATTCTAAATAAGGAACAAAAATCAAAGAATTATTTCAAAAAAGGATTTTGAATAATCCCAAGAGAATTTTTAAGGAAATAAAATCTTTCTTCAAGAAGAGGCTTTTAAAGAAATCAACTTGTTGAAAATCAGTTACAACAAAAAAGAGTTCAATATTATTATTTAAAATATGATTTTAGAAAAATGGTGCTTAATATCAATATGTGTATCTCTAGAATGATGTACAAAATTTTTAGACAAACATATAACACTAGAATTATCACAAAATATTTAACTGGCTTAAAAGAGAGATCATAATCACTGAGTTACTAAACCATTCATACTATTTGAGCACAACATTAATCAATGTCAATATACTTAGCCTCAGTGGTGGAAAGATATGTAGATCCATGTTTTTTGCTATTCCACGATATTAAAGATTTTCCATAAATTGACAAGTTCCACTTGTACTTTCCCTATCATATTTATCACCTGCATAATCAATAACATCAACAAAAATATACCCAGTATTATCTCACAAGTGGGGTCTAAAGAGGGTAGAGTGTATGCATACCTTACCTCTACCTTGTCAGGTAGATAGGTTGTTTCTAAAAGTACCTGCGTAATTTGTGTCAAAAAAACCTTCAAGAGAAAAATCTTTTCTTTTAGCATAACATAAATCATAGTTAATCGTATCCACGAGGTATCTGATAATACATTTTACTGTATTGAGGTGAGATTCTTTAGGAGCAGATTGAAAATGAGTATATTTACACACACTAAAGAATATATCTGGTTGACTAGCAGTTAAATAAAGTAGTGAGACAATCATATTTCTGTACTTGATTTCATCTACGAATTTATCTTCATTGTCTTTGTTAAGAGAGAATGTGGATCTTATAGGAGTTTCCACTGCTTTGGCATCGTACATACCGAATTTTTGAATGAGTTTCTTGGTATACTTATTTTGACATATAAAAATACCTTCAAAGAGAATTTTGTTCCCTCTTCCTACTGGGTGAACTAATTTCTATAACAGTTAGTAGCTTCTTTTGCATCTGATTCTCATCATCAAGCCAGTCTCCATTGTTGTCCTGAATTTTTTTTTTTTACAATATTTTTCCTTTCCCATTTACCAAATTATGATAGAACCTGGTGTGTTTGTCCCTCTCTATAAACCATATTATTCTAGATTTTTATCTTCAAAACTCTTCTTCAACATATTTTATTAATTTTTTTGTGCTTATTGTAGGATCATTCTGTTTACGATTGTAGAATGTTCTTCAAATAATTCTTCCTTCAACTTCTCTTTTTTTTCTCTGAAGTCAATTATTTAAAAATATCTCCACAAACCTCTTTACTCCATTTTAGACAGAGCCTTCTTAACTTGTTTAATTTTGTGTTTAGACACTAAGTAAGGATGTCATTCAAAATCAGTAGCCTAGTTTTGCTCAATAGTACTTAGAAAATCTTTATGTTCCATCCAGAAATTAAGAAACTTAAATTCATAAAGAGAGGAGCATGATTAGAACCAGTTCTAGTAAAGTGTTCTACCTTCATATTCTCAAAATTAGAATTCACGTTTTGGTTAATTAATGCTTTGTCTAACCTATTAAATATGCATTCTTCATAAACTCTTCTATTTCACTAAGTGAATGTACTTTTTCAAACCGTACATCTTCCAGTTTTGATTAGTTGACACAAAATGTAAATTCTTCAATCTCATGAGGAAAGATTAGTAAATCATCTATCTTCTCCTCTTCATTGAAGATCACATTAAAATCTTCATTGAAGATCGCACTAAAATCTCATCTCACTAGACAAAGAAAGGACATGTTGCTAGCAGGATGACATATGTTATTCCATAGCTGAAGCCTATAAGTAGCATCACACCATTATATACCAATGTTGTGATGATGTGCACCCCTCTATCCTGCAGGAAAATCTTCAAAGTGTTTTTTGTGCTGTGTCCATCAGAATTTCCACTTCTACTGTATCACTAACAAAGAACCATATCTTTCCATAAAAGTTAGCCTCAACCTGTCTCAATCTCAGTGTTCAACCATACTTCTTAACATATCTAGCTTGTCAAAATGGTTCCATCAAAGCAATTAGGAAGAACTGATAATGTCTATGTACATTTGTATCCTATGAAAGAATTGTTAAGTCTAAAAATGCAAGAGGAGGAGGGATGATTAGCCTTCTTTTTAGTTTTCTTGGTCGACTGTCTATTTTCAGTAGTCGACTATCATAAATAAGAAAGAATGTAATAATAAAAATGTTGCAAGAAAACTTGACACAAGATATTTTTATACTGGTTAAGATGTAGAATGGTTCTTAGTCCAGTCTCCTTGGGTTGCAAGGGTTTCCTTTAGTTCTTTGAGTGTGATTTCGTATAATGGGGGTTGAGTGTATTTTCTACTTCTACACTTTCTTGTTTTTTCACTCGTAATCTTTTGAAACAAACCAGCCTCACCAACAATATTTTTTTCTCCTTTTTTTAAAACACAGAAAGTTACAATAAACTTTGATGCTTGATAAAAATAAAGCAAAAAACTTGAGAAAATTTAGACTAGATGTATATTTTTCTTCAATATTTAAAGGCCTTTAAATAATTAGTTGAAGTAGCCATTTGAGGATCTTGATGAAGAAAAAAACTCAAGAGATTTGATGTCATCCACATACTAATCTCAAATTCGCCTTGCATGAGTTTAGAGAATTTCTTGCATAGAAGAGGATTAGTACTTTCAAATATGATGTCATCCACATATACTTGACTAATTAAATTCTCAGATGAGGTTCTTTTAATAAACAAAGTTGTGTAAATTTTTCCTCTTGAAAAGCTATGATTTATCAAAATGGTGCTCAATCGATCATATCAGGCTCGTGGATCCTTTTTAAAACCATTAAGAGTTTAGATAGTTTGAAAACATGATGAGGAAATTCAGAATATTCAAAATCAGGAGGATGCTTTACAAAAAATTTTACTTTTATAAAATACTTTAAGAAAATACTTTTGACGTCCATTTGAAATAGTTTGAAACTTTTAAAAGAAGAATATGCAAGTAGTATGCTAATTGGCTCTAACTAGGCTATCAGAGCAAATGTTTTATCATATTTGACTCCCACCTATTGTGATTATCCTTGAGCTAACAATCGAGCTATACTACT
Source organism: Jaltomata sinuosa (assembly GCA_003996215.1). NCBI lineage: Eukaryota > Viridiplantae > Streptophyta > Magnoliopsida > Solanales > Solanaceae > Jaltomata > Jaltomata sinuosa. Next base: position 22,106 of record QJPP01006967.1, on the reverse strand, counting down.
TCTCCAATTTCATTTAATTTGTTCCTGAATAATCATTTAATACCTATGATAGATACTCTTTCTGGGTTTGGTACTGCGGTCCAAACTTGATTTGTTTTAATTGATCAAGTTCTTCTTACATAGCTTTGACCTAATGATTATCCTTTAAAGCTTCGTTAACTCTTTTTGGTTGAAATTGAGATACTAGAGCAATATTTACATTATTTTTATTTGATTCTCTAGTCTTCATGCCATCCTTTGGATCTCCATCATAAATTTCTTTAGATAACCATGTTCGCTTCTCTATTCATTTAGAATCATTTCAAAAACTTGATTAGTTAACTTATCTAGAGTGCCAGTCGACTTAGTCGATGTAACTTGTTCAACTGAAGACATTCTGATGACATGAGAGTTTTGATGTTTTTCATTATATGAAATTTTATCTTTCTTAATCAAGCGATTAAGATCATCAAAGATAAAATGTATAGATTCTTCAATACTTAAAGTACATTTATTTAAAACTCTATAGGATTTGCTAGAGTTAGAATAGCCAAGAAAAATATATTTGTCACTTTTAGGATCAAATTTATCAATATTATCCTTTTCATTATTGTGCACGAAACACTTACATACAAAAGGATGAAAGTACTTGATATTTCATATTATTTCACTCCATAATTCATAAGGTATTTTCTTTAAGATGGACCTTATGAGACATTTGTTTAGAACATGACAAGAAGTACTTACATCTTCAGCCTAAAAGTGATATGATAGAGAGTGTTTAATGATCATGGTTATTTCCCTATTTTGAAGAGTTCTATTTTTGGATTCTACCACTCCATCTTGTCGAGAAGATCTTCATGATGAGAAGTTCTGATAGTACTCTTGTTCATTGCATAAATTTTCAAAAGCATTACTCACAAATTCTCCTTCATGGTCACTTTTGATTGAGGTGATGTAGTATCCCATGTCTCTCTGAACTTTTTTCACAGAAAATCTCAAAATTCTTTAAAGTATCATCCTTATAAGTTAAAAACATGACCCGTGTGAAACGTGAATAATCATCAACAATTACCAATGTATATCTTTTTCCACTAGTCCTTGCAGTTCTAGTGGGACCAAAAAGGTCCATATGTAGAGTTTCAAAGGCTTAAAAGTAAATACAAAACCCTTAGAGACAAAAGAATTTCTAGTTTGCTTACCCATTTGGCAAGCATCGTAGATGTGGTCCTTTGTGTAGTCTATCTTGGGTAGTCCAATGACTAGTTTAGTTTTAGCAAGTTTCTCAATGAGAAGCATTTTAGCATGACCAAGATATTTATACCATATCCAAGGATCCTCAGAAATGGAGGCTAGGCCTATATGTCCGTTTGTGTTTTTCACAGAGTCTAACATTTTTCTCTACTTTCAGATAGTAAGGCGTTCCCAAATATAACTTGAATGATGCATCTATTTTTTTTAAAATGAACTTCAAGGTCAGAGTCACATAGTTGACTGATGCTGAATAAATTATACTTCAAATCCTTCATAAGATAAGCATTAGTAATATCATAAGAATCATTAATGGTTTGTTTGGAAAGCCACCTGATAATTGGAATTGTTGTAATTACTAGGGTAGTAATTACACGCCTAGTAATTACACAGCCTAGTAACTACAACGACTTGTTTGGTTGCCACAATGTAATTACAGTGTAATTACAAGTGTACTGTTTGGTTGCACAAGTGTAATCACATGGTTATATTAAAATTTTAAAATAAAAACTAATTATCAAAAACTAAAAATTTATACTAAACAAATAAGGGCCTTTATAAATGATATTAAATTAAATATTTAATATATATATATATATATATTATCTTTTAAAATATATTAATTAATAAATATATATTCTTAACTAATATTATAAAAAAAATTATATTTTTAAATTATTATAAGCATTCTTTTCAACAACAGAATTTTTTGCTATTAAGCGATTATCAACCTCTTTTAAAGAATAAGGGGCCTGATAATCAAACTCATTTTTAATCTTTTCCACTTTTGAAGAACTAGCCTCTTTTACTGTGGCAAGATTAATAATTTTTTCACGAAGTTGGTTATCAGTTACTTCTTTTAACAATTCAATGATATTATCAGATGAAAACATATTGATAGTAGAATCTTGAAATTGTGACTGAAGTTTGTAAATATCATCTCCTTCAGATCCACAATTACAAGTATTACCTTTGCAAGTGGTGCAATTAACATGCTCATCATGATCAGAAAAATCAATCAGGTCAATATTTGAATCATCCTCAGAATATGATTCATAATCTTCATCAGATCCAGAGGTGTATAATAAACTATAAACCTTTTCATGCATTTCTGGATCAAGTTCTAAAGCTTTAAGCTTATTCAATTTGCAATTTGGGGCAATATGCCCTCGCTTACCGCATTTGTAGCACTTGATTTTTGAGAGATCTCTTCCCGATCGATCTCTTGTAAATCTATTAGATTTACGAGAGCTTCTTTTAGCGTCTCTTTCTTCTCTAGACATTCGTCTAGATCTTCGTCTCCTGTTGGAACCTTCCGTCCTGGGAGACCGGTAGTACTCCTTTTTGCTTCCATAGGCGGCGGTTGGTTCAGGTAAACCGAACTGAGTACAGAAATCTCCAAGCTGAGATCTTTCTTTTTTCTTATTCATCTTAAGCTATTGTGACATGCGGAGTTCGTTGCATAGGTTTAACCCTTCTTGAGTACAAACCCCAATTAGCTTACCATAAGTGTAACTAATATAAGGGATTTCGTGCTGGTCTCCTCTTAGGACTTTTCGAACCCATTCTGCAAATAAAGAAGGAAGGTTATCAATACCAATATCCTTTGGAGGAATTTCTTTATATAACTTGATAGTGTTGATAATAGTATCAACCAGTTCTTGTCCATTTATCTGCTTGGTTCTGGGATCTTTTTTCAATAGTTTTTCCCAGAAATTATTGTAATATACACGATATAGACAAGGAACATCCTCCTCTGTGAACCCTATTTCTGGAATCCATTTATGAATCCAAGGAATAGAGAATTCTATAAAGAAGTACATTTGGTCAATCTTCTCTAACCAACATATATGATACTCGTGGTATAAATTTTGAAGAAAAGGAGATACCTTTTTCCATTCTTTGTATAACTGTAAAAACTTTTCTGGTAATATTTGAATAGTAGGGCCGTGGTATGACCACCAATTAATAAACCAATTTGGAATAGGTTCAGCAAAAACCTTTGAACAAATTTTTACAAACCAAGTATGTTTGTTTTTGTCATTATTATAAAATAAGGTTTTACTAAATGCTTGGATATAATCCCAATATGTGAAGTTCATAGGTATACCTTTAACAACCAGCTGTCTTTCTTTCATGGTAGACAACCCCCACTCTTCAACAGATATGATCTGTTTGATGATTATTTTAGAGAAGTTATAAACATTCTCTTCTGGGGTATAACCCGTAGGACAGAAGTGCTGAATTTCCGCACTACCCATACTTGTCAAAATTATTTCATAATAGGATCGAGTCTTATAAGACTCACCCGGGAAATATAATCCCTTGACTAAATATCTCTGGAATATTTTCCATGGTTCTGATTTTCTCTGTATATCAGCATTTTCCAGGAAAAATATAATTTCCCTTTTTCGGACTTGTTCATAAGATATGATAGGATCATTATCTTCTTTCATAATGGAGGCAAAAGTATCTTTCTGCCTTTGTGCATGCAGGTAAGCCTGCGCATGTTCGTATAACGGACTGTCTTTTGGAATAGCTTCCAAATTAATAACTTGCTCAGGAGTAACAGATGAGCTAGATGATCCTTCATCTGTGATCTTTTTATTAATAAGACTTTTATTACCCATTTGTATAACTGGGTAGTTCGATCGATATGACGATCCTTGTATAACTGGATAATTAGATCGATATGTCGATCCCTGAGAGCTAGACTGTCCAGAGGATCTTCCTGGGGCTGATCTTCCCCTTCCCCTTCCTCGAACTTGCCGCCATGGCGGTTCCATCCTGTAATAAAACCGATTAGTCATTCCGAGAAATAATATGTTAAGTCTTCTCGGATCATTTCCGAATAGTCGTGAATAGAGAAATCTTCTCTAACCAGCTCATCAATAACCTTTTCAATAATGAGTTGTTTAAGATCTTTTGGTAATATAATTACCCTTAACAGCATCATAAGAGTTTCTTCAGATAAGAAAGCTAAATAAAACATTATTGAATGTATTCTCTTGAAAGGAAATCTGGAAGAGAATTATCAACCCCTTTTTTATATTGAATATCAAAGTCGAATGGGGCTTATTGAGCCTGCCACCTAGAAAATATAAGTTTAGATGCGTCATGTTTAAAGTCTTTGTCAAACATGTATTTGACTGACTGAGCATCAGTTTTTATCAAAAACTTCTGATTATATAAATCATCCTGAAATTTAAGAACACATTTAACAATAGTAAGCATTTCATGGGCCACAGTAGCATATTTCTTCTGAGCCTCAGTCCATTTTCCTGAATGAAATCTAATAAGATATTCATTTCTATCATTGGGGTTAATTTGTTTAAGAATTCCCCCCATAACCGATATTTGAAGCATCAGTTTCAATAATTTTTTGCCAACTAGGGTTAGCAAGAGTTAAACAAGGTAAAGATTGTACTCGTAACTTGATGTTCTTTACTAAAGCAGTGTGACTATTAGTCCAAGGGGATTTATAATCCTTTTTGAGCCTGTCATATAACGGTGCTAAATCTCGCGAAAGATTCTTGTAAAAAGGAGAAATATAATTCAAACTGCCCAAGAATCTCTGCAATTGAGTTTTATCAGTAATAATATCCGGGAACTTTGATGCAAAGGGCTATATCAACTGCAATAGCATTAACGATAGTGGCTTTTTCCTCTACATTTAAATAGTTATCCCACCAGCCTCTGAGCTGTCCTGTAAAACCTGCAACAATCATCTTGCAGATAGTTCTATCATTATTTTTGGTGCTTTTGAAAATGGTTGCATACATAAGCATCCTATGAGCCAAAATGGTTAACTGCCTATCAGTTAAACCGTCGAGGTTCCATTCATAAATTTCAGTACCACTGTAAGACGTATTAGTCTGGTTCCACTCCCTTTCCTCTATTAAAACATCTTGAGGAGTTGGACGAGGATAATAGAACGTAGTCATAGCTGGTTTTGTATACCCAGAATTTTTTCGAGGATAACCTTTAAGTTTATTAAACTCTGAAGAAACATGATTTTTATAATCATTCGTTTGTTTTATTTTTTCAGAAAATTCTTGGGATAAATCAATTGGTTTTATTTTTAAACCCGAAAACTTTTTATCAAGAAGTTCTTCTAACTCATTTAATGATTTAAATTTAAAATCGGTAATTTCAGGGGGTCTTTGAATAAAAGTAGGAACCAATTCTGCTTTTCTAGTTGAAGCAACTTCTGCTTTGCTAGTTGAAGCAATATTGGTTTTAGCTATATCAGCTTTTATATCTTTTATCAAAATAGTCATTTCATCAAGTTTTTTATCTAGAGAGCTAATATGTTCTCCTAAAACTTTGACATATAAACCCAGATAATTATTTTGAGAAATTAATTTATTAATTTCTGAAATACTTATAGAAGCAATTTCTTCCTCAACGAATTTTTGAAACGCGTTGAAAGTTATACCTGTATTATTAGGTAGAACAAAAGCAGATTGTGGAGGATAAATGGTGGTTACTGACTTACCATCTGCTTCGCGATAAGTTCTTTCAATGACCTTAATATACATAGGCAAATAAGTGGTTATAAACCATGGAACAAAATGCATGATTTCATTATGCAAAGCACAAGTTTCATAAAACTCTTGAGAGATATTGTTCATATCTTCTCTGCTGTAAGAATTAAAAAACCAAGTTTTAAACTTGTTCCATTTTTTATCAAAAAATTCTTTTTGAATTTGTTTTCTTGCCAGGGAACCTGGGCTAAAATCTATTTGATGTGGGATCATTAACACTTATTAATGTCAAACTCCATTTCAGAAGGAGTTGGAAAGTCCTTATCAGAACTGTCATCAAGAATATTTTCAGCCTGCACAATATTAGAACCGGGGCTAATTTTAACCTTTTCAATAACAGAGTTATTATCAGATTCTATAGTGTGGAGAGAAGCAGCCCGATTTCGTGCTGGACCATAAAGAGGGTCAATCGGTGAAATATGCTGAATATCAGGCACAGATCTGTAACTGAGAGATCTTCTGTTATAAACAGAACTTACCGGAGGCATGAGTCTATGGTTAGACAAAGACTGCCTGTGAGGAGCATAGCTACTTTCTGTAAATTGGATACAAACCCTTCCATCAGGATTTTGAGAAATATGAGAATACTCAGAATTTGTAACTGTATCCGTTAATTGATTAGGAGATATAACCGAATCAAGAGTCCAAGTTGTTGGAAAATTAATTTCTTCCCATTTTATTGGTCTCCTGGTAGTGACCTTTGATTTGGCGAAATTAGTTTCGACTAAAATAGTTTGATCAGAAGTATCGTATAACTTGCACTTCAGATTCAAAGTAGATAATAATTTAAAATAAATTCGGTAAGATAAACTTATAAGTTCTGAACCTGGCACATAGTTATAACCATGAGTTTTAACATTTAATGTTAAAGCCTCAAGTATATTAATATCGGATAAAGATAATTGCAAATTAGGTTGCGTATTGAAATAGACTGGACCATAGGCCACAGTGGATTCAATTGAACCCATAAGAGACTGTCTAAAATTTAGATTTCTAGCATCCCTTAGGGCGGCTAAAAAGGTTTCTGGTAACCCTTTAAGGGTAAGTGGTTTAAAAGCAATTTGAACCATGCCAATATGCAAGTAATTATACTGATTCTTATAAAAATCAATATCACGTTTATTTAATAAACGAATAGTCTGTTCAGAAGAATTCAATGCTAAAGATTGTTCAGTTGTTTTAATCAACTGTTTTGTAGAAAGTTTATCAAACCAACCATAATCATAAATGGTTTTGATCGGAACTTTAGGAATCGTCCATTTGTTTAACAAATCAAGATTTTGAGGTATATCAACCTCTTCAAGTCTAGTACTTTTAGTACTTTGTTCTCCGGGATCCATAAACAAATAAGTTCCATATCTACATCAAGTATGTTCACATCTATCTCATATATACCATGAACAGTGTCTAGGCTCTGATACAAGCAGATTGTGGAGGATAAATGGTGGTTACTGACTTACCATCTGCTTCGCGATAAGTTCTTTCAATGACCTTAATATACATAGGCAAATAAGTGGTTATAAACCATGGAACAAAATGCATGATTTCATTATGCAAAGCACAAGTTTCATAAAACTCTTGAGAGATATTGTTCATATCTTCTCTGCTGTAAGAATTAAAAAACCAAGTTTTAAACTTGTTCCATTTTTTATCAAAAAATTCTTTTTGAATTTGTTTTCTTGCCAGGGAACCTGGGCTAAAATCTATTTGATGTGGGATCATTAACACTTATTAATGTCAAACTCCATTTCAGAAGGAGTTGGAAAGTCCTTATCAGATACAAGAGCTTCTTTTAGCGTCTATGTAAAGATGTCATTCTGATACCAAGGTTGCAGGATCGCAGACCGGGCGGTAGTCCGCCATGATCTATGATCTAGCTATTCAGTATCCTTATACAAGCGCATAAACGCAGGCATAAGATCTGAAATCTTCGAGAATTTTCATGTAATTTCTTAAGACTGTATGGAAGAAACTAACTCTTTTACCTGAGCAAAGGGCCTGTCAGGACCACCATACATACTCTTATTATCTCCTTGTCCAACGGTTCTAACCCGGTAGCGGTTCTAACCGGACCAAGCGGCGCCCTTTTCAACACATATCTTGGGCTAAAGAGGTCATGGCTTGCTACAGGCTTGCCAGACAGAGATAATAAGAGATGTTCTAGATCCGACTGTACCACCATCTCAGAACCAAGTCAAGAAATTTCATAAAAATTCCGTTCTATTTTAGAAAAGTTTAGATCCGTTCATGGTGCATATAGGAGAGACGTTAGATACAAGACATAGATATGGAAGACGTTTAGCCGGACATAGTCCTGGCTAGGAGAAGAGTACTGTAATTAAAAATTTGAAAGAAAAGTAACTACCTTGAAGGATGGCCAAGATCCCACAGTTGTTTAGCAAAAACTGATCCAAAATTTTATCGATCGTCGGAACAGTGGCTAAAGCTTTTGTATTTTCTCTTTACAAAATTGAAAAGAAAAGAGAGGATTCTAATTTTTGTTGTGTCCTCCTACTGAACAAGGTGAGGACTTATATAGAAAAATAACGAATCTATGTACATTATTGGGGGTCCCATGTGGGTCCCTAAACAGTAAATTTACTGTTTTAAACAGTCCATACACTGTTGATCAGTCCATACACTGTTGATGGTGACAGCCACCTGCATCTGTCTTCTAGTCAATATTATTCATTTTTTCTTTACCACGTCTTTTATCCATGGCCTTCTAGTTTGAAGCCTAAGTTATCAACTCCTTCATCAACTGCAATAGCATTAACGATAGTGGCTTTTTCCTCTACATTTAAATAGTTATCTCACCAGCCTCTGAGCTGTCCTGTAAAACCTGCAACAATCATCTTGCAGATAGTTCTATCATTATTTTTGGTGCTTTTGCAAATGGTTGCATACATAAGCATCCTATGAGCCAAAATGGTTAGTTCTATTTTTTCAGAAAATTCTTGGGATAAATCAATTGGTTTTATTTTTAAACCCGAAAACTTTTTATCAAGAAGTTCTTCTAACTCTTTTAATGATTTAAATTTAAAATCGGTAATTTCAGGGGGTCTTTGAATAAAAGTAGGAACCAATTATGCTTTTCTAGTTGAAGCAACTTCTGCTTTGCTAGTTGAAGCAATATTGGTTTTAGCTATATCAGCTTTTATATCTTTTATCAAAATAGTCATTTCATCAAGTTTTTTATCTAGAGAGCTAATATGTTCTCCTAAAACTTTGACATATAAACCCAGATAATTATTTTGAGAAATTAATTTATTAATTTCTGAAATACTTATAGAAGCAATTTCTTCCTCAACGAATTTTTGAAACGCGTTGAAAGTTATACCTGTATTATTAGGTAGAACAAAAGCAGATTGTGGAGGATAAATGGTGGTTACTTGACTTACCATCTGCTTCGCGATAAGTTCTTTCAATGACCTTAATATACATAGGCAAATAAGTGGTTATAAACCATGGAACAAAATGCATGATTTCATTATGCAAAGCACAAGTTTCATAAAACTCTTGAGAGATATTGTTCATATCTTCTCTGCTGTAAGAATTAAAAAACCAAGTTTTAAACTTGTTCCATTTTTTATCAAAAAATTCTTTTTGAATTTGTTTTCTTGCCAGGGAACCTGGGCTAAAATCTATTTGATGTGGGATCATTAACACTTATTAATGTCAAACTCCATTTCAGAAGGAGTTGGAAAGTCCTTATCAGAACTGTCATCAAGAATATTTTCATCCTGCACAATATTAGAACCGGGGCTAATTTTAACCTTTTCAATAACAGAGTTATTATCAGATTCTATAGTGTGGAGAGAAGCAGCCCGATTTCGTGCTGGACCATAAAGAGGGTCAATTGGTGAAATATACTGAATATCAGGCACAGATCTGTAACTGAGAGATCTTCTGTTATAAACAGAACTTACCGGAGGCATGAGTCTATGGTTAGACAAAGACTGCCTGTGAGGAGCATAGCTACTTTCTGTAAATTGGATACAAACCCTTCCATCAGGATTTTGAGAAATATGAGAATACTCAGAATTTGTAACTGTATCCGTTAATTGATTAGGAGATATAACCGAATCAAGAGTCCAAGTTGTTGGAAAATTAATTTCTTCACATTTTATTGGTCTCCTGGTAGTGACCTTTGATTTGGCATTACATTTTATTGGTCTCTATTCCTTGGATTCATAAATGGATTCCAGAAATAGAGAATTCTATAAAGAAGTACATTTGGTCAATCTTCTCTAACCAACATATATGATCCTCGTGGTATAAATTTTGAAGAAAAGGAGATACCTTTTTCCATTCTTTGTATAACTGTAAAAACTTTTCTGGTAATATTTGAATAGTAGGGCCGTGGTATGACCACCAATTAATAAACCAATTTGGAATAGGTTCAGCAAAAACCTTTGAACAAATTTTTACAAACCAAGTATGTTTGTTTTTGTCATTATTATAAAATAAGGTTTTACTAAATGCTTGGATATAATCCCAATATGTGAAGTTCATAGGTATACCTTTAACAACCAGCTGTCTTTCTTTCATGGTAGACAATCCCCACTCTTCAACAGATATGATCTGTTTGATGATTATTTTAGAGAAGTTATAAACATTCTCTTCTGGGGTATAACCCGTAGGACAGAAGTGCTGAATTTCCGCACTACCCATACTTGTCAAAATTGTTTCATAATAGGATCGAGTCTTATAAGACTCACCCGGGAAATATAATCTCTTGACTAAATATCTCTGGAATATTTTCCATGGTTCTGATTTTCTCTGTATATCAGCATTTTCCAGGAAAAATATAATTTCCCTTTTTCGGACTTGTTCATAAGATATGATAGGATCATTATCTTCTTTCATAATGGAGGCAAAAGTATCTTTCTGCCTTTGTGCATGCAGGTAAGCCTGCGCATGTTCGTATAACGGACTGTCTTTTGGAATAGCTTCCAAATTAATAACTTGCTCAGGAGTAACAGATGAACTAGATGATCCTTCATCTGTGATCTTTTTATTAATAAGACTTTTATTACCCATTTGTATAACTGGGTAGTTCGATCGATATGACGATCCTTGTATAACTGGATAATTAGATCGATATGTCGATCCCTGAGAGCTAGACTGTCCAGAGGATCTTCCTGGGGCTGATCTTCCCCTTCCCCTTCCTCGAACTTGCCGCCATGGCGGTTCCATCCTGTAAGAAAACCGATTAGTCATTCCGAGAAATAATATGTTAAGTCTTCTCGGATTATTTCCGAATAGTCGTGAATAGAGAAATCTTCTCTAACCAGCTCATCAATAATTTTTTCAATAATGAGTTGTTTAAGATCTTTTGGTAATATAATTACCCTTAACAGCATAATAAGAGTTTCTTCAGATAAGAAAGCTAAATAAAACATTATTGAAGGTATTCTCTTGAAAGGAAATCTGGAAGAGAATTATCAAACCCTTTTTTATATTGAATATCAAAGTCGAATGGGGCTAATTGAGCCTGCCACCTAGCAAATATAAGTTTAGATGCGTCATGTTTAAAGTCTTTGTCAAACATGTATTTGACTGACTGAGCATCAGTTTTTATCAAAAACTTCTGATTATATAAATCATCCTGAAATTTAAGAACAAATTTAACAATAGTAAGCATTTCATGGGCCACAGTAGCATATTTCTTCTGAGCCTCAGTCCATTTTCCTGAATGAAATCTAATAAGATATTCATTTCTATCATTGGGGTTAATTTGTTTAAGAATTCCCCCATAACCGATATTTGAAGCATCAGTTTCAATAATTTTTTGCCAACTAGGGTTAGCAAGAGTTAAACAAGGTAAAGATTGTACTCGTAACTTGATGTTCTTTACTAAAGCTGTGTGACTATTAGTCCAAGGGGATTTATAATCCTTTTTGAGCCTGTCATATAACGGTGCTAAATCTCGCGAAAGATTCTTGTAAAAAGGAGAAATATAATTCAAACTGCCCAAGAATCTCTGCAATTGAGTTTTATCAGTAATAATATCTGGGAACTTTGATGCAAAGTCTATAGCCCTCTGAATTGGAGTGACTCTTCCTTGACTAATAAGATGTCCGAGAAAACGAAATTCAGTTTGAAACAAACTCATTTTTGGTTTTGAAATAACTAAACCATTTTGTATCACTATTTTCTTGAAAATGTCAAGATGTTTAATATGCGTTTCAAGGGTTTTAGAGAAAACAAGAATATCATCAATATAAACAATGATAAAATCCATATATGGATTAAAGATGTCATTCATGATTTTTTGAAATTCAGATGGGGCATTTTTTAAACCAAATGGCATGACATTCCATTCATATTGCCCAAAAGGAACATTAAAAGCAGTTCTATAAGAATGTTCTTTAAAAATCTGAATCTGCCAATAACCTAATTTTAAATCAAATTTTGAAAATATATTAGCATCATATAACCTTGATAATAAATCGCGTTTGTTGGGAATAGGATACCTTACCCATTTTAAACATTTGTTCAAGGGTTTGTAATTTATTACTAACCTGGGAACTCCTCGTTCTTTTTCTGCGGCATTATTAACATAAAATGCTGTGCAAGACCAAGGAGATTTTGAAGGTTTTATTAAACCCTTCTGCAATAATGTATCAATTTCCCGTTTGCAGAATTCTACTAAATCAGAATTCATTTGGCAGGGACGAGACTTGGTTGGGATATTATCTTCTGAAAAATCCTCCTCATATGGAAGAGTAACAATGTGCTTTTTTCGATTCCAAAAGGCACTAGGATGATCGGCGCAAATATCAATGGCGATCTGTTCAGAAATCATTTTTAGTTTTTCCTGTATTTTAGCAGATTTGAGAGACTCAAATATATTCATGCTAAACAACTCATATTGTAAAGAATCAACATGTTTTTGCTTTAGATTAATCAAAGCGTCTATTTCACGAGTTACAGGCTCCGTGATAAAAGTATATCTTATTTTATTATCTTCATACGAAGCAGAAAATCCTTTTGAATCAATATGAGTGAAAGGATAAATTGCATTTATAAATGGAGTTCCAAGTATAATTGGAGGATGCAACTGATTTTTTACCAAAAAAAGAAATGAGGGATGCAAACCTTATTCTGGCATATTTTTGTATTTGATAATTTATACTTTATATCTAAAGCATGTCCTGAAGCGGATTTTACCATATGCGTAGTTTTTTGAAAATATTTTGAAGGAACTAGACCCTCTTGAATGCAGCTTACATCTGCGCCGCTGTCGATCATAGCAACATTAGTAATAGAGAAACTATTATCAATTAAAATGGTGCATTTAACATACCATTTGTGCGCAGTAACAACCTGCATCATTCCCAAAAACATATTATTTTTAGGATCATTAAGGTTAGGTTCATCATAGCAAACCTCCTTACCTTTGGAAGCACTTAAAATAATAGGATCAGAAGCACTTATCTGCGCAGGATTTTCTAATTTATGAAGAAAATTATTTCTTCATCTGTGATCTTTTACTCAGGTAAACCGAACTGAGTACATAAATCTCCAAGCTGAGATCTTTCTTTTTTCTTATTCATCTTAAGTTGTTGTGACATGCGGAGTTCGTTGCATAGGTTTAACCCTTCTTGAGTACAAACCCCAATTAGCTTACCATAAGTGTAACTAATATAAGGGATTTCGTGCTGGTCTCCTCTTAGGACTTTTCGAACCCTTTCTGCAAATAAAGAAGGAAGGCCGTCTATAAACTTAGCTTTCCAAAATTCATACTTATTTTCGGGTAATTCCATAACCCGACTTAGAAACGTATCTTTGTACCATCTCCATTTGGTCAATGTAGGACATTTTAGACCATTGAGTAAAGTACGAATTGTTTCATAAGATGAGGTAAATCTACCATTAAAGTGTTCTAAAATAGTGACCACCAGAGTATAAACAGCGTCTTCTCTATTTTTTTCTAGTTTGAAGCCTAAGTTATCAACTCCTTCATCAACTGCAATAGCATTAACGATAGTGGCTTTTTCCTCTACATTTAAATAGTTATCCCACCAGCCTCTGAGCTGTCCTGTAAAACCTGCAACAATCATCTTGCAGATAGTTCTATCATTATTTTTGGTGCTTTTGCAAATGGTTGCATACATAAGCATCCTATGAGCCAAAATGGTTAACTGCCTATCAGTTAAACCGTCGAGGTTCCATTCATAAATTTCAGTACCACTGTAAGACGTATTAGTCTGGTTCCACTCCCTTTCCTCTATTAAAACATCTTGAGGAGTTGGACGAGGATAATAGAACGTAGTCATAGCTGGTTTTGTATACCCAGAATTTTTTCGAGGATAACCTTTAAGTTTATTAAACTCTGAAGAAACATGATTTTTATAATCATTCGTTTGTTCTATTTTTTCAGAAAATTCTTGGGATAAATCAATTGGTTTTATTTTTAAACCCGAAAACTTTTTATCAAGAAGTTCTTCTAACTCAGTTAATGATTTAAATTTAAAATCGGTAATTTCAGGGGGTCTTTGAATAAAAGTAGGAACCAATTCTGCTTTTCTAGTTGAAGCAACTTCTGCTTTGCTAGTTGAAGCAATATTGGTTTTAGCTATATCAGCTTTTATATCTTTTATCAAAATAGTCATTTCATCAAGTTTTTTATCTAGAGAGCTAATATGTTCTCCTAAAACTTTGACATATAAACCCAGATAATTATTTTGAGAAATTAATTTATTAATTTCTGAAATACTTATAGAAGCAATTTCTTCCCCAACGAATTTTTGAAACGCGTTGAAAGTTATACCTGTATTATTAGGTAGAACAAAAGCAGATTGTGGAGGATAAATGGTGGTTACTGACTTACCATCTGCTTCGCGATAAGTTCTTTCAATGACCTTAATATACATAGGCAAATAAGTGGTTATAAACCATGGAACAAAATGCATGATTTCATTATGCAAAGCACAAGTTTCATAAAACTCTTGAGAGATATTGTTCATATCTTCTCTGCTGTAAGAATTAAAAAACCAAGTTTTAAACTTGTTCCATTTTTTATCAAAAAATTCTTTTTGAATTTGTTTTCTTGCCAGGGAACCTGGGCTAAAATCTATTTGATGTGGGATCATTAACACTTATTAATGTCAAACTCCATTTCAGAAGGAGTTGGAAAGTCCTTATCAGAACTGTCATCAAGAATATTTTCAGCCTGCACAATATTAGAACCGGGGCTAATTTTAACCTTTTCAATAACAGAGTTATTATCAGATTCTATAGTGTGGAGAGAAGCAGCCCGATTTCGTGCTGGACCATAAAGAGGGTCAATCGGTGAAATATGCTGAATATCAGGCACAGATCTGTAACTGAGAGATCTTCTGTTATAAACAGAACTTACCGGAGGCATGAGTCTATGGTTAGACAAAGACTGCCTGTGAGGAGCATAGCTACTTTCTGTAAATTGGATACAAACCCTTCCATCAGAATTTTGAGAAATATGAGAATACTCAGAATTTGTAACTGTATCCGTTAATTGATTAGGAGATATAACCGAATCAAGAGTCCAAGTTGTTGGAAAATTAATTTCTTCCCATTTTATTGGTCTCCTGGTAGTGACCTTTGATTTGGCGAAATTAGTTTCGACTAAAATAGTTTGATCAGAAGTATCGTATAACTTGCACTTCGGATTCAAAGTAGATAATAATTTAAAATAAATTCGGTAAGATAAACTTATAAGTTCTGAACCTGGCACATAGTTATAACCATGAGTTTTAACATTTAATGTTAAAGCCTCAAGTATATTAATATCGGATAAAGATAATTGCAAATTAGGTTGCGTATTGAAATAGACTGGACCATAGGCCACAGTGGATTCAATCGAACCCATAAGAGACTGTCTAAAATTTAGCATCCCTTAGGGCGGCTAAAAAGGTTTCTGGTAACCCTTTAAGGGTAAGTGGTTTAAAAGCAATTTGAACCATGCCAATATGCAAGTAATTATACTGATTCTTATAAAAATCAATATCACGTTTATTTAATAAACGAATAGTCTGTTCAGAAGAATTCAATGCTAAATATTGTTCAGTTGTTTTAATCAACTGTTTTGTAGAAAGTTTATCAAACCAACCATAATCATAAATGGTTTTGATCGGAACTTTAGGAATCGTCCATTTGTTTAACAAATCAAGATTTTGAGGTATATCAACCTCTTCAAGTCTAGTACTTTCAGTACTTTGTTCTCCGGGATCCATAAACAAATAAGTTCCATATCTACATCAAGTATGTTCACATCTATCTCATATATACCATGAACAGTGTCTAGGCTCTGATACCAAGGTTGCAGGATCGCAGACCGGGCGGTAGTCCGCCATGATCTATGATCTAGCTATTCAGTATCCTTATACAAGCGCATAAACGCAGGCATAAGATCTGAAATCTTCGAGAATTTTCATGTAATTTCTTAAGACTGTATGGAAGAAACTAACTCTTTTACCTGAGCAAAGGGCCTGTCAGGACCACCGTACATACTCTTATTATCTCTTTGTCCAACGGTTCTAACCCAGTAGCGGTTCTAACCGGACCAAGCGGCGCCCTTTTCAACACATATCTTGGGCTAAAGAGGTCATGGCTTGCTACAGGCTTGCCAGACAGAGATAATAAGAGATGTTCTAGATCCGACTGTACCACCATCTCAGAACCAAGTCAAGAAATTTCATAAAAATTCCGTTCTATTTTAGAAAAGCTTAGATCCGTTCATGGTGCATATAGGAGAGACGTTAGATACAAGACATAGATATGGAAGACGTTTAGCCGGACATAGTCCTGGCTAGGAGAAGAGTACTGTAATTAAAAATTTGAAAGAAAAGTAACTACCTTGAAGGATGGCCAAGATCCCACAGTTGTTTAGCAAAAACTGATCCAAAATTTTATTGATCGTCGGAACAGTGGCTAAAGCTTTTGTATTTTCTCTTTACAAAATTGAAAAGAAAAGAGAGGATTCTAATTTTTGTTGTGTCCTCCTACTGAACAAGGTGAGGACTTATATAGAAAAATAACGAATCTATGTACATTATTGGGGGTCCCATGTGGGTCCCTAAACAGTAAATTTACTGTTTTAAACAGTCCATACACTGTTGATCAGTCCATACACTGTTGATGGTGACAGCCACCTGCATCTGTCTTCTAGTCAATATTATTCATTTTTTCTTTACCACGTCTTTTATCCATGGCCTTCAATGTTTGAAGCAAATCTTCTGCCTCATGTATCTCTTCTGTAGATAATATAATATCTTCTTCATGACGTTGAGATTCTTCACCTGATGTCTCACTTCTCATAGAAGTGTCTGATTTATCGATTTGATCGATTCCTTGAAGCAAGCTCTTCTTCATTTTTTCAAGATATTCGTTGACCATTGCTTCTTTATCTCCGTCTTGGGTGGAGATTCTTCTGGCAATATGCCGGATGGATGGGTTATCAATACCAATATCCTTTGGAGGAATTTCTTTATATAACTTGATAGTGTTGATAATAGTATCAACCAGTTCTTGTCCATTTATCTGCTTGGTTCTGGGATCTTTTTTTTTTTTTTTTTCCCAGAAATTATTGTAATATACACGATATAGACAAGGAACATCCTCCTCTGTGAACCCTATTTCTGGAATCCATTTATGAATCCAAGGAATAGAGAATTCTATAAAGAAGTACATTTGGTCAATCTTCTCTAACCAACATATATGATCCTCGTGGTATAAATTTTGAAGAAAAGGAGATACCTTTTTCCATTCTTTGTATAACTGTAAAAACTTTTCTGGTAATATTTGAATAGTAGGGCCGTGGTATGACCACCAATTAATAAACCAATTTGGAATAGGTTCAGCAAAAACCTTTGAACAAATTTTTACAAACCAAGTATGTTTGTTTTTGTCATTATTATAAAATAAGGTTTTACTAAATGCTTGGATATAATCCCAATATGTGAAGTTCATAGGTATACCTTTAACAACCAGCTGTCTTTCTTTCATGGTAGACAACCCCCACTTTTCAACAGATATGATCTGTTTGATGATTATTTTAGAGAAGTTATAAACATTCTCTTCTGGGGTATAACCCGTAGGACAGAAGTGCTGAATTTCTGCACTACCCATACTTGTCAAAATTGTTTCATAATAGGATCTAGTCTTATAAGACTCACCCGGGAAATATAATCCCTTGACTAAATATCTCTGGAATATTTTCCATGGTTCTGATTTTCTCTGTATATCAGCATTTTCCAGGAAAAATATAATTTCCCTTTTTCGGACTTGTTCATAAGATATGATAGGATCATTATCTTCTTTCATAATGGAGGCAAAAGTATCTTTCTGCCTTTGTGCATGCAGGTAAGCCTGCGCATGTTCGTATAACGGACTGTCTTTTGGAATAGCTTCCAAATTAATAACTTGCTCAGGAGTAACAGATGAACTAGATGATCCTTCATCTGTGATCTTTTTATTAATAAGACTTTTATTACCCATTTGTATAACTGGGTAGTTCGATCGATATGACGATCCTTGTATAACTGGATAATTAGATCGATATGTCGATCCCTGAGAGCTAGACTGTCCAGAGGATCTTCCTGGGGCTGATCTTCCCCTTCCCCTTCCTCGAACTTGCCGCCATGGCGGTTCCATCCTGTAATAAAACCGATTAGTCATTCCGAGAAATAATATGTTAAGTCTTCTCGGATCATTTCCGAATAGTCGTGAATAGAGAAATCTTCTCTAACCAGCTCTTCAATAACCTTTTCAATAATGAGTTGTTTAAGATCTTTTGGTAATATAATTACCCTTAACGGCATCATAAGAGTTTCTTCAGATAAGAAAGCTAAATAAAACATTATTGAATGTATTCTCTTGAAAGGAAATCTGGAAGAGAATTATCAACCCCTTTTTTATATTGAATATCAAAGTCGAATGGGGCTAATTGAGCCTGCCACCTAGCAAATATAAGTTTAGATGCGTCATGTTTAAAGTCTTTGTCAAACATGTATTTGACTGACTGAGCATCAGTTTTTATCAAAAACTTCTGATTATATAAATCATCCTGAAATTTAAGAACACATTTAACAATAGTAAGCATTTCATGGGCCACAGTAGCATATTTCTTCTGAGCCTCAGTCCATTTTCCTGAATGAAATCTAATAAGATATTCATTTCTATCATTGGGGTTAATTTGTTTAAGAATTCCCCCATAACCGATATTTGAAGCATCAGTTTCAATAATTTTTTGCCAACTAGGGTTAGCAAGAGTTAAACAAGGTAAAGATTGTACTCGTAACTTGATGTTCTTTACTAAAGCAGTGTGACTATTAGTCCAAGGGGATTTATAATCCTTTTTGAGCCTGTCATATAACGGTGCTAAATCTCGCGAAAGATTCTTGTAAAAAGGAGAAATATAATTCAAACTGCCCAAGAATCTCTGCAATTGAGTTTTATCAGTAATAATATCCGGGAACTTTGATGCAAAGTCTATAGCCCTCTGAATTGGAGTGACTCTTCCTTGACTAATAAGATGTCCGAGAAAACGAACTTCAGTTTGAAACAAACTCATTTTTGGTTTTGAAATAACTAAACCATTTTGTATCACTATTTTCTTGAAAATGTCAAGATGTTTAATATGCGTTTCAAGGGTTTTAGAGAAAACAAGAATATCATCAATATAAACAATGATAAAATCCATATATGGATTAAAGATGTCATTCATGATTTTTTGAAATTCAGATGGGGCATTTTTTAAACCAAATGGCATGACATTCCATTCATATTGCCCAAAAGGAACATTAAAAGCAGTTCTATAAGAATGTTCTTTAAAAATCTGAATCTGCCAATAACCTGATTTTAAATCAAATTTTGAAAATATATTAGCATCATATAACCTTGATAATAAATCGCGTTTGTTGGGAATAGGATACCTTACCCATTTTAAACATTTGTTCAAGGGTTTGTAATTTATTACTAACCTGGGAACTCCTCGTTCTTTTTCTGCGGCATTATTAACATAAAATGCTGTGCAAGACCAAGGAGATTTTGAAGGTTTTATTAAACCCTTCTGCAATAATGTATCAATTTCCCGTTTGCAGAATTCTACTAACTCAGAATTCATTTGGCAGGGACGAGACTTGGTTGGGATATTATCTTCTGAAAAATCCTCCTCATATGGAAGAGTAACAATGTGCTTTTTTCGATTCCAAAAGGCACTAGGATGATCGGCGCAAATATCAATGGCGATCTGTTCAGAAATCATTTTTAGTTTTTCCTGTATTTTAGCAGATTTGAGAGACTCAAATATATTCATGCTAAACAACTCATATTGTAAAGAATCAACATGTTTTTGCTTTAGATTAATCAAAGCGTCTATTTCACGAGTTACAGGCTCCGTGATAAAAGTATATCTTATTTTATTATCTTCATACGAAGCAGAAAATCCTTTTGAATCAATATGAGTGAAAGGATAAATTGCATTTATAAATGGAGTTCCAAGTATAATTGGAGGATGCAACTGATTTTTTACCAAAAAAAAGAAATGAGGGATGCAAACCTTATTCTGGCATATTTTTGTATTTGATAATTTATACTTTATATCTAAAGCATGTCCTGAAGCGGATTTTACCATATGCGTAGTTTTTTGAAAATATTTTGAAGGAACTAGACCCTCTTGAATGCAGCTTACATCTGCGCCGCTGTCGATCATAGCAACATTAGTAATAGAGAAACTATTATCAATTAAAATGGTGCATTTAACATACCATTTGTGCGCAGTAACAACCTGCATCATTCCCAAAAACATATTATTTTTAGGATCATTAAGGTTAGGTTCATCATAGCAAACCTCCTTACCTTTGGAAGCACTTAAAATAATAGGATCAGAAGCACTTATCTGCGCAGGATTTTCCTCAATCTGAGAAATCCTTCTATCATGAATGGCCTGATTACGTTTAAGAAATATAATCTTTTTTTTTAGATTTTCAACCTCTTCTTTTAAATCATCAAAAGAAGCATTCTTTTCAACAACAGAATTTTTTGCTATTAAGCGATTATCAACCTCTTTTAAAGAATAAGGGGCCTGATAATCAAACTCATTTTTAATCTTTTCCACTTTTGAAGAACTAGCCTCTTTTACTGTGGCAAGATTAATAATTTTTTCACGAAGTTGGTTATCAGTTACTTCTTTTAACAATTCAATGATATTATCAGATGAAAACATATTGATAGTAGAATCTTGAAATTGTGACTGAAGTTTGTAAATATCATCTCCTTCAGATCCACAATTACAAGTATTACCTTTGCAAGTGGTGCAATTAACATGCTCATCATGATCAGAAAAATCAATCAGGTCAATATTTGAATCATCCTCAGAATATGATTCATAATCTTCATCAGATCCAGAGGTGTATAATAAACTATAAACCTTTTCATGCATTTCTGGATCAAGTTCTAAAGCTTTAAGCTTATTCAATTTGCAATTTGGGGCAATATGCCCTCGCTTACCGCATTTGTAGCACTTGATTTTTGAGAGATCTCTTCCCGATCGATCTCTTGTAAATCTATTAGATTTACGAGAGCTTCTTTTAGCGTCTCTTTCTTCTCTAGACATTCGTCTAGATCTTCGTCTCCTGTTGGAACCTTCCGTCCTGGGAGACCAGTAGTACTCCTTTTTGCTGCCATAGGCGGCGGTTGGTTCAGGTAAACCGAACTGAGTACAGAAATCTCCAAGCTGAGATCTTTCTTTTTTCTTTTTCATCTTAAGCTGTTGTGACATGCGGAGTTCGTTGCATAGGTTTAACCCTTCTTGAGTACAAACCCCAATTAGCTTACCATAAGTGTAACTAATATAAGGGATTTCGTGCTGGTCTCCTCTTAGGACTTTTCGAACCCTTTCTGCAAATAAAGAAGGAAGGCCGTCTATAAACTTAGCTTTCCAAAATTCATACTTATTTTCGGGTAATTCCATAACCCGACTTAGAAACGTATCTTTGTACCATCTCCATTTGGTCAATGTAGGACATTTTAGACCATTGAGTAAAGTACGAATTGTTTCATAAGATGAGGTAAATCTACCATTAAAGTGTTCTAAAATAGTGACCACCAGAGTATAAACAGCGTCTTCTCTATTTTTTTCTAGTTTGAAGCCTAAGTTATCAACTCCTTCATCAACTGCAATAGCATTAACGATAGTGGTTTTTTCCTCTACATTTAAATAGTTATCCCACCAGCTTCTGAGCTGTCCTGTAAAACCTGCAACAATCATCTTGCAGATAGTTCTATCATTATTTTTGGTGCTTTTGCAAATGGTTGCATACATAAGCATCCTATGAGCCAAAA